>VTON01000077.1:0-600000 GCA_009617725.1 Hydropsyche tenuis
TAGACTTTAAGTTGAGATGTATCACTCGATCGTGATAAATGTGAATCAATTTTTTTTTTGAATGCCTTTGCACACATTATACTTCAAATGAAAAATAATATTTTTATCGTTTGGAACCGCTTACATATACAAAGTTCCGTTCCCTCCCCTCTAAAAATCTGGCTACGACCGTGAACATGATCATTCGCTATATTCATTTCTGGTTAAAGTCCTCTCAAATTTTCTTCCACTCATTTTGAATTTCCTACATTATCATCATCTTTCACCACCCATCCAATTCACTCAAAACTCCTTCACATTTCTTTCACAATCTCACACCCACACGTGACCACACTAATTATCCTATCTCTTCATTATCAATCAGAGTTTTTCGACTCGGAGCCCTAATCGTACGCACGACACACACACAACATTGTTGCAAAACACGCGGCGTCCGATTATTTTCCTTTGTTCGTCCCAAATTGTAAATCACGAAAGCATGGATACACTTATCGTCGGCGATCCGATACGCGGCCTTGTCGGTGGCGAATTCGATAAAAATTCGCTTACATTGTAGTAATGTTGAGCACACGCTCTCGCGCGTATATTGAGGAGAGTCGAGGTCCACCTGCGCCGGCCGAAAGCCGTTGACAATCCGAACCTGTTTACGTATTTCGCTATTTACCATTGGGTGGTGTTGGATTTTTCATTTGTCGGGCCTTTCAGTCGCGAGGAATTCTGCAGGCGTTGCGAATTAGAAAGGTGTGTGTGTTCGGTGGTCCTTTGGCGGTTTTGCTCTCTGGTGATGGATCGGTGAATGTTGGGTTTGTTTGTGGTGTAACGGGGTGGTGGTTGCGATCGGTCGTCGGAATCGGAAATGATGGATGCCAATTGTTGTATATGTGTAATACAAAGGATTGATTAAAAAATCGTTTTGAATGTTGAAATTTAATACGGCGAGTCGATTGTGTTTATCAAAAAAATAAAAAAAATTCTACAGAATTTAATATATATTACGATTTGAATGCTCTGAATATTTTTTTTTATGTGATACCTTTTCGAAAGTATTACGTTATTGCGGCACTCATTCATTCATATCTACGTTATTGTGAAAGCGTTGACGTTCCTGAAAAAAGAGGATTCGCGTTATCGCTTAATTACAATACGAGCGATTCACCTGATTTTCGCGATTCGGTTTTATATCAATATAATACCTCTTTTTTGATTTATCTAATCGAGCATTAGTTTTAGATCTGGAATCTTTTTTTTATTCAAACAATCGACGTGTGATCCGACGCGTTCGCGATTATTACGTATCGGAAATAAACGTCACAAATGAAAGTTTGCAATATCTTATCGTGGACTCAACGATTATGAATCTTTTATTATTAACGACCGTCTTTTTAAAAAAGTTAAACATTCGTATTTTTCCGGTAGCTTATCCAGTATATCACAGCGTTCATAAAACAATCCAATAAAACGTGGCGGTGTCCCTTCGGCGGCGATCGTTTACGTTTATCGTCACGTACTTTTATGAACGTAAACCCGATCCTTATATACGGAATATGTATATGACGGTATCGGAGTGAGAGCGTATATATTTATTTTTTCAATAAGTTTCAGCTTGTTTTTCATACAATTTTGTGTCGGATAAACATGGAATCGTTTAGTTTACGAATGACGCACGCCTTCTCAGTGGGGGAGGGCAACTTCTTCGGACACGTCACTGAACTGTCTTGTCTAGTTGTCCTGTCGACGTTTCGGAATTGTTCCGTAATTATTATGCAAAAAATGTGTGTTTATTGATTTTGGATTGTGCTAATTCGGGCGGGATTTTGTCTAGTGGGTTTGGGTGCGTTCTACTGTGACATTATTTTTTGCTTTAATTTTAAAAATAATTTTTTTTTAAATTTAAGTTATTTTTTTATTGATTTTAAAGTTTCAGAAGTAATTTTGTCGATATTAATAACAAAATTTGATCTAAAGACGTTGCTTAAAATTTCAGTTAATTAACTTTGCGAAAAAGCTCCAAGACTATACCATTTTCTCAATAATTCAGTTGGCTTGAAATTTTCGCTAGTTGAAATATATATAAAAAATATTATTTACTTAATTTTAATCTGACGTGTGAAAATATCCGACTATTCCGCAATCAAAATTGTCACACACGTATATGCGGTAATCGTTTTGAACTTCTGATACATTGCAAAGGCTCTGTCTTTCAATCTTTGTATACGATGACGTTAATAGTTCCAATTTAAAAATTTCCATTTACCATCGAATCAACGTGAAAAGCGTAAAGCAATTATAGACAAAAGGATCGACCGTAAAGCGCGCGATCGATCGAAATTTCGCCGGTATTGATCTCTCCTAAAACGTACAAAAAAAAATCGAAACCCACCGAAGAAGAGCAGCATCGCACACGCACACATACATATTCATATGGAGATGAAAAAAAAACACGAATTAACCCATAAAAGTTGTACTCGAAAAGAGCAGCTGCTCGAAGGCCTCCCCGCACTACGTTCTCGTACCGTTACACCCCGCTCTCCATAGAGGCCCTTGCGTTTAATGAACTTAAGTGCGTAATTCCCCCGGGTACGTTTTGTCTCTTGTTTTATAACGTATACGTGTACGTGCGCCATAAAGCCGACGCGTGTGTGTGTGTGCGCAGATAGAGAGAGCGCTTTTTTCCCGCTCGGCTTTTCTCTCTCGCGTGTCTGTTTATTTATTGCGGTGGTCTTTCGGTGTATGCGAAATGTTCACCCTCTTGGCTTTGCGGGGCTTGTTGCGATTTTCGATGAGTGTATGTTCAGGTTTCGGTGTGTGTGTGCCGGGGGAGGTGGGGAGGTTGAGGGGCGGGGGGGCGGTTCCGTTTTGTCATCGTGTGCAGTCTGTAGTAAGTGGTTTTGATGATCGGAGATCGTGGATGATGGAGTTTAATGGTTGTTGGTGTGTGGTTGTGTTTTTGGTTGAAGTGTGTGTTTGGATTTTGTGGATTCGCGGTATGATGCCGTGTTGTCGATGAATGGTGGAAGTTGGATTCGTGTATGAAATAGTATTTGTTGTTTAACTTCGATGATCGGTGGAAGCTAGTGTGCGTGACGATGTTGGATAAACGGTTGATTGTGTGAAACAATCGTTCGCATCAATAAGTTAAGTTGTACTTAAATTGTGCGTTTATGAAAAAAATTGTTTATTTTTAGTGATGGTTTCAATATTATTTATTTATTTATTTTTTAATAATCTTATCTTACTCATGAAAAAAAATTGAAATTTCTAATGAAATTTGTTCTGTCATTAACATAATTATAACGTCCATTGCAAGATAATACCTTTCGTCATACATTTGATAATTTTTCTTATTTTCAAGGACTTTCTATACTGAAAACCGTCACTTTCATATAGCTTCAGACCGCACATAATTATATCCATCTACCGATTATTTTTTTGAATATTGCAACCATTGCATTCAACAAATCTAAACCTTCAGCTCAAAAGTTTGTCCCGTAATGATAGTTATTTAAATTATGAAATCGTTGACCATTTTTATTTATTAGTTTAGTGATAAATCAACGTTCGAAAATCTAATAAATTCGTTATGAAAGCGTTGTTCGGTTTAGGTTATCTGATTTCGATCGACCTGTTTTGGTCGCACATTATACGATATATAAAAAAAGTTTTAGATTCTTTTCGATTGTAAAACTTCAAAAGGATTGTTCCGTTTTGGGATAATTGAAAATAGTCGTTATGTCCTGAGGTCAAAGTTTCCCGCTTGCTTTTTACAGTGTAATAAAGTCTCGAAATCGACTCGTTAATTTTTGCTTTTGTAATTTGTTTTACGATACGTCTTTACTAGTTTTCTGAATCGCACGTGTGTCAAATGCGACTATAAGGAATTTTTGGCATTGTTTGCTGAACCGTTCGCAAAAATTATCATTCGATTTTATACATTTTCTCATGACGATATTTATTAGATTTGTTAGCAATCCTATTTGTCTTTGTGTTTATCTTTACGTATCATAATTTTCTCAAAACGTCAAGTTAACGATAGTGTGTTTATTTAGTGTGAAATATTTTTATAGGCGCAGCTGTTCGATAAATTTCCACGCATATCTGGGAATTATCTCTTTTTGATTACAATTATAACTATGTACGTTGATTCATTATAATTCATAACGTTATTATCTGTTTTCGTTAGAATGTCGGCTTGTTTTTTTTTTTTCATTTCTTTTAGCGGCTTTGTATCGTCGGGTTTTTCGACTTTCAACTCCTACAATGGAAGATGAATGAAAAAAAAAATGCATTAGCTTTGGATCTCTGGGTTTTTCGCGTTCAGGTAATCCGTTATCTGCTTGCACGTGGCTTTTGCTATTTTTTTTATGATTTTTCTGAGAATTTCATAATTTTCGTCTACGATAGCCGAAACAGCTGCTGAAAATTGTCAATAACAATTATCATGTTTCACACGATGATTTAAATTTTTTTTAAAACACGACAAAATTGACGTTTCGTGAAAGACGATAATTTGACAATGTTCTTACTTTAGTTTGTGATTTTTATACAAGCGTTAGTAGAAACCGGAAATTATAAACATTTTCAAAGAATTTTTTATTCCACAAAATTGATCGTAAAGTTTGACTCCACAATTTTTCCTTAGAAACTCAATCAATTTTCACGTAACACGTTTATTATGACAATAGTTTAACCTAAACAAAAAAATTGACTTCGTCACATCTGGCGGTCACATTTACATAACCAAATTAAAAGATACATCGAAATTATCAAAAAATCTCCCAAAAATAATATGTTATAATACACGCATTACACATTGCGTATTCGCGTTTAATTCCACCTCGGACACCCATCATTAAATTGATTGCCCGAAAAATAATGTTAACGGTACCCAACGTTAGCGCACTCTCCGATTCAACAACACATGCATATGTGTGTACACACGCTTCGCCAATTTCGCGAATTTGGCGCGAAAAGTGAATTAAAACAATCGTTCGTAGTGCGAAAAGTGTTTTCCTCGAGTGTCGCGCGTAATTTGTAAATCGTCGATGGCGGAGCGGCATAATCTCGTTTGACGTGACCCAATTTTGTATAAGTGCCATGGGAAAAACTGTGGGATATATACACGCGAGTGGGAGCGTCGTGCCCCCCCTCGCTTTTCGGCGTATGGCCCAAAGGTAGTGGTCGTGGACCTTTTTTGGATCGGGGTTCAGTTTGGGAGTGTGAAAAGTGTATGGATTTTTGATGGGAGATGTTTTGTTTTGTAAATGTTTTTAGTTTGGTCGATTGTTTTGATGTTATGTGGTTTTGTTTATGTTTTTTTCTTGTTGATAAAAATTGTTTGTAAAAAGTTTTGTGTATTGAACGATTTTTTGTCATTTTAATATGAGCGGTGCTGATGTTGATGTCGTATTTTTTTATAAATTTATAGTAGTGTTTCTTGTTGTCAGTTTTTCTATGATCGAATACATATTTCACAGATCTTTGAATTGTGATAAATTTCACTGCAGACTTATTCATTTTTTTCGGGCTATAACTTAAGAAATTCCTATATTGTTATCTAATTTTAAAATATGATAAATATTGAAGCGAAAGAGCATCGTTTCCAAGTATTCTAAAAACGATTAAAGACTAATTAAAGCGATGACAAAAAAAGTGAAAATTTAATTTCGAACGCATATAATTGCCACACAATGCTTTTATTGATATTTATTAAAATTTGTATTCAAAGAAAAGATAATAAAATAAGCCAAACATCAAAATTATTCTTCACCAAATGATATCAAAACGTCACAACTATCTACCGACCACACCATACGCTCAACTTCAAACAATCAGCACATCCAACACAACTAATCTCGACCCAATCTTCACGCTCAAAAAAAAAACAACATTCATCCCCAATCAATTGACATACGATAAAATTTAAATAACAAAACCCTCCCGACCCTCAAAGCACGGGGCTTCAGCTCACCATCCCATCCAGTGTATTGACCCTACATGGGATCTTGCATGGGGCACGCTCCGTCCACGTGCCCACCCCGATTGTGCCTTGGCGTTTAGTCCACCATTGTGAGCACCCAAGTCTTGCCGCACCGCTTCACATTTTTATTTGACATATTTATTACTGGTACATTGCGGTCGCCCCATGGTCTTGTGGGGTTCTTTAGCGTCGGATGACGGATTGATCCCTAGTTGGGTTTTCAGCCCTTGTTTGATTGTGTTGTCGGTTTTTTTTTGTGTGTGTTGAGTTTTAATTTTGTGTTTGTTTCGTTTCAGTCACAGAAAAGTCAGGATTCCAGTCTCCCTATGGTGGTATGGACAATGGCATGGTGAGTTTATATGGGTTTTATAATTTCGTAGTGTTCATTTTGTATTATGTACGCAACGTGTACGCGCGCGTATGTATCTCGAGTTTTATATTGTTATTCTCTTTCCCTCCGTAGCCATTATCTCCGTAGTTTGTTGGCTGCAAAAGTTTTGCAGAAGTTTTCCCCGGAACAGGCTTCCCATCTTTTCCTCCCCATAGTCTGTTGCCCAAGAATTATTGCCTCTCGCATTATTCTTGTATCATTCTGCCTTTTAACGTGTAGATTTTGTGTTTTTCATTTAGGGAGTTGTGTTTCCCTTTCGCCTATTTTATTCTCGTTTGTATTTCTTTTTTTAACATTTAGTCACAAAAATTTATTCATATTTATTAAAAAAAAATCTATAAAATAATCATATGAAACTAATGACTGAGCACGAAAATATTTGTGCAAATCGTCAATTAATTATTTGATTTTTACGCAAATATTAAATCTGCTGCCGCGGTTTTTTTATGGGCACTTTAGATAAGCGGTGATTAATTTTATGATCCAGAAACTATAAAAATATGATATCTGCCATAAATATATGAAAAAAATTACGTTATTGAAATTACACGGTTTATAGAAAGAAATAGATAAGACGATGGTCGAATCATTATTATTTTCGTATTCGACGAAATTTCATTTCGCGAAAACGAAAGAGTAAACTTGTCGATTTCATTTCGCGACAAACGCTTGTTTGATGTCGCCGTATATTTCGTTTTTGTTTTCGGGATATTGTTTTCCATTCATTCTCTCATATCTCCGCGGAACTTTCGTTCGAAACACGCACACCGTAATACGTATACGTCGCGAGTTTCGCGAAAATTAACCGGTATTATTTACGAATATGATAATTTTATACGGACAAAGTTGGATCTGTGTACTGCCGGCAAGTGAGTCCCTTCCGCAAATGACCTCCTCCCCTATCTCCTCTTTAGCTTTCCTAATGACACTTCTGTAACTCAATTAAAACAGTAACAAGTTTTAAACGTCCCATTCGTTATTGTTTCTTACGTCTCGGTGCAAAAAATTTCAAAATAAGACTCGGTTCAGAAGTTGGCCTTTAATCGTTTTTAATAACGTATACGACGGTGTGAACTTGAAAAACTAGCACTTCTGTATGGTAAATACGAGTTCTCTTCGTCCATCTGCCCGTTTCGAAACGCATCGTTGTATTATACTTTTTTCGCGTTTATTATTTTTTGCGCTAATTTTTTTGTTTTTTTTTGCGAAGTCGATAATGGTCTGGAAATTGTGCGGAGGTCTCATTGTAACGGGTGGTCTAGTACTTATAATACTCGGTGTTCGGTTGCTTTGTATTTAATTTCTGTATTATTTATCGCGATTTTGCGAAATTTACCTTTTGTTAGTTTCGTCAGCGAAATTCGCGTTGTGGGTGGTGAAGTTTTGAGTGTACGTTTTTATTCGCGAATCATTTTCGTTTAATCGTTTCGACGTCTTATCGGTTTCATGGTATTGTAATTAGACGGTTGTAAAATAATTTACGCAAAGGTTATCTTGCGTGTTATGTTTTAAAAGCGAGCTGATTTTGCGTTTTATTTCGAATTAATTAATTGGCGATTTTTTTCGACATATTTATAGAACTTTATCTCGTCCCGCTAATTTCATGTACTGTTTTAGTGACTTCAGAGTTAAAAATGTATTTTTTTTTAGTTTTTGAAAATGGCGCGTTTTTAGTAATTATCGTGATTGTTATAATTTTCCTTGTATAATTGAGATAGTCCGTGTTTCATCTTTAGTGATAACTCTTATAACAAAGAGCCTTATTTTAGCGTTGTTTAATTCTGTATAAATGTCCTCTGCAGGATAAGTCTTTTTCAATATGACTTCGGAAATACAATATTTTTTATTTTAACGACGGGAAGGTTATTCTCAAGGAATTTTATACTAAAAATTAATATAATAGCAAAAGATCATATCAATTCACTGATTGCATTTGTCGCTTAACTTCAACAATCGAAAAGAGAATTAGCCTCACACCAAAACATCGATTTCCCCCAACTACCAAAGTTAACCGACACACAATCCGATCACTCACTTACTCGACAACGAACGGCACCAGCATCCAACTCCTCAGAAAACCACCTCACCTTAAAAAAACCCAAACATCCAACCGACCCCGCCCACAAAACTTCGCGACCTCCCTTCAACCCCCATACCGCGCGAACCATTCAAACTACCCCCCGCACAATCCAACCCCCCCAAAACCCCACACACCCCCCCTAATGATACCGATGATGTACATATTGTGAATTGTGTGATACCAGTACGCGGTGGCGCCGGCGAACAACGGCTACGGTCCAGAGGCGGCGTACTTGAGGTGCGCGGGGCGAGCGGGCGCGCGCCCCCATGCCGGCGCGCCCCCCACCTGCACGCGCCCGCCGACGCCGCCGCCCCCGCAGACGTGCCCCCGCACTGGGTGAGAAATCGCTCGTCGTCCGCCCTTAGATCATCATCATTTCATTGGCTTGGTTTTCGTCGTTGATTGTTGTTGTTTTTGGTGTTGCTTTTTTGTGTTGTTGTTTTTGATGATGTGCTTGGTGCGTTCGGGTGGTGTTTTGATTGATCCGTCGTTTGCTGGGTTTGGAATTTTTGTTGTTGTCGAATCGCTGTGTGGTTGTTGAAGTTGGGTAAGGGGGTTTGTTGGGGTTTTGTCGGTTTTGTGTAAAATATGATTTTGGTGGGGTATAGAGGAATTCAGTTGTTAGGGTTGTTGTTATTGTTGTTAGATTTTCGGTGTTGATGCATAATTGATGTTGCCCAATTGTCACGTGGGTGTGGTATATTGAGGGAATTTTTTTTGTATGAGGGGAAGTTTGCTATGATAAGAAATTCATAAATTTATTTTGTGAGGTCATAATTGTAATCATAAACTATTATCATTATTAAAATTGCTTTAAATTGATTTTTCAAATGTATGAAAATAGTAAACGTATAAAATTTGCATACAATATTAAAATATATATATTTAATCTACTCAAAATTAGTTGCTTGGGTCTTATTTTAATACTAAATCGTTACAATTGTGACAAAAATATTAAATTTTAATTAAAAAAACTACAAATTCTTAATCCCGACAGTAAATGAAGGGTTAAATTAAAAGCGATAGAGTCATCGTACTGAAGGTTCTAATTAAGTGAATAATCCAGATGAGTTCTTTGTATAATAAAGTAGTGGATTTAATTCATTTTCCCATGTATTTATTGAAATTTTAAATTCATTCTAAAAGTAAGAAATGTCTGATAAAAACACACTTTCCGAACGCCCATTGTACGCTTTGTGTTTGTTCAAGATTGTCGCATTTTACTGGCAAGAAAAAAAGTTCACAACTTCTGTATCTTTTAGCTTATGTTTCATGCTGTTGACGTTCGCATCGAGCTTTTTGCATTTTATTGTGTTTTTTTTTATATGTGCATTTTGCATGATGCACATGTGCATCCTAATACGTTTTTATTATTATTTCATTTGACATTTTCTTTTAGATGTCCGCTTTTGATCGTTGTGTGATTTTTTATTTTTCGGAATGCCCTGCTTGGATGTTTTTGTGATTTTAGCAACGGTCGAATTCTACCATCGTTTTGTAATGAGTAATCTCAATTGTAATTTATTGAATTGATGTGTCGCTTCGTTTATCGGATGAGCGAACGTGTCTATTTTGTATTTTGAAATTCGTCGAACTGGACGGAATATTACTCGATCGATTCATATGGAGTATTTGATTCGAACAAAGCTTTTCTGTTTATTACGCGTATGAATTTAATTATGCGGAATGATAAACAGCGTCGGGTAGATAATAGAAATTGTTCAATTCGGATGACCTGATTTATAACAAAGAATTTGAAATTGTATCCTATCGCCATCAAAGATAGTGTTTGTTCTGGAGTTTAATTTAATCGTTCAGATGTAATAATGAGCCGGACTTGCAGATCCAATTCTATAATTGAATTATCACTTAATTGAAATATCACTTACGATACTATTATCGTAAGTGATATTTGCAATTACTTCGTTAGTTTGTTAAAATATATATTATCGTTAAAATTGATTTATAATATTTGATTGTTGACGTTACTTTTCCATCGAAAAATTAAACTTTGATTATGCATCGTTTTTTTTTTCATGCGTGCATATTATATGATACGGTTATATCGAGAAATGTTTGTTTAGATTTAACATATGATCGATCGGAACGTATCGAAGATTATGATTTATTTCCGTTTATATATGGTAAAACCCTGTTTTTACGTTTTTGAAAGGACCTAAAAAAAACGTTATTATTGAAAAACGTAGATTAGGGGTTTAAAATTCAAAAGATTAACGTCAATTTCGGGCACATAAAAATCGAGATTTTACTGTTATTTTAAATTTCAAAACAGTTTAATATGTCTTCTATATAGCCTTTATAACATCCGCTAAAAACATGGCAACGTATTAAATTAAATTCATATCACATTTAAAAAAAACAACATTATCGCTCCTCGTTTCAAAACAATCAATATAATTCTTAAACATCTTTAAAAAAAAAAAACAATTTCCGAACGGGTTACCAAATTCACAACGCCCAACCGCGAATTTGCGCCTTTTACATTAACGCCATACAAAATTCAAACCCGAGAACCAACCTTGGCTACTCTCGCTTATAAACACGCGCGTACGCCGCCTCGTAACGCACATATATCGTAACACGAATTTCGCTAAGTGAGGTTTTCCGTATTACACACACACACACCCTAAGTACAGCGCTCGCATAAAGAAAACCTTTTTGCATCGCGGGTAGTTGAGACCTCGTCGCATAGACTCGAGTCGGGGGGGTGGTGGGTGGGCCTCCGCGGTATCATACGCCATTACCGAAATTAAATCGTAAAACATAAGTTGGACGTATCCCCTCGCGAGGGTGGGGTGCTCGTTCCTCGGGGGGCGGTGAGGGTGGGCGGATGGTTCTTTCGTGGTGTTGATGGTTGTGGGTCGCGTGATCGGTCATCGGATCGATTGAGGGATTTTTTTTTTGGTTTGGGTTTTTGGTTTGGGGGATTTGGGTCGCGCGGTGCAGTGGGGTGGTTTGTGGTGCGTATGAATGTGTTATGAGTTGGTGTTGGGAAATGTCGGTATCGTAATGTTCGTTTTAAGTATGGATGTTTTCGTTATCGGCGTGATAAGGGGGTCTTGTTTAGTTTGAATGCGGAAGAGTGGTGGTGTGCTTTTGATTCGTGTGGATTTTGTGTTTTCGGTACTAATCGAGTTGTAGTGATTAGGTCCGTTTAATAAAAATTTATGGTGGCTTCTGAAATTATTAAAAAAAAGCATATTTGAAAGTAAAAAAAAAGATTTATTTAATTACACCGAAAAGTCTTTTTGCCCGGTTTCGAAATGAAAAAATAATCGATTTTTTTTCACTTCAACGCCGTTTAAAAATCTATTAAAAAAATATATGCATTATTATGTCACAATGGTAAAGCACAGATCAGGCCAGTATACGATTATAGTTATTAAATGAAAATTTACGAGGTTTTTTTGATGATGTCACATTGCAAAAGTTTGCCTCATTGCACATTTTTTATAAAGTATATTTAGATGGAGGTTCCATTCAAATGTTCTAATAGAACCTATCTCCAATTTTTATATATTCACCTTTATCGTAATCGTTCCACATGTAAAAACAGATTTTGGTGTGTATTTAAAGCGAAAAAAAAATCAAAATATGGACTTAATCGCAATGCCTTCTAAACGGTTCAAATGTAATAGTCCAAAATTATCCTTTGTTAAACGGTTTCATATCAAACTAACAACATATAATCATATCTACATAATGCGTTTAACTTCAGGAACCTATATTTTCGATAAACCGTTGACACAATTATGTATATGCAAACTAAATGAATACACAATCATATCCATATAATAACTGCGCCACTTTTGCGATCTTCAAATTAAATATATGCAAATCAAATGAATTCGAATATAATTATAATCTCGCAACAGTTCAATAATTCTCATTACTGTTTCATGTGCAATTAAACGAAAACTGATTATTAAAATATCGAATAATTTTCAAATATGTATTCGTTTTTTTCACACTTTTATAATCTTTCGAATTTATCATGGGTTCGTAAGCCAAAGGTAAATATTTGACTGTATTGTTAAGTAGGGAACGTCGATTAAATCGGATGGGGTATTGTTGAAAGTTAACCTATTATCGCTCGTGTACGTCATAATTCACGAAAGGTTGTCCGCCTCGGCTCGTTTCGCAAATAAAATATTCATTGATACACGGCAATTCACTCACTTCTGGATGTGAATGTACTATACGTTACTGGTTACCGTGAATGTCTGGAATTTAGCGAAAACATTAGACGTGAACGTGCTTGGATTAAAAAAAAAAATTGATTTGTCGATTTAATATCTTAATTGTATGATATTTGATGTATGTGCAGAAATTATATGAAAGATGATAGTTGGATTTATTATCTAGCAATTGATGGATCATATTTTTCATCGATTGATTAATTATTATGATATTCGAAATGTGTCAAATTTCAAATTTTTTTTTGCAATCGTTTGTTATTCAAGATTACAATGATGAGATTATATTAATCAAATTTGATATAATGCATTGAATTTCCTGTAATTAGATATTGAGATTAAGCAAACATTAATATCGCAAGTGAAAATAGTTGTAATTTAAACAAAACATTAATCACAAACGTATATCGAAACGTTTTTAAATTTTATCGTTGATGTGATTTCAAAAGATATCCTCAAGATTGAAATTAATAATTTTTACGAAAAATTTAAAATTTCGAATATAAAGCCGATTCGATCCAAATCCCAACGATGTTTTCATACATCACATTTCCGTCACGAATTCAACCAATAAACATCACATTATCATATCCGTGCGACCAAGATAAAACCAACTAAGGTCAACAAACCCAACCCAAAACCTAGCATCGAACCCAAACCACCATCGAATCGCACCTCCATCGAAAAAAGCACACACACACACACACACCACAAAACCAATAACCAGAAGAGCGATTCTTCGAGCGTCAGAGCCCGAACGCCGGCGGGCCAGCTCTGATCATCGCGCGACAGATGTTCAGCTCGTCTCTCCACGTTGCCAAACTTATTCATCATATGTGTTCACATGTAGGCCTCTCATGGTGTGTATGTGCGTCGGGTTCGTGTGGGTGCATCGTTCGTTTCCGCTCGGTGCGCGTGCGCAGGGTGAGGGCATGGTGCAGGTAGTTGCAGCAGCCCCTATGGTTGGTCGTGTTGAGGTCAAGGACGGGTTGGTTGGGTTTGGGTCGAGTTTGTACGTAAGGGTTGTTGGAGGTGAATGGAGTGGAGAGGTGCGTTTCGTTTGTTGGTAAACAGTGGATGGTCGCGGAAGACTTGTTGATTGCGGTTTTTGGTGTGGAAGGTCTGTAGGGGTGTTGGGAGTTGGATGTGATGTGCGCGGTTGTCGATGAATGAGGATGGTTTTAGGAAGGATGTGTGATTTGGTTTTTTTAGTGTGGAACTTTTGTAAAAGTTTCGATATGTCGAACTAAATCGATCTTCGTTTTGATGACTTTATAAATTAATGGAATTTGAGTCAGATTGTTGTTAACTATTCGCTCCGTGGTGTTGCAAATTTGTTACAATTGTCTAAAATTTGATGATATTTCCATATAGCTTTAAAAATCATTGATTTTAAAATGTTTAAATGGATTGTTATATTTGGTCAGTTTATGTTTCGAATTTTGCTCTAATTACTTTTTATTTATATGAATATTTTCCAATACAATTGCTTCTAAATCAACTGTTTATTTAATGAACTCGGTAAAGTGATCGTTTTTTTTTTCATTCAATACTGAGCTTATTTGATTCGCGCGAATCCGATCTTATCAATTAATATTAAAAAAAAAATGAAACTTCACTTCAAACACGTGAAAGTGTCACGTATATATTTTATCAAATCATTTACACGGATGATCATTTCGATCCTTATTGCGGTTAGCTATATATGGGTCGAGGTCGTTATTGTATCAATATGATTTTTTCCCGTATTATCAGATTATTGAATTGTAATTTGCATACACAACAACAACAAAGATCACGTCTACATTATTGCAATATTTTCGGGTTTGTACTCTTTACCTAGGTTTTCCCAGAAAAAAAAAGGGTTGTTGTTTCGGGAATTCCCGATAGTTATCTTAATTTTTTTCTCCCAGTAATGGATAAGCGCTCAGTTCACCGTTTACCATTCCGCCGACTAGTCGCACTAGTCATCCGTCAAATTTTCTCGTTTCTTCACACTTTCGACGATGCAACCTTCGCGCGATGTTCAAAAAAATAAAAACACCAATGGCGACAGACCTAACTTTATCAGACTTCCGAACGTGGACGATCCAAATCAACTTATTCCATCGACGGTGGACGAGTGCGCCAATCGTGGATCATCCGGGAGCCACAATCCTGGACCGTCCAGGATCCACGATCCTGGACCGTCCAGGAGCCACGATCCTGGACCGTCCAGGATTCACGATCCTGGAACGTCTAGAATCCATAATCCAATTATCAGAGGACCCATTCGGAATGCACCGATTATAAAACCGGAGACGCGAGACATTGTTGACAGTATTGATGATAGATCGAGAATTATGGACAGATCCATATTTCAACAGGATCCGCGTCATTACGAAACTGCTTTATTGATTCATAGTCTGTTGAGGGATTACATTTCGCGTATGCAAATGCGTCCCGCTCTTTTCAATCCGATGGTAAATATATATGGAGTTTTTTTTTGTTCTTTTCGCTTATGGTTTCGCTGAAAATTTATGTAGGTCGTCCTTACATACCTTCGCGAGGTATAATAGATGTGTGCTTCATGTGAAATGTGCCCTCGCCGTTTTGTTTTCGTTATTGTGTTTTTTGTCCTTAGCAAGCAAATCTTATTTTTGTATAGTGGGTACATCCAGAAAAGGGTGACCGAGATGTATTTTTATTTGAATTATAGTAGTTGGATCGCATATGTTACGTATGATTCTATTTGATGTTGTAGTTTTGTGTTTGTGTGAAATATTTTTGTAAAATGTCGATTGTTTTGTAATAGTATGGATCTGATGAGTTCGGGCAAGATTCACCGTCAAGATACTCGTCTCCAAAAAGTGCTGCAGCCAGTGGCGGGAACACAGCGTATCAGCATGGAGGATATTATAATACGGGAGGTGGGACAGGACCAGACGGAGGTCCTCCGCAGGATGAATGGATTCCATATCATGCTTATCAACCGCCTACTTCATATCTTCAACAAGATCCTTACACAATGTCTCCAGGTAATACATCTAACTTGTTTAATTTTTTTTTTAATCACATATTTAATTTTTATAATTTTTTTCAAATTGTATTACAGGTATTCCTGGTCATGGAGTTGTGGAAGCACTCGGTGGTGACCTTCCTCCACAACAACCATTACCACCAATGTCTTCATTTAGAGGCGGTGGACAACCTTCACCTGCTCCAGATATTTTGTCCAAAGCATCACTACAAGCTGTAAGGATGTTCCCGACAACTTCGATCAACTTTAACATCCATTGTTATTTTTACTTACATGTGATTTAAATTGTTTTTGTAGATATATCCTGGCAGTGGTGGAGCTGGTGGAGAGCACAGTATATCCTCATATGGATCAAATCCGTCCACACCAGTAAATAGTCCCCCTCCACTCCAGCAACACCATCACCAACAACAATATGTAAAACACTTACATTTACCCCCACATCAACCATCACCCGCAAATACTCAAGGACAGGTGGTTATTATCTTCATTTGTGTCTCGAATCTATTCAAATAAAATTAATTTTAATATTGACCATGTTAACGCTAATTTGCAGACTCAACAATGGGTAGTAGGTGGTGGTCTGTCATCACCTGCTGCGGCCGCTCCTGCTGCTCCTCCACAATTAGTTAACGGTCTCGTATTGAGTAATGGTGCTCCTGCTCATTTTTCACAACCACCTTCAACTCACATCATGGTAATTATTTTCATCTATTTTGTATTGAAATTTTGTAGATTTTTTTTTACAACGCTATTTTGTTTTTGTTTATGTTTTTATTTTCACAATAATATTAATTAATTGGCATTTTGTTGATTTTTTCAAATTAATTTTGTAAATGTAATATTAGATAATGAACAACCTTTCTTTGTACAATGAGTTGCATTTCTAAGAGTAAACATTAATTTTTCTTTTTGATAAAATATCATTATTCAAAAGTTTTAACGACTTAACAAATCAGCTTTTTTAAGCGCTGATTAAATAAATAATTCATATACCTAAAATAAACCATTTTAATCAAATACTTTCACATATTTGTGGAACAAAGTTTGACTTCTATGTTTTTGCATTTTAATACTATTCATCCATTTTTCAATTTCATAGTTTAAAAAAAATTAATGTCAATTTACAATTGCGTTTGAATAATTATCATAATATTCAAACTCAAAATAGTTTATAGAACACGAATTATTTTACTTTTTTCTTTTTGTTTTCTGCATGGTTTTTGTTTTTATTTGTTTTTTAAGTCGTCTGCTCCTGAACAACAGAGGCTAGATGATGCTATCGGGTACCTGAGAGATCATTCTGAAGTTACTGTAAGTATGGTCGTTTTGCTTATGTTTATTTTCAAATGCGAAGTTTCTTACTTACTGAATATCGTTTTTTTTTTTTTTCAATTCAAATTGTGGTGATGAATCTATATGTTAATGAGATTTTTTTTTTGCAGGGAACTCGTATGGAAGAGAGATTGGATGATGCTATTAATGTGTTACGAAATCATGCTGAATCACAAATAGGACTTTCATTATTAGGACCGGAATATTCTTCAGATTTAACAGCACCACCACCTTTACATTCTGCTTCTCATCCTGCTGGTGAGTTTATTATTGGTCATCTAAGATATCTCTCAAAGTTACATGATTTAAATAAATATTGGTTTATTTCGATAGGTCGTTTGCACCCAGGTGTAGTGCCTTCTGCTCATCACATTCAATCACAACCTGTTACTGATGTACCTGTAAAAATAGAAAGGCTACATACAGCAAATTCTAGTTAGTTCTTTTGCTTCTTTAAATATTTTTATATATTATAATTCCCTTTATAATTCGAAATTTAGTACAGTCCATACACACATTCTTTTAGGATATGAGATTTTACTTAGTAATTAGCCTATGGTATTTATTTATTTTTCAATTTAATTACAGAAAAACGTAAAGAGCCTCCCGATTCTTCAGGATCGGAGTTAAAGCAAGTAGTTGAAGGTACACCGTCGGGAACGTCGGCTCCTTCGTCGTCATCGTCAGGACCCACGGCTCGTACTCAACCTCCACCTCCAAAACGATCAAGACGATAGTAAGAACATTTTTTATTCAAACTCAAGATAATTTAACGTAATATTTTTAAATTAGTTTACTTAAAACACTCATTAACCTTTGAATGAAAAATAACAATTGTTTTATCGTTCTAAACGTTATATGAAAATTAAATTGCTCTTGAAAACATTCATTAAAGTTAAATGTATTCTTTGGAAAAAAAAACGCCATTGGAATTTTTTTAAATTGAATACCTGTATTATGTAAATTACGTAATACAGCTTTTTAACTCGCGAAAAAATTTAGTATTAAGTTACCATAAGCTAGGAACAGTATGCTATAGCTCATTGTATAGTTTCGGTGGCAGTTGCTCCAGTGCTGATGAGGGAGATGAAGGTGGAGATCCCAGTACTAAAGCTGCTCGGGAAAAGGAGAGGCGGCAGGCCAACAACGTCAGGGAGAGGTGAATATAAATAGTGTCGGCATCGCATGATACTGATTCATTTTGCTTACTCATATGCACCCCGATTGTTTTGTGATCACCCCATACCTTTTTACAAATGCATCTTTTCATTTCTCCATTTTAATATAATAATTAGATACGGTTATCATTTGAAAATAATAACAATTAGTTTTATCATTTTCAAAATTGTTTTGTATGTTATTATATTTAGTTTTGTAGATTAGTGCATCATTATTTTCTCTTAAACTTTGTGATATTTTTAACAGATGGTTCCCTTGGTTTGTAGTTAGATAATGGACTGGTTTTGCAGTATTTTTTGAAATTTTAAACCTTGAAACCTTTTTTGTGTTAAAAAAATGTTTTTTGATACAAAATAAAATCACTTTTTAAAAATCATAGTGTTATCAATAAATATAACAATATGGCTCATATTTTAAAGATAAATGGATTATAGTAATAAAATATATTAGAACAAATAAATATGTTGAACCAAAACAAGGGAACGATAAACGAGGATATCAAAAAAATTATAGAGCATGTTTATTTACATTATATAATCGTTAATATTTATTTCTCCTATTTATTTTTATTATTTAATTATGTTTTACTAAACCTCAATCTCATTAAGTTAAAAGTAGATCTTGAAAATATTTTCGTGTGCATGTATTAATGAAGTCGATGATTTTTTTAATAAAATTTAAAATTTATGTGCATGAAATTTGTAAAATTATTTTCTACCGTGCGCTTTGTCTAATTGTTTTAATCACGTTCATTCGCAGGTTTTATATTACATGGTTTGTGTTTCTAACTATATTGAAAAAGTGCAGCATTCGACTGATGAAAATTCATAGATCTACCAGTATTTTCATATCAACATAATGTAATATCATATTTACTAAGGAAGTCGCATACATTCATCTCGATGTTGCACTTTTTCTGAAAATAAAATTACATATTCATTACATATGGTACATTTGTCATTATGAACATCTTTTGTTGTAACTCCCTAAAAGCCTGCCGCCTCTCTTTCTCTCTGTCACTCCCTCATCAAGTATAAAGGTGAGTCTTTATGTGTGATAAAAAAAAGTCAATGAAGATAATAATAATGAATCTCATTTTTATAAATAATGCAAATTGTGTAAACTAACGTTATTTGAATATTATTTCACTTAAGAATAATATATTCATTGAATCTTCGATTTATGATAGTAGATTTAGTCATTTTAGTCATACATTGAAGTTTTTAAAGCTTATCGAAAGGTTCAGTGAATATAATTTTCCAGTAAGCAGTATCCTTATTTGTATATTGCTTTTATATTTGATGTATGTTTCAATTGTGTTAATGTTTTTAAATTCTATTTAAAATTAACTGCGTTTCGTGTACAAATTAAATGTATATTTGCGAAAAATTTGTATTTTAAACATTTTTTGTATATGAAATTTGCATTTTTTTTTTGTATTATACACTTAATTATTTCATAATTTGTTGTATGCAATTGGAATCACTAATATTATTCAATAATCTTTTCAATTAAATTACAAATCAAATGTTTTTGTTGAAACGTTATTTTATTTCAATTCATATGCACAATAATTATGAAGTTCTTTCATAAATTTTTATAATCAGTAAAATTAAAAATCATATTTTTACTATTAGTGTAACATATTATTTTTCAATATCAAAAATTATATCGGATTCGGTTGATTTTACTATAACGAACCAATAGTGAAATTATAAAAACTATTTTGGTTTTTGCACATTTATCCAGTTGTTCGAGTGCAGATGAAGGTGAAGATTGTGACCTTGACCCTAGAGCAAAAGCAGAGAGAGAAAAAGAGAGACGGCAGGCAAATAACGCGAGAGAAAGGTATGATAATTTTTATCAAAATATTATTGTCTATAAACTGTAGAATTGCGATGCATTAATACATTTCTACATTTTAAAATAATTTTATTTGTCCTACAAACAACTTTTTTTTTATTTACTTTTTAAAGATTGTAAATTAAAATTCTATCATTTTTTGTTTGAATAACTTAAAACGTTAATCCAATGAAAAATAGTACCTATTAATTTTTATTTTTTTGGCATGGTTATGGCTCGTTTTGCATGTGCACTTAAATAGAAAATATGTTGGAGTTCTTATGTTTTTTTTTTATGTAGAAAAGGTTTTTTTTTTATTTAGTTTACTTTCGATATTAACAATTTATTGATGTATGTGATTTTTTTGTCCAGAATACGGATACGAGATATCAACGAAGCGTTAAAAGAATTAGGTAGAATGTGTATGACACATTTAAAAAGTGATAAACCGCAAACAAAACTCGGTATTCTCAATATGGCAGTAGAAGTAATTATGACGTTAGAACAACAAGTTAGAGGTACGTGTTAATATTTTTTTTACATTATTTTCCCTTTTCTATGACTATTTATAACCTTCATATGTTTCAGAACGAAATTTGAACCCGAAAGCCGCATGTTTGAAACGACGCGAAGAAGAGAAAGCAGAAGACGGACCAAACAAACTTGGTGCTCCTCTCCAACAGCTGCCTTTGTCACATCCTCACCCCCACACGCATCCCTTACCTTATACAACGATGCCGGTGCGTATTTGAGTCTTAATTTATTCAACAACACCGATTCAATGAACTAATTTTTAATTTATGGTTTCAGGGTTCAGTACCGGCTGGTATGTCCCACGCGCCGCCTGGTCCACCACCTCCACCATCACAATAACGATCGCCCCCCCTTCACATCGCACACAATATATCTCATCACGCATCTGACGGTTACTTCTGTCGCCTATAACAAATCGTATTATCGCATCATCACACTGTTCAACAATAAATTGTATATTCGTATAGTACTTAGCGGTTATGTGATTTTTAATAAAAAAACGAGGACTATATTTTATGAAGTGAATTTTTTTATCATTGAAATATACTTATATTGTGAAGTGGTGTTAAAATAACATATATATTCTTATACAATATTCTCTGTAGTGCGATACGAGAATTTTTATTTCCTGTTTGATTTTGCATATGAATTTATTTATTGCAATATGATTGAATACTGCTTCGTTTTTTACCAGTGATCGTTTCTGTCTCACAAACGATATTCATTTTGTGATGTGAACAGGTTTCACAGATCTTATTTTTAAAAAGTGATAAACAGTGTGTGATAATAATTAAATGGTGATCTATAAAAATACATATTTAAAATAAAAAATTTATATTGTGACCACGAGGAAAGATGCGGATGCAATCAAGACGATTTAGTGGGGATTATGTGAAAAAAATGTAAATAATCAAAATGGACTGCAATTTTTATATTAAAATTTAGGCATAAGACTTGGATATTTTTTTTAATTTAGTGAACGTTGTTCGATTAATATGATTGTTCCATTGATTTTTAATTGTGATGAAGGAAGTGAAGATTACTGTCCTTTGAAATGCCACCGTTCCATTTCGAAATATTCTCAGCTTTACTCTAGGCAATATATGAATTTAAAAATAAACGTTTTCTTCGTATTTTCTTTGTGTTAAATATAATTTAATGCTCATGAAAAATACCCGTTGAAATAAGTTTTCATTGTTTGTACTGGAAATATGTTTTGAAGTGAATTACATATATTGATTTTATATATTTTTTCATATTCCAATTGTATGAATATAAATTGTTGCATTTTCAAAATCATATTTTTTATATCAAATAAATAATTAATCTTTCAAATTATATTTTTTAGCAAAATATAAATGGATTGTTTAAATAATCAATGTGTTTTTTTGAATCATATAATTGTTGAATCGTATCGTATCAATACCATACTTTTAATTATTTTAAAATTAACTTAAATTAAATTTAAAATATCACCCACCATTACTACTCATCTGTTACTTTAATTTACCGTATCAGTATCAAACCGACGACAGCTATATAAGCATCGCTTTCAATATATATATTTTTAATTTATTTAAAATGGATATGGAACTTTTTTTAATTATCTCATTTTATACTCTTGCCCCGTAGAAAGGCTGTATATTTTTATATTTAAGATTTTTTTTCATATTTCGTTTAAGTTCTCATTCATTTAAGTTTGAGTCTGACACGGTTGTTAAGTTGTTATTTATTTTCTTAATTTGTATTTTCCAGGAGCAGCTTGAATTATCAATATTTTCATTATATTCCTTGTTTTTTTTTTTAATTTGTACGTTTCGATTATAAAATTCGTTTCTTATTTACGTATGATGTTTTTAAATGTATTATTTCTTCATTCCAGTTTTTGTTTAGCGAAATTCTAAGCGATAATGTTTGTAAATGGGATATATTCTTATTTTGAAATTCTATCGATGCAAGTATTCTCAATTTCTATAAATTTATGAGAAGAGTGAAATTTTATTAAAATATATGAAGGAACTGTTTTGTTGTTAAATATTTTAAATTAAATTGTGAATCAATTATCGTGCTTGTGTTGCGATCTGAATAAGATTGGGAATCCTTGCGTTAAAATTTTTGGGTTTTCAATTAATTTTTCATTTATCTGAATTATTTTATGAATTAACTGATTTATATCAATGAAAATATTTACTTTGTGTTCTTTAAAGATTTAGAATAAGTTTGTTTTCTTTTTTTTTAATAATTGTAAATCCTATTATAATCAATGACGTATATATTAAGAAATTTACTTTTATTATTTGTATGGTTTTTGTTTTAAGATTTATATTTTAATGTATTGTACAAATTTTTATTATATTGAAATATTTTAATTATTTTTAAATACTTTGTCGTCTACGATATGATATATTTTGATCAGGAAAATGAAACGTCTCTTGATTATTTCCATTTTACTGCAATATTTTTATATAGCAAAATGTACTTAATTAACAATTAATGCGAAAATCTTAACTGCATTTGCCCGTAATTAGATTTTTATCTAATACTAATGAAATTGCCTAAAAGGTGCCATATTCTTAATTAAACGATGTCATAAAATAAATATAAATGTACTAAAAGCTACTTTTCGGTCATCGTACTTAAAAAATTCAAATTCAGTAATTATGATTGAATCCCCTTTCGTAACTTGAACCGCGTTTATGATATTTTAGGAATCTTCTGAAAATATTTATTTAATTTTTATATGATTTATAATGACAAAACGTAGTAAATTAGTTACATATTTGATGACTGATTACATATTTTTCAAAATGTATTTTTATATTGACATGAAAAAAAATGTTAGTAGTTTTATCTTCAATTGTGCCAAGGACTATGCGAGGATTGAAAAAAAATCATTTGATCTTTAATGCACTTGAAATACTCTAATTTAAATAATATAATCCTAAACGAGGTCTAAATAGTGATTTTTTTACTGGCGATCGGAGTTTCCCAAAAATTCGATTGTTCGATTACTGCAAATTTGTTATTCGGGTGAATTATTTTTCCGAACGTATGATTTTTTCGTACGTTCCACATTTTCAGTATCTCGCGATGCCTGATCTACTCAATTTGCATCGGTTTGAAAAAATTGCATATGCACTTTAGTGCATAATTGGGAAATTAGGTAAGCTAAAGATACGCATAAGTTTACCTAATGTATAATAGTAAATATATATATATATATATTGATTTTACTGCATATATATTATAATGGAATAATCATATTGTATTATGATAATATTAATAAGAGTGTTTAAGAATAATTATATAATTGAAATAGCATTTATGCAGAAATTAAACAATAAATGTGCCATTCATTTTTGCATAACAAAAATATTTTATTTCTTGACCTTACACACTAAAAGGAAATGTAATATGATTTGGAATCGTCGGGAAAGTCAAAACAAAATAATTTATAAAATAAGAGGTGTGATTTAATTATATACTAATTAAAATTATAAGATAATATTACAAAATTAGAGATTTTATTCTTCGGTTTCTTTTTTCTTATCCTTCTTCTTTTTCTTTTTCACAACAACTTCTTCTTGCTCTTGTTCAGGTTCTTCTTTTACTTCAGTTTTTGCTTTTTTCTTTTTCGGAGTTATAACGGCTTCTTGAGAAGATGATGGTACCTAAAATAGAATTTTTTTTTTTAAATGTTTGTAGTTTCACATTAAGAAAACATTGATAATTTATTGAATATAATGAAACTTCAATTGAATTTTTCAACTGTCTGAAAGATAATATAAAATACTTACATCATCTTCAGGGAACTCTCGTTTCAATTTTTTCGGTATTGTTGAATCAGCTGCAGCTGGATAATGTTTCACCTCGCTGTAAGTTT
This sequence comes from Hydropsyche tenuis, assembly GCA_009617725.1. NCBI lineage: Eukaryota > Metazoa > Arthropoda > Insecta > Trichoptera > Hydropsychidae > Hydropsyche > Hydropsyche tenuis. Next base: position 24,458 of record VTON01000077.1, read on the forward strand.
AATTATAATTACATAACGAATTGAATATTATGAGCACATTTTTAATGGATATATGCATACCTGACTCCATGGTATTTGTCAAATTTAGCTTTAGCCTTGCCAGTTCCACTGATCTGTCTGAAATTACCTTCTTCTAGCAATTTGAGTCGATTCTCCAATTTCAATTTATGTTCAACACCGAGGTCAAAGTTTACATCTTCTCCAAATGCATCTACTCTTGTGCCCAATGCGGCTTTGGCAGCCAACATTCTGGACATTTTGCCTTTGTTTTTAGTGCTAGATTGTCCGATCAATTGGGCATGGTAAATAAGACCATATTTCGGTGTTTGTTTCCTTGTTTTCAATGCTCGGAACAGAGCCTTTTCAGCACCCAAGATCTGGAATGTAGAAGCAGGGTGTTTGGCGAGATTCATAAGAGACCCTGCTTTAGAAATAAGCCTTGCTCCTATATGTTCTCCAACTAAAACTGAAAGATTGGGAGCCATAGCCATCATTCTAGCTTTTAAATATTCTGAAAGATGGGCTCTGTATTCGTTTATAGATATGATTTCTTCGCATAAGTTCTGAATATTCATGATATCGTCATCTGAAATTTCAGTTCCCATAGAAACTTCAGCGGCTTCTTTCACACGTTCCTCTTCTTCTTCGGTTAATATATCAGATAAATCTGTTTTAATGGCAAAGTCTCGAGTTCCCATCAATTTTACAGTTTTAACATAAGTTATATTGTCGGAAATAAGCTTTCCGAGTTCCGGAAAATGCCAACCGTACCATTCTCTACATCTCATGATGTAGTTGTTGAGTTCTTTGTCGAGGTCGTCTAACAAACACTGAGCTTGTACTATCATGGTATCAATTTTATCAGGTGAAAACTTCAGTTTGTAACGTGACAAAGAATGAGCTAAACCGAGAGCCATCGCTGTCATCTCTTTTTTGGGAAGCCCACTGAGAAGACTGTCTAATTGTGAGCGCATACATCTCATCAATTCTTGAACATTAGTGTTAGAAACACACTGGAAATTCAACTTGTCTTTTATGGCACTGCCGAGTTTGGAGTCTGCTACCAACAATTGATCTTGAATATCGTCATTTTTCAATCCTTGAAGAAACTTTTTCAAGCTTTTCGGAAGTTTGCCTTCGATAGCAGCTGTCGTGGCAGACAAAGCCTCTGTTGTGTCAGCGAATTTCTTGAAATGTTTTAATTTTACACTGCAAATAATTTAAACAAAATGAATACACGTGTACAACTGATAAACAAATTGTTGAATAGTTCTACATACATTTTGTTAGCTTTTTCGGGAGTTTCGAAAAATTCATACAGATTATCGACCTGTGATAGTTTATTTTCATCCAATAGCTAAACAAGAAAATTAAAACAATCAGAATGATGAAACGATAATGAAATAATAGCGTGTAAACGCCAACTTATTTTTAGGTTATAGCACGTGGAAATTCGAAAAGTACCTTGAAAATGGCGTAACCAGCCGGCGTTTCAAATAAAACCAACATCTTGATGGATTAACAATTCACACAGTTTGAAAACCAATCATTAATCGAAGGAAGTATGCATATACTCCCTACGATCACCGATCGACAATCACCGGTAAACACTAACCACGAGCACTGAAAGCACACCGTGAAGCCAGTGCTGCCAACTGTGTTACACACCAAATAAGTCAGAAATTTAGCATCGTGGACAGTGACCATTTTTTTCGAAGAAAACAAAAGGCATTTTTGAAATCAAGGGTTCGCAATCGATTACGAAAATACCAGTTTGTCTTGTTTTATCAAAATTTATTATGAATATTGATGTTACAAATAATTCCCACTTTCTTTCCTCGAAAATTATTCATTTAAAATAAGCGAAAAAAGTGGTGGCCAGAAGCTAACTCACACAAAGCAAACGCACACGAAGTAAACTCACAGGAAGCAAGCTCACACGAAGCGAGCTCATACGAAGCAAGCTCAAACGAGGCAAGCTCACAGGAAGCAAGCTCACACGAAGCAAGCTCACACGAAGCAAGCTCACATGCTTTCGAAAATTTTCAAATTTTCAAATTAAAGTGAAAAATGTTTAACACGAAACTAAAAGCACCAAAATGCGTTTTTGTGTTAAAAGAATTTCACGTTACACATAATAGTATACGTCCATAATATTTTGACATTTCTTGTTAAATGATACGAAAATTTTCGAAAGCATGTGAGCTTGCTTCGTGTGAGCTTGCTTCATGTGAGCTTGCTTCATGTGAGCTTGCTTCCTGTGAGCTTGCCTCGTTTGAGCTTCCTTCGTGTGAGCTCGCTTCGTGTGAGCTTGCTTCCTATGAGTTTTCTTCGTATGCGTTTGCTTCGTGTGAGTTAGCTTCTGGGAACCGAAAAAAGTACTACTTATTTCAATTTGTGAATTAAAACCAGGGCTTCGAACCGGAACTGAACCGAAACCAAAAACCGATAAAAATCGAACATTTTTACATAAAGGACATAAGGGTAATTTTAGAAAATAAATAAGCAAATATAAAGAGCAGTAAAATAAAAGGCGTATGGTTAGCGTACATGCAGTAGTTGAGGCTATAATGGGAAATTTCAATTTTCAAATCTGATAAATTCTTTCAAAATAAACTTTTAATTTAATAAAATAAAATTTGAAAGCAAAAGTTTTACAATACTAAATAAAATCTCTGTGTATATTTCTTATGGATGTTTTTAACAAAGTAAAGAATAAGAATTGTCGAAATTCAATTATAGAGCTACTTATAGCTAATTATTTCAGTATAGAGCTTTTAGATCTTTAATTTAGTTACTAACCCAGTTATTGTTCTAACCAGTGGCAGCGGAAGTTTTTCGACATTTCATGTATGTATATTTTACAAAGTACGCTTTAATTTTCAAATAGTATATGAATGCACCAAAAATATTTTTTCATTTGCTTGGAAAAAAAATCAGGGGGTGGGCCTTTGCACCTTGTACCCCACCTGTCTTTGAAGTCACGAGCCGCCCCTGGTTCTAACATGTTATTGTAGATAAACTTTCATAAATAGGTCACAAAATAATTAATTATTAAAAAAGACTTAATAACAAACTAGAAATGTCAAATGATAAAATATATTTTCATTTAATATACATAAACATAAAAATCAAAATGAACACAATCACAAAAATATCCAACATTTAAAAAATTTGATCAACAAAATTAATAAATACAATTTTTACAATATCATGAGAATCTAATCTTCTAAGGTAATAGTTTTAAGCGAATCTTCCGGACGAATTTCAAGGAATGCCTCTGTGCCATCGTTGAATGGAAACGATAGCCCGCCATCAATCACTAAGCCTGAAAATAAATTTTCTGATGAATATATTTCAAGAACAATACACTGAATTTTTCACGACAATTACCTGCATCAACACATCGACTTTTTACAAGAATTTTATTAGCGAAGCCTCTAGGCTTGAGTCCCTTATGAGAGGGCCATACCTCGCCCGATATCAATTCACGAACTGTATACGCTAATCTATGATCATCTGTAAAATCATATTATTCAGTTATTCATTTCTATAAATATGATATGATTAGTTGACTCAAATCGAACAAACCTGATGGAAAAATTAATTTATCATTATATGCCCTCGTTAAAGACTTACTCTCTTCACATTTGAGGGGTTTGTTTCCTGTTCTTTCCGACCACAATTGCATTAATTCTATGACTGATTGAGATCGCAGGCAGTTTATGCTAATTATAAATTTATAAATATAATTTTTGTTCAGGGAATGAAAAAAATAATCACTATTTTCAATATACCTCAAATGCCAAGATGTCGATCCTGTTCCTGTGCTGACACATAAACCAGAACATTTTGTTCTAGTAGGACGAGAATTCTCATCAATGGTTAGTTGTAAGTGGCTCACACGTGCTGATACATTCTCACCTATGAAAACCTTAAATAATGGAAAAATTTATATCGTTTTTGTATACAATATTGAAATTAATTATGATGTTTATTTACTTCGTTCAATGCAAGATAAGGAAGAACCTTTCTAAATATGCTCGGTTGGTTATTTCTATCAAGATGTTCTTCCTCTAGAATTGACTTTGATGTAACACTTTCATATTCAGGTTCTAATCCGAAAGAGTTAGCTGCAATTTTTGAACCTTCTGGAAAATCTTTAGTTGCCTCACAAACATTGTATCTAAAATATAATTATAAAAGATTAAATATATATTTATTATTGAAATATAATACAACAAAAAAAAAACCTTGGTAAGATCGGTTTGTGTAAATCAATAGGAACATTTGGAATACCCGAACGAAGACGTTCATCACTGGCGAGTGTTGTGCGAATACGACTTCTATGTAACCAATTAAATTTTCCCTAAGAGCACGAAAAAAATATTATTCAATATTAGATATTATTTTGTATGATTTTTGTAAATAAAAATTACATTAGCAATCGCTTGCAAAGCCTCTTTGAGATCACGAGAACACCATTTTGGTAAGCAAAGACGGCCTTCACTTCTGCTAGGATCACTATTGAATCCAATAACTGGTTTTCTAAAAAAACATAGATAATATTTGATTGTAAATATTAAAAAATTATTCAATATTACAAGTCTTTTATTACTTGTGATCTTTAACTCTAGACGCTGCTAGAAGAAATGTTCCATCACCGCCACACGGCATAACAACATCACACCAATCTATCAAAGATGGACTGTAAGTCAATCTGCAAAAAAATTAATGTTGGATAAAGTCTACTATCAAATATTTCGGCATATTTTTCATATTGTATTGATTGTGAGAAGACAATTTTCAAAGAGCTAAAGTATTAAAAAAGTACTTTTTAATCTAGAGACGATTTCATATAAATTGTAACCTAATATTAGTGATTGGTAAGTAAGTTCAAAAAGATTAAACCATTTTCAATTCGTTTAGAAGTATTATTGAGTTTTAAACCAATTCGATTACTTTTTTGTAAAATAAAAAAACAAACCTATTGACAACCTTCACATCAGCTCCCATGTTCGTCAAAGCAGTTTGTACCTTTCTCTCAAACTCCTTTTGCATCTTGTGATAATGAATAAGGGCTTCATAGTCAGATCCTCGTCGCCTTATCAGCTGTTCGAGTTGTGTATTGCTAATACCCTGATGACGATTTCTTAAATACAAAAACAAAAATATTTTTTGAGCATTATCGAAAAAAATACAGCAAGATTAACTGACGACAATTTAAGATAAACACGAATATATAACAAGAGTGCCCAGAGCGTGGTACAAGCCCCTTTCGTGATACAGAGGTCAAAGTAACACATGGGTTTGATAACATTCGAAATTCCCAATAAAGCTTTGCTAAATAGCTATTATCGTTTTGCACATTATAACATTAATTGCGCAACTAAATGCATTGCATGAATTAAAAATTCAACTCAATAATAAATGTTTATGATAAATCTAATGTTATCAGGAAATGTGTCATAACACTATTTCACTATAACAAAAACAAGATTAAGATTTAACAACAAAACTCATCGAAATGTTTTTCTTTCTAAAATTGAATCAACGAATTGGGTCAAAATATTAATACTCACAGCTCAAACTCGTATCTAGTAACTTTCGAAACTAGGAGACATTTAGTCAATAAAATATTTGAACCATCACTATGCAAACTTCTAGCGAACACGTCTCTCCCGATTTGGGTAGAAAGAACATCTGAAAATTAAAGAGTCAAAGTCCATATTACATAAATGGAAAAACAAACAATCAAAACGTGACTAGAGACTAAACTCACTTTGAGCAATCTGCTCGAATCTCAAACGCCGCAAACACTTCATATGTCCTTTCCTAATACAGGATTTGCACTTTCAGGTTATGTCGCCGAAGGAAACTCAATATCGGAATATTTGCTGAAACCACACCGGTATTTGCTGAAAATCTTCGGGGGATTCATTCAGATCCACCACAGAATAGTTCGATTGACGTTAACATGCGAAACGTTCCTCAATCGACTGACGGCTGATAACACATGACAGCCGGCCGGTACGTCAACCAGAACGCAACGCCATTGCTTATTTTTATTAATTCATTTTTACCCTTTTTCTTTTATATGAATCGCGGATTGGATTTTTAATAATTGAAGCTAAATCATATAATTAATTGTATAAATATTTTTTTTAATTTTAGAAATGTTTTTGTATTTTATTGCCTTTTAGTACAAACAATGGTATAATTCAGGCTTGTCCAAAATTTCAGTATGCGGGGGCCACTTACAAATTTCAAATCTCGAAATCTCAATTATTGTAAATTCAAAACATAATAAGTATTAAAATATTGATGAAGTTATTTATTTTCATTATAAAACTACGTATTTCGATGAGTAAGTATATTTCGGAATAAATGCTGTTTGTTACGTTTGTTTTTGTGTGAAAAGTGGGGGCCACTTGGGCACCGTGGTGGCCCTTTGGACAAGCCTGAACTATAACTCATACATCCAAAATAATATCAATTTAATTACACCCAAAACTCTTTTTGGTGAAAACTCATTTGAGGATTACATAAAAATTGGCAAACCTGGGCCCGCCTAAAAACCAAATATTTTAAGCCACTAGTAAGTGTATAGTATTGACAAAACCTATCATCAACTTTTATAGGTTCATAATACATTTATTTTACATGGAAAGTATCTCCAGCAGGGACGTCATTTGGGGGTGGCGTGGGGGGGCAGTTACCCCTCCTAAAATTTTGGGGTTCGAATAATTTTTGGCCTGCCCTCCCCCCCCCCCTAGGAAAAATCTGAAATGACGTCCCTGATCGCCAGTGACAAAAGTCTTGGGTATATTTAAAATTTTCAGATACAATTAAAATTCGTATAAGGTTTGTACTTTTTTATAATTACAAAATTTTGATTCTAATAAAAAACATTAAATTTGTTCAATAAATAATTTATTTTCCTTTCAATCCCTCATATTCAAGGTCTATTTGGTAGGTATCTGAAAACGACAGACTTTTGATTATTCTGAACGACTAACGCTTGAATAGCTCTGTGCACTTTATGAATTTCTCTCATCATCTTCGTTTCTATGTGCTTCAATTGCTCTCTAACGTCCTCTGCAAATATAAATCAACATTAATAAAAAAATCAATCGATAACACAATTTCAATTGAAAAAATACGTACTTGCATGACAAACACCTTTCAATTGTCTTGTAATTGTCGCGTTTGCTGTTGCTTTTATTTGATCCGTCACAACATTGCACATTGCATTCTGAACTTCCATCGGATCCATGGCTTCTTTAGAATTCATTGCATTCTCTCGTAAATCTTGAAAAAAAACCCGATAAATCATATAATTTTCAACCTAAATTTAGAGCGATCAACACTGAATTTCAATCACCTTGTTATTTATATAAAAATTGATATATACCACCATATTTATGGGCGGGCTGTATCATTGAAAAAAAAATCTAATTGGCCTAAATAAACTATATCGCAACTAGTTATTCGATGGGCACGCTTCGTAGATTCTAATACGATCCGGTTATTAAAAATATCTCATAATTCATACGAAATTGGATTCGATTTACGGCCAGCTGATGATAGTGATCTTTTTCGATTCCGAATTACATAATGCGGCACAAAATGGCAAAATCATACTATCGAAAGAATTCACACGTGTTCGCGGCTAGCGATCGTAATAAAACTGTGTGAATTGGAACGGGGTGTGTCACTATTCGCAATATAATAAATTTGATTTAATTAAAGTCTTTCTGTGCCACGTGTTGTGGGTGATATGTTGTTTTGTGGTGGAAGAATGCGGTGATTTGATTGGACAGTTTTTTGTTTGTATATATCTATTGATGAGGCTGTAGGCTGTTTGGTACATATATGAAATTTGTAAAAATTATAAGTTTTTTTTATTTATTATTCATATATTGTTGATTTATTCTTCTATCTATTTATAAATATACCGAAAATGCTTTCAATCCAATTTTTTTTGTAAAAAATATTATAATTTATAATTATAAAAAAAAAATTATATTGTCACTATAAATTACAATAAACTTCAACACTTCAATTTTCAGACTTAACATATTTACAACTACTAATTGTAAGATAATAAAATAATAATAACGCACGTTAGGTTGTTGCAAGGTTAAATTGAGTCAAAAACATTTAAACTAGATATAATAACAGTGTTAGTGATAAATTATCAATATAAATAAATAAATTCCATAATTCATACTTAAATAAATATTAATGTTTTGTAAGAAAAATAAAAAAAGCTTAATCTTTCATTTATCTTTAACTCAATCGTTCATTTTTTTTTACTAAATTTTTACTTTTCTTAAATTTGTCAAAATATTATTTAATGGTTAAAATATTATAAATTACAATTTTTCTAATAATAAGAACCAGTATATTTTTTGTAATAAAATTTAAACCAATTTTACCTTTTCCGTAAATCATCGGATATGAATAAGCTGTCATCACCAGCGATACAAAAACAATCATCAAATGTACTAAATAATAACGCTTTTTAAAATCCAAATACATTTTCACGAGAAAATTATATTCTCAAAAGCAAAAATCGCAAATCAAGAGGAGCTTTCAGCTGAAAGTGCTATCGCGCGGGAAAACAACTTTGACTGAACTCTGAAGTGGACAGACAAAAATGATACACCACAAATGCAAAATTATGCACTTTAATATATTTAGAGAAAGCACAAAGTCCGTATAATTAACTGAACACTGCAGATAACCAAAATACACTGACCAGTCAGTTAGTTATTCAAGTCAATATCATTTTTTTCTCAATGGTGGTTAGGCTTTGACAGCGATCGACAACTCGAATTTTCTTTTTAAACGAAATTATGTAATATTTAATTAATTTCATCAAATAAAAAACTTTTCTAAACTAAATTTGTTATCAGAAATTTGAATTTCTTTTTCACTTTTACCATTTTACCAGAAACTTTACCATTGTTATAAATATTAATATATGAATAAATTAGCTCAATCATTATATGAATGTGAAAAGTTTTAATTTTTTTTGTGTTAACGATAATTTTTAATAAAAGTTAATGCTATAAAAAAAAAATTACTATGTAAATGTTTGATGTTTTGTCATCTTACAATCAATGACAGGATTATTATTGTTATCTTTATATTAATCAATAGCTTTTATAATTTGAATTGAGTAAAAGATCAACAAACGTATTCAAGCGTTTTGAGAATGACAAAAAAAACATCAAAAACTTGATAATTTGAAAATTTAACTTCATACAAAAACACCGCGCAATATTTAACACCAAAAATTTTCAAATAATAAAAAAAACTCAAAACAAACCTCACCTGCATTTCGAAAATCCATCTACTCACCTCTGCACCATCAACGGCCCCTTTGAAAACCAGGAAATTAAGAAGCTCTTGCACAATTCCGATTTAACACGTCAATTCCGACGAGTCAAAGACCAAGCAGATTACACACACACACTGAATCAGAAATTCCTCAACATTGGCGATCCCTGCCCTAAGAGCGTGTCCTTGGCAATCTCCCTTTCGGTCGATCTGAAGTGGATACGCCTAATTTTTCCGTTTTCAATGGCCGTAGTAAAATCGAACAATCGATCGTACCGGCCGAAATAGAACCTGAATCTGTGTCAGACTTTAATTCGGTGTTTTTTTTTAAATTCAATCGTAAGGTCAAAGCAAAAGTGCCCTCTTCAACGCGTCTGCTTTGTTAATCACGGTCGTTTGTCGTTCTCGGATGCATTTGTGTTGTTGCATGGGATGATGGTGATTTGTTTGGTATTTTTATTGGTGTTTTGTGGATTGTTGTTTTGGTTGTTCAAATATTGCGTATCGTTTTCTGAAACATTCGTTGAATGATGGTAAAAGATTATTGTAATTAATTATTATCTTCACTCCATTATGATTTTTGTAATTGTAGACGTCGTTGATGTCTTCATCATCATTGTCATCATCGTTATTATAAGCACTATATTATCATGTCCTGATCATGCCGTTTGACTCTCGTTCGAGGCTTAACTTTAGTGATCGGTTTGAACGTCCAATGAGTTTTACAAGATTTTTAGATTTTTAGATTTTTACAAGAGTTTTACAAGAGTTTTACAATCAATCGTATAATATTATCTTGAAAGTTATAAAGAATTCAAGATCATGTTATTTTGTCGAAATTTCAAATGTTTATGATTTATAAAATATTCCAATTTCAATGTAAGAAAAGTTTGTGAAACGCTGATTTGAATAATTTCCAATGTTAAAAAAAGGAAAATTGCTGTTTCGCAAATTTTATCATTTATGAGTGACATCTAAGTATTGTTATTATTACAAAAATTCAGTGAGTACAAGAACCAACTTAAAAATTAAATAGTGCTTAAATTGCACTTTCTAGAAATAAAATAAAATTTCTATTTTAAAATTTATTCAGAAACAATTTTTTTGTAGTAAAATTCTCATTACATTTACCCGCATACTAACTGTATACGTATGAATAAAACTCACATAAAAATTAGTACCAAAACATTTCGATTTCACTACAAAAATAAAAAAAAATAACATTCCCTTTCACACATCATACAATTTCGAATTTTCCCACCTAACATACAATTAAACCAATAAATTTTATCATGCTTCATTTTATTTACATTACACGAACATCCAAAACACAAAATAGCTTTATCAACTGCATATTTTAAAAACATTCTTATCGAAATTACCGAAAACTCATACATTTTCAAAACGAGGTGTGACCGAAGGCGTGGTTCGCGTGCAACCCTCGAATAAAGGTGCGGCCTGAAAAATAGTATAACCTTACCATATTAATCAATATCTGGGACTGGAATGCTTCGGAAAAAATACGACAATAATGTATAATATAATACTAACATGGAGTTTTTACGGTTAACGCTTTCGCCGATAATGAGAATAATTGTGCGAAGGAAATATGGGTGAAGAGAAAACGCACGAACTTTTCATGTCAGTGGATATGTGTTTTAGAAAACGGCATAAGTTTTTGTTTTTAAAAATATTTGATCTTTATTGTTTAATTAATATCATTGTACAATGTTCAGGGTGAAGATTTTATAATATATCACTGGAAGTTCTAATTGTAAGTGAAGATTTTGATGATTAAAAACTACATGGTTTCAAATCACTAACGTCTACCTATTAACCATATCATCTATCGCTTAACTTCAGTAATTGGTGTGAAGTCTGAAGTAATATGTTTGATAAGGTTGAATCTTTGATATTATATTTAAAAAGTTCGATGTGTGATATGGCTGATAAAGCGTAATCTATTGAATCTTTATACTAACTTGTTTAAATTTTGATATTGAATAGCTCATTTGTAAGATATATTTGAACTGAAATAATAAATTATTTCTTTGTCGTATTACATTACAATATAAGACGTTTGGTATGAGTTTTACCAATATACAGATGAATATGTAGAATATGAATAGTACTTTTTACTGGAAAATTATAAAGAATGCAAATTTTATTAAAGGCAGAAAACTTTGATTAAAAAAACGTTTATAGGTCATAGGCGACACGTCATTATATATTATAATGTAATATTATCATATCGACTAAAAACGTATACTTGTGTTATGCTGGCCATACACGCCACGATATATCGTTCCGAAAAAACTGAGGTACGATTTTTCGCTACGTGTATGTTATAAAACCGTTCAGTTTCGTTCGTCCGGTTTTTTTTATACATACACGTAGCGAAAAAAAAATCGTACCTCAGTTTTTTCGGAACGATATATCGTGGCGTGTATGGCCAGCATTAAATACATAGTTAAACATCAATTTTTTTCAATTTGCAAAATCAAAATGTTATATAAAACAAAAAATTGTCAGAAATAAACCAAATCAGCATCTAATTGTAAGTTCATTTTTTTTTTTATGTATACTTTTACCACTTTCGTATGGAAAATTCACACATTTCGATTTTTTATTTTTGTATTATGCATGTTTTTCATATTTCAAAATTTTAACCGTGTGAAATATAATATAACAAAAGGAATGGTTTATGTCAGTATGTGAAATATTGCAATATTCTCTCGAAACTTATCAATGTTTTTTTGTATTTTTTTAATAGCGAATCAAACACGTGACGTATTTCAATAATTTATTACTCGAATGCTCCACTGTTATCATGTTCCACTCATGATATTATAAGTATATATAATTTTGCTTAAAATATTTGAGAGACACGTTCTATCAATTTGGAATTCTGGGACAAAGAACAAACGTTTCGTGTCATTGAAAAGTAAATAAATTTTATACAGAAAAATATCACTATTAACATTGTTTTTGCGATTGTTATAAATCGATTAAATTTCATATTTCGAAGAAATCGAGGTCGAAAATTGACCAAAATTTTGTAACAGACGTAGTTTTTTTGAGAAAAAAAAGGTTTGATTTTAAATATTTTTTTATTATATTTACTCAACATGATTATGATTATGGGTTTATTCTATTTTTCATGTGCGCAAATTTGGATAAGTATTTCATGTGTGTTTTTCCAAATTAAATTCGCAAATTTATATTCTAACAGCAATCGTAAATTCAATCAGGTGTGATGGTCAAATGGAAATCTATACAATTTTTTTTGTAATATGATCATTATGTAAATGGTTCAATACCAATAGACTAGCTTAAAATATATATTAAAATGAAAATTCAAAGATCTGTAAATTTCAGGTTTTACGGGTAAATTTTATAATTAGCATTTTTCATAACGGTAAAAGTTAAAGATTTTTTTAAAACTTTTATCAATTCACTGATAAGAAATATAATTCCAGAATTCCATAACTGGGATTATGGAGTTTCAGATGAAAGTTCATAATCGAAACCTTTGAATTAGTAATCATTTTTATACTAATTTCCTGATCGATTAGAAAAATTCAGATTTTGTTGTGATTGATTATTCCTATTGACAACAATATAAATATATTATATTATATGCATACTATTACATATGTAATTGGATTTACAGGTAACATCTAAAATTTACCAACCTTTTAATTTTACAGTAATAAATTAATCCAATAAGCACCGTGCAATTATCCATACGAAAAACGGTTAAAAAAGTAAGATATAAAAAAAAATCATTAAAAAATAAAAATAATACCCAAGATTTCAAGAATTCGTGTACTTCTGACCTCATATTATAATGTGTCGTGATTTAGTACCATTAAATCAGCATAATTTTTCGATGCTTATAAAACGTCCGCAATCAATTTTGAACCCTCGAACATGCGATGCGAATTTTCGTAAACACTAAAAATAATATCAGAAAAGGAAAACCGGATTATACAATATTTCCTCGACGTTTGTTTGCCTTTTTCGCGTCAGAAGAATTTTTAACACTCGAGAAGATTTTTTTACCGTGTTAAATAAAAACTGCGTTGTCAACGCCTCACTGGTAGAATATTAATCGAACGTCAATAAATTGCCAAAATGTTCAGCAAGATTGTTAACTGGGACAGATGTGCGCAAACTTTTTTTTATTCGGTTGTTTTACATGGAACTTGTTTATGTATTATAAATATTATTATTAAGTAAAAAACGTTAGTTCGTGCAAATTTTTTTATACGATGACTTATTCAGTGACCCTGGATTTGCTCATCACTGTATTGAACAAGTTTCTTGGAAGTATTAAAAATAAATTATATGTGATAAAGGCTAACTGAAAATACAAACATTTTACGTTATAAGGAAATTGAATAAATGAAATTTAGCTTCATATAAAACAATAAACATTCCAGTTAAGGGAAGAGCGGTGCGGTCAGTATACGATTGTAATCGTAAACTGGTGATCTGAGGTCATTTTACCAATATTATATTCTTTAGTTCGGGCATTAAGAATGCTTCAATTTAGATTTTTTTTTGTAATTACAGTAAAAATGCTCTCTTTTCTAAACAAAGTAGATCGAATTTCTATTTGATTTTCCTCAAGACCATAATAAATTTATGTGGTTCGTGTTGAGCGTTTACGCCAAACGGTAACGTTTTCATAACCAGTTGAATAGAATGATTCCGTTAACAGTATCGCACATCTTTTCAATTTTCTTCCAAGAAAATGTCATATCTGAAGTAATAAGAGACATCTTGTATTTTCTATTTTCAATTCCAATTTCTATATCATACGTAACAAACCTATTCAATATTGTCTATTTTAACTTGAAGATACTATTAATATGATATTTATGAAATTGATTATAAATTATATAGTTTCAAGTGTAAAAAATGGTAAATACCTATGTGATATTGAATTTTTAATATCACACAGATATAAGATATTCTTCAGTTATCTTTCATGATTGATTTTTTAATAATTCTTACATATATTTTTAAAAGTCATCAGTTGTAAATAATTTAATTTCAACTTTTTATCTCACATAAAAATACCTCTATTTGCATAAACAGATAAACTTCAATGTGAACTTACGATATTTAAATTTAGTTCAAACAAATTAAATTAGAAAATATTTATATAGAAAGGAAAGGTTTACCAACGAATAAAATTTCAAAATTGAAATCATAATTGAAGTCAATTAAAATTCTTGAAACTATAACATTTTTAGAATGTCAAATAATACTGATAACGTTATATAATTCGAAATTTTACAATAATCAACAAATTCAAAACAAAAATCTTCAATACTTACTTTTTTTTAAATAAAAAAACCTCCACATCAAAACACCACTTTATCAGATCCTTTCGAAACTTGATATTTTTCAAAACCTTCCAGATTTTTTATCACACCGACGATGTCTATTTACGAGGCCATCATCACTGGATGCATCGAACAACATTCTGAAAAGGTTGACGACCCCATTGCCAATACTATCAACTTCATATTCTTGCATACGCGCCCAAGCAGACCAGTAACGGCTTCGCTCTTACCAAGTTTGGACGTTTCTTCTCAACTCAACCAGTAAGATAATAATATTTTTATGATTTGGAAATCAATATATGAATGTTTAATTGTATTCAAACTGTATAGAAAGTTCGCTTTGATGTATTCTTGGATGGATGTGGGATGTTGTCGCGAAATAGGTGTTAATTTGGATACCGTTATTATTGTAATAATGTTAACTTAAGCATTTCTTGGACTTGATTCTTGGGTGTATTATAATTACATATAATTGTATTTAAATGTACTTGTACTATGTGAGTTGAATGTGTTGGGTAATGTTAGATTTCTTTCGTTGCTCAACAGCTTAATAACATTAGGTATGTCGAAATGGTTCTACAATAATGTAATTAATATTTGTATATAATCGTTTATAATTGAATATTAAAAAGTTTAAATGTAATGTTTAAATGGTCTTTACCGATTGCGATCACGATCATTTACGAGCACGATCAGTAAATGGCTGTTGAGATTTTTTGGAATAATTTTTTCAACACCAAAATTCCTTGAAAGTTACTTTTTTCTTATCAGACGAAAATATGATCAAAATTTTGATAATATATTGAAAATATTTTATATAAATAGTGAATTGAAAAAAATCGATGTATAAAAATATTGTATGTAAGAACGGAGATATACAAATATGTATATGTGTAATTGCTACGTACGAGATAAAAACATTAATAAAATACACTTACATCGTAATTGAAAATGTATGAATGCACTGACACTTGAATAACATCACGAACGTAAAATTACAAGTCGGTTGCGCAAATTTTGAAGACAATTTTGATTTCGAAAATTTTATGCAACTCTGTGAAATCGTCTTCACAATTAAAAGGGTCATTTATTTGTGTCATAATGTCAGATTTAATCTATTATAATTCAAAACTTGAATATAAAAAGTTCTTGTGTGTAACACATATTTTCAAAATCAGTGGCGGACTTACTCGCTAAAGGCCCGAGGCGATACAAATTTCTGGAGGCCCTATAGATATACAGAGCTGGGTTCCAAACCTTACAAATAAAATATTTTCCAATTGGAACAGATATTTTTTGAACAATTTAATAAAAATTCAAATTAGCACCGCGGGGATTTTTTTGTTAATTATATGAATTCACTAAATAATGAATAAATGCAAACGAACGTCTTTTTTTTCTTCAAAAAGTTATTTAATTTTCATGATATCTATTGAATTGGTAAAGAAAAACTATAATAATTTATTTTTAAAAAATGCTAGGGCCTTTTTGGCGAGCGTCCACGCCTATAGGTAAATCCGCCATTTTAAATCAAAATCACTTGCGATCATCGATTCCTTGATTAGCCAAGAATTTAACTTCGTCAACGATTTCCTATGTATGTAATTCGAAATAATTCTAATCTGTTTGTTTTTTCTACATTATTTATTTATAACAAAAAATAAAATAAAAAAGATAAATTGAAATAGATCCATTACTGTAGTAATTCGTTCGTTTCAACATTGGTTATAAGTATCGAAAGCTGAAGAACGTGTTGATTTTTTTCTGAATTAGCCATGAAAATTTTGCGAAAAAACTAGTATAATTTGCAAGATTGCAATCAAGATTTCGGGGAAAAATAATGCTAAATGATTCTCACATGTATTTTCCGGTAATAATTTTTTTCTCTAAATTAATTCTCTCAAAATTGCTTCAAGGTTATATGTAATAAAATTATTATTTATCTTGATTGTATATCAGACTTTTGTTTGTATTTACAGCCAACATTGAAAATGATTAAACATATATTTGGACTACTTTTATTAATAGCGATTGTTTCTGCAAAATCTAAGAAAGGTGAAGCTGTCGAAAAGGTAATACATAAATAATTTATTTTGATACATAAATTTTCATCTAAACTGTTACATATTTATTTTTCTGCAATAATTTTATCACAACAATCTTTTAATATACAAAACAAAGGCAACCTGTATTTGAATTCCCTGACAATTTCATTTTACAAAGTCAAACTCATAAATTGGTCACAAGATAAGTGACCCCTCGATGTAGCAAATTTAATTTAATTTGTTCACAACACATCTAATACATCAAATCACATTTTTTAATAATCATTTGATATAATAGTATGCCTTAAATGAATTGAACAATTTGTGACGTACGGCAATTGGTCTTCAGTGTCGTACGATATTTGATAATTTTATATTGTATCAAAAGTTCTATGTTATATTTTTAATTTTTTACTGTAATATTTTGAAAAGGTAAAAGTTATTGTGTATTATGAAGCCCTCTGTCCAGACAGTATCAGATTTATTACTCGGCAATTATATCCTGCTTGGCAAACGATGCACAATGTGTTCAAAGTGAAGCTGGTACCATATGGAAAAGCAATTGTAAGTATTTTTTTAAATATAATATGTCATACAATTAGTATAATTTTAAAATTGTGTATTAAATTGTATTAAAATTTCAGCACAATAAAGTCGATGGCAAATGGCAATTCCAGTGTCAACATGGACCTAAAGAATGCTATGGAAATAAGGTGAAACCTTCAATAATCATTTAAAAAAAATTTTAGTTTTTTGAACTATAATGTTAATAATTTTCAATATTTATTTTTTATTATAGATTCAAGGATGTGCTTTGAAAAATAAAAATATGACTGATGAAAATAAATTTGATTTAATCAACTGTCTCATGTCAGACAAACATCCTGATGCTGCACTAAACGATGTAAATATATTTTCATGATAATATATTTTACAAATTAGGATAAAAAACGATTTTTAATGATTTGATTTAGTGCGCTACCAAATTGAAAATTTCACCTACTAAAATACAAGAATGTGCTGACGGATCCAAAGGAGATGATATCCTTGCTTCATACGGTGATAAAACAGCTAGCCTAGACCCATCTCTATCTTTTGTTCCAACCATAGTATTTAATGAAGTATGAATCGCTGAATCAAATTATTTTTATATTTTTAAAATAAATGTTTTATTTGAATAATTGTCGTTTCAGAAATATGACAGGAATAACCAAGATAGAGCCATGACAGACTTCAAAGGAGTTATTTGTGATTTGGCTAAGAAGAAGCCAACAAATTGTCCGTGAAATGTAGTTTCATAGATTTTTTTCCATGTGATTGTGCTTTGTGATGTCTAATAATTATCAAACAATATTTTGCAATCATGATTTATTTATTTTTCTGTATACAAATCTGATTTAGTAACGAATTTTTTGTGTTTCACAAGTGAATTGTTTTGTCGACAGTAAAAATAAATATATTAAAGCTTTTTATGGTTCTTCAGCTGAAAATTTTCTATTTTTCCAATTGCTTATTGTTTTTACTGACATTCTAGTTTTTGCTAAAGAAGTCTCTCCAGACCAATGTTCCCATATGATTCCTCTAAAATCATCTTCTGTTGACTTATCATAGTATAATCCGTTCAAATTGGATTCAAAGCAACTAGAAATAAAATTTTCTTAATTTTCATTTTTATAAATGGAAACAGTTCATATAAATAAACAAACCTTTGAAACCACCATCCTCCACCATAAGAATTAGAACAGGGACAGCAAGAAGGTGCTCTATCATTAGTTTTATCATAAGTGCTGAATTCAGTGTTATTATGATAAGTGAGTGAATCGGAAGCATTACCCGAGTAATCTCCGACGGTCAATTTATAGAAATATTTTTCGGAAGCAATCTAAATTTTTCATAAGTTAAGAATAAAAATAAACATTATTATATTATAATTCTAAATTCATAAATGTATTACTTTGAAATGATCATATTGTGCTATAGCTCTGTTTCCATCAAAATCTTCCAACTCTATTTTCAATATCGGAAAAGAATACTCATTTTTATCTAGTGTTAATGAATGAATGGCTTCATTCCCAATCCAAAAATTACCACTATCTAAATCTCCAAAACCATTTTTGTATTCATCCCATGATTTTGAAAAATTAACACTTTTGTCAACTCTACGCTGGATGCTGAAATATCCTTCGTCATCGCAGTATCTTCTACAATTTGAAAATAAATAAATTTATACCTCCATATATTTAAGCTGATATACAAAAAGTATAAGACTCACTCTGAACCTGGATTTTGACAGAAATCAATTGTATAATTTGACAATGATATGCGCTTTACAATATCGTTCGATAAATCTAATACATTTGTATAATAAACATCTTCAATTGAGGGAACTTCTCTGTCATAATTTGGATCGAAACTATTAATTGTTGAAACAAATTGAAAATCTGTTGTGGTATCAAATTTTTCATTTTCATCTACATTAGGTAAGGTACTGGTGCTATAGTCGTATTTGTCATTTTGCGGAAAACGTGTAGAGTCAGTTATAGTTGTAGAATCGCTAATATATGAGGGAATGCTAACGGTATCGTCAAAATTGTCTTTGTGTATATTTTTTTCAGTATTCAATCTATTTTGGCACATTACAGTAATATTTCTAACAACTTTATCAATGTAGTCTGTTAAATTAGATGAAATTTCAGTAGATTTTTCAAAGTTTTTTAGTTCTGATAGAATCATATCATTCTTATATTCAATAATTTTTTTCAAATTGATATAGAATGCTCCATTTGTAACATTAAATGATGAATTTGAAGAATATTCATCATATCCTGCAAGTATTTCCGATGTATTCTTCAAAAATTCTTGATTGGTATAAATTTCTTTTAAAATTAATTCCATTTTTTTGTTAGGACAAATATATTTGAATATTTTTCTAACAGCCTTCTTGTCAGATTTTGTAAGAATGATCGGTTTTTTTGAACTTTCTTCGTCTGATTGAAAATTTTCTTCTGGATACTCATTTTCAATACTGTTTTCTGTACTCGAATTTTCGTCATCGTCATTAGCATCAGCAACAATCTTATCATAAACCAAGTCTATTTTTGACGACATATCCTTTACCAATTCTTCGATAACAGTAGGTGTTGCACAAGTCACAATATATTTACCTTTCCCAAGATAGTGACTTTCTGTTTCATTTGAATTTTTTTCTCGAGCTATTCAAATTAACGTAAATTATTTCTGATGATATTTAATTGATATAAAATGATATTTAATATACCTTTTTTATTCAAAACCAATTGATGAAGTAATAAGTTTGATCTATCAACCTTATTTTCTAACGTTTTCAAAGTACTAAGCATACCACGAGTAGCAAATTCTCCAAAAATAGATGGAACTTTGATATCTTTATTTGTATTTTTTTCTAGTAATTCTAATCTGTCTTCAATTATTGATAGTTTATTGATAGTTCTTTGTGAATTGTATTCTAAGTTAATTAAGAAACCAAGTTTTCCATCAAGAAGCAACATTTTCTCTTGTCCACTGAATTTAATGACGATATATAAATCTTATTTGTTTTAATGTATAAAAATTTGAATACTATTAATTACCTGCTGATTATATCAACTTTTCTGTCTAATGATTTGATTTGTTCGTTCCAAGCTGATATATGATGTTGAAATACATCCCATATACGTGCTTTATCCTTAAATATATCAATTGATTAATTTTCGAAGATATTTGGCGAAATATAAATAGAAACGCATTATCGTTGTATTCAGTAGAAATGCAACGATAAATTAAGTTAGAATACTGCAACTATTAATTGTAAGTATTAAATACCTGAATGTTTTTAATATTTACATCTATATTTGAAATAGTGCTGATAAATGAAGATAATTTTTGATCAAACTTGGTGTCGAACAAGCTATTCAATTTATTAATCTGATCTACAATTGTTAAAAAAAAATAACGATAATATATAATTCAATAATATATGTATAATGTACATACATAAAAAAAAATTGTTTTTACCTTCGACAGTTTTCATTGAATTCTTCAATAAATACAAATCATGATAAATATTGGCATGAAATTCGATTTGTGCTGCAAACAAAAACTACAAGTATACTAGAAAAAAATTACCGTTCGTATATTGAATAATTTTTACCAGAATAAATGTTATGTTTGTCCGATTTATTTTCATTCTTATATGGAGGAGTTTCAATAGCAATGGATTCACTTAAAATTTGCAAGAAAATCAAAATTAAGAACATTTTATGAAAATTAAACCATAAAGTGTCAACACAATTTATCGAGCGTAATGCTAGGAAGTAAATGAAGCGGTGCTGCAATATGAATGAACCAATTATACCAAAGACTTATCCCGTACAGTGTGTTGTAATTAAATAGCTCAATGTTGATTTATGTCTATAATTAATATTAATCTTACAATTAGAAAGAATGGTATATTAGAACATTTTTAAAGTTAAAATGCAAGGATAGTAGTATTTTATTCTTAATATTAGAAAAGATTATGGATAATTCCTCTATAATTAACGAAACATGCTGTATAAAGTCTCAAGTTTATTTGATCCAGAACATCTGGTTAACTAATAAGTTTTTTTCAATTATCTTATGGCTGTTGATTAAATCTTCCAATAAAAAATAATTTGAATAAAAAAATCTTATAAACAACCCATATTGGAGTATAAAAAACAAAGTTATCGTTAAAAATAATTCAATATAATACATACTTGCTATTGGCTCATTTGATAATTTAAATAGAAATAATAGGATGGTTTTTCAATATAATAATATATTTATTTTTGCATTTTTTGTATTCATCAATGGTGAATATGGAAACAAAGCTAATCGAGGTTAGCAAAATAAAACAGAAAATAATTAAACAAATTGCAAAAGTGTAAAAATTTTGCTTTAGAATGTAAAGAAAATGGTTTGAAAATGGTGGATTGCAGAAGGATATTATACGGATCAAAAGAAAGAGTTCCAGCTGATGTATTGGAATTCCCACATATGGTAAGTTTTCATAATTACAAAAACGTTTAATGTTATTTTTACTAAAAAAATAATAGGTCTTGATAGGCTACAAGCCTGATAAAAACAAAGAAATTATGTGGAATTGTGGAGGATCTCTTATTAGTACATTGTGGATCTTAACAGCTGCTCATTGTATCAATGACCCAAGAGCGTATGTTTTTTTTTTATAATCCATATGCGCATAAATATCACAGAATAATGATAACGATCAAATTGTAATTGTAGAGGAAAACCAAAACAGGTAATTCTAGGTACTACTACATTTGAAGAGGAAGAATACGAAGACATAATTCAAACACGGAACATCACAGAAATTATGAAACATCCCGGTTACAAACCACCGCTAAAGTACGTTAAATAAAATGATTTTCGTTTTAAAAATCCTTGAACATATGTATATATTTTTATAGATATAACGATATTGCATTATTAAAAATGAATATGCCAGTAGAGGTTGGAAAAGAAATACGCATTGCTTGTCTAGCTACAAAAAACATCTTATTGAAAAAAGCAATAGCGTCAGGTTTTGGAAAAACCGATTTTGGTATGACTTAACCTTGATAAAAATCAATTATATAATACAAATCTTCATATTGTTAAAATCTGAATTACAGATCATACAGCAGGTAGCAAAACTATGATGCATGTGAAAGTAGATATAATACCTAAGGATCCGTGCAAAAAATCTTTGAGAGTAATTTTCAATTTTTATACTATTTACCATTAGCGTCCTTCAAATACTTATTTATCATAACTGTTTATCAGAGTTTGATAAAAAAGAACGGAGTGTTGAAATATGGAATTTTGAAATCTCAAATATGTGCTGGTGATCTTCTGAATGGTGGAAGAGATACTTGTCAAGGCGATTCTGGAGGGCCTTTGCAGACATTTCCAAAAGTATGATTATAATTAATGTACATTCATGGAAATGATGAATAAATATTGTTTTATTTCAGGATATCGATTGTAAAAATACTTTTCCAATATACACAATCATCGGAGTTACATCTTTTGGAAGATTTTGTGGATTTAAAAATTCACCAGGAGTCTATACAAACGTTACTGAGTACATTCCATGGATTGAAAATATAGTATGGCCAGATGAATTGGAATAAATAAATATTTTTTTATGTGTGGTTTGTAGAAAATGGTATAAATGAAAAACGTTAAATTAATAATTGAATTGTTTTATTTCACATTCAAAATAAAATAGAGACCTTTTTCACATGATTTCGTCGAATAAATTTCGCTCAGATAAGAATCCCTCAATTATTTTGAATCATTAAAACAATTTTGGAACTACATCATTGAATGTACGAAAACAATTCATTTTACTTATACACTTTTTTGCAATAAGTTAACATATAAGTAATACAAGATGGAAAATTTTATAACCGGCATAATTACACTGTATATATTCGTCTGTCATCACCTTTAAAGCTGAAGAATGTGATGGTACTTTTCCATAAATTATATACTATACTTATTACTAGATAAACTTCTTATTGTGAACTGAAGGTGGCGATGAATTCAGTTACAACCTTCTTCAACTTGGCATCGGCTTCTGGAGTGATCTGTCCATCCTTGGCGATGGTTTGAAGAAGAGTCTGTTCGCTGGTCCTGAGAAACGAAAAGACAAAGTTAAATAAGGACAGCAACTCTCATCGAATAAATATTACGTAACAAAAGCATACTTGATGTGTTGCATGAATTCTTTTTCGAATGCGGTGATCTTGGATGGGTCGAGTTTGTCAAGATGGCCTCTGACACCGCAGTAGATGACGGCTACTTGTTCTTCGATGGCCATTGGCACGTACTGTCCTTGTTTCAACAATTCGGTTAAACGGACACCTCTGTTCAAAAGTTGTTGGGTGGCTGCGTCCAAATCTGAACCGAATTGAGCGAAAGCTGCTACTTCACGGTATTGGGCCAATTCCAATTTCATGGAACCGGCGACCTGGTTTGAGAATTAAATATTTATGATTTTTTCTTGTAGCTTTTATATAATATCAATAAATAATGATAATTACCTGTTTCATGGCCTTAGTTTGAGCAGCAGATCCTACACGGGATACAGACAAACCTACGTTGATAGCTGGGCGGATACCTTTGTAGAACAATTCAGTTTCCAAGAAGATCTGTCCGTCAGTGATGGAAATTACGTTGGTGGGAATGTAAGCAGATACGTCACCGGCTTGAGTTTCAATCACAGGCAAGGCTGTGAGTGAACCACCACCCATTACTTCAGACCTGTGAAAAAAATTTAAAATTAAATGACGTTTCGATAACGAATAAAATGTTCACAAAAAGGTGAATAGTCTACATTTTAGCAGCACGTTCAAGAAGACGTGAGTGAAGGTAGAATACATCACCAGGGTAGGCTTCACGACCTGGAGGACGACGCAGCAAAAGAGACATCTAAAATATAAGATCGTTAATTAATTACTAATCAATACAAATGGATAAATATTACATTTCTTTTTGAAAAAATACCTGACGGTAGGCAACGGCCTGTTTGGACAAATCATCATAGATGATCAAAGCGTGTTTGCCATTGTCACGGAAGAATTCTCCCATAGCACAGCCAGAATATGGAGCCAAGTACTGCAAAGGAGCAGCATCGGAAGCTGTGGCAGAGACGATGATGGTGTAGCCGATGGCACCGGAATCCGTCAACCTCTTTACGATCTGGGCGACGGTGGATCTCTTCTGACCGATGGCGACGTAGATGCAATAAAGCTTCTTCTTTTCGTCAGTTCCATCATTGAATCTCTTCTGGTTGATAATGGTGTCGATGGCCAAGGCAGTCTTGCCAGTCTGTCTGTCACCGATGATCAACTCACGCTGACCACGACCGATGGGTACTAGAGAATCTACAGCCTTGATTCCTGTAATTTTAAATTGATTTAGAATGCTGTTTATCGACAATATTGATATAATTTCGTTTTTCAATTTACCTGTCTGCATAGGCTCGCGTACAGAGATACGGGGAATGATACCGGGAGCCTTGATACCTACACGGAAACGTGTCTTGGAGGTGATCGCTCCTTTACCGTCGATGGCATTTCCCAAAGCGTCGACGACACGTCCCAAGAGTTCTTCGCCCACAGGCACGTCTACGATAGCGCCGGTACGCTTGACGATGTCTCCTTCTTTGATGAATTTGTCGTTACCGAATACTACAACACCAACGTTGTCGGGTTCCAAATTCAAGGCCATACCCTGAAGATTGAGATGAAAGATTAAAATTCCAATTTTTTTAAACTTAAAAAAAAAAATTAAAAATAGAAAATTACCTTGAGACCGGAAGAAAATTCCACCATCTCGTCGGCTTGGATGTTCTTCAAACCATATACACGAGCGATACCGTCACCGATGGACAATACTCGACCGGTTTCTTCCAAATCGGCCTGCGAATGAACAAAAAGTGTAAAAAGAATCGTAATAAAAATTGTTTATGAACAAAAAAGATATATGTATACTTTTGGCGCCGCTCCCATGATTCTCTCCTCCAGGATGGATGAAATCTCCGCTGCCCTTTGGCTGCATGACAAATGGATGTTGCGTGATGCGACGGATAAAGCTGGTATGGCAGCTTTGGCAACCTGAAAAAACATTGTCAATTGTTAAAACAGTGTTGAAATATTTCATGAAAACTGCAATCAATTATGAGAAGAGATCTTCGGTTAGATAAGATTTTATATTTTCGATCGAAATAAAGTCTAGCTGGGACCAGGGCTTTGGAGCGACCGTTTATGCTCCGGCATCAAACTATTCACTCCAGCTCCGCTCCAAAGTCCTGGCCAAAACCCCTTCAAACTATTGATCCAATCATAAAGCGAAAATTTGATAAGAATTGTATAATATGAAACAATCGAAAATATTCGATCGTATATTCCCCTATAAGAGAGAAGTACCACAGTTTAGTTTTCGGACTTTGATTTTTTTGCAAATATTTAGAGCGACCGATAATTTTCCAGCATCGTAGTACTCGCTCCAGAAGACCCGGTTAGAATCGTAAAGTATTGATCCAATCGTAAAGCGAAAATTAGATCAGAATTGTACAATATAAAGCGATTGAAAATGGGCGGATTTTGTGCCACCATAAAAGAGAAGTACCACACTTCAGATTTTGGACTTTGATTTTTTTTTAAAAATTGAAAAAAAATATTTTTGCACAATTGCACAACAGCATCAGAGTTGCGCAACAGCAAAAATTTGCGCAAATTCGTCAAATTTCAAACCGATTCCTGAAAAAAACCGACTCATTATGTCATCGATACTCCACGCTGAAAATTTAAAAATCCATAAAAGAAATATCGAAAAACCCAAAACTCCGACCATGAACCCCACCGAAAACCAAACGAAAACCCAACATCCCCCCGAAAAGAAGAAAAGTCGATTCGATCAAGCGGTGTTATGCGCACGGTTACATAACTATGGCGGCCGGTGTCGAAGGGGGCCGGGGGGGGTATACGGGCGCCCTACAGCACGAGACACGATCGGAGCGCCCGAACGGCGCCTGCGCCCCCGCTTGGTGCCGGGGGGCGCGCGCCCGGCCGCGTCGGCATACGTGTAACGCACGTGACCTCGCCGGTTAAGTAGAATCGGATGGGGCACCGACCTGGGTGGTTGGGGCGCGCGGAAGGCGGGCGGCCAGACGGGCGGCGACGGCGAGGCGCGCGGGCAGCGAACTCATCCTGGAGACAAACTTCTGAACACCGTCACGACAAAATTAAGACTGCGCCCCGTGCGAGACTGGCGCCCGACTGATCGGCAGGAAGTGTCGGCGGCGCAGGGCAAACTCGATAACGGTTGTAATACGGCGAAACGTGTCCAATACGATTTGGTTTTCGTTTCGGATTCGAATCGTGGTCGAGGATTAGTTTGGCGTTTATAATCCGTGAATGCCGTTATTTTTCATTTTATTCAAATAATTTTTATTATTTGTGTTAAATTTGATTAAATTTATTGATCAGTAGCTTGAAAATATTTTATTGAGAGGAATCGTTTCCACGTTCGAGCACGATAACCAGATAGATGAACATGCGACAGTTGAATACAATGGTGATTGAATACACGACACTTGAACACAGTGGTGGTTGAACACAATTTTTAGACCATATTTATTCGCGGAGACGAGTTGTTGTAATATACTTTACTCCATTTTCATACATAAACTGTGTTTCATTTTATTATTGTAAATACCAGCTATATTCGATTTCGTTTCGAAACATACAATTTATTCATATTCTACTTACTCCATTTTTATGCGCGAAAGCAAGTTGTATTTGTATTTTATTCCAATTTCAGGCGCAACCGCATTCGATCGCGTTAAAGTGACCCATATTCGACTACATATTTATAATGACAGTGACAATTTATGATCATATTTAATCACAAAACGTTTGATATCAAGGTAATGCACCAGTGGTTGATCATGTACCAGTAGTCGACCAAAAATTAAGGTTTTTAAAGACGATAATCTTTCGGAAAGGGTGTAATAGATTAACTGTTGATTACATCTTATCTATCGCACCTTTTGCGAAAGATTATCGACTTTAAAAACCTTAATTTTCTGATATTTTTTTGATACGATTTCCTGAGCGATCAACCACAGCTACATGACCAACTGCTGAGGTCGTTACCTCACTATCTGCAAATTAAAAAACTTTTTCACAGCACCCGCTCAATTGTCACCATGTTCAACTATCATAAATCCATCCATCACGGAACTCGCATTTACAACTTTTTCAAAACACACAAAACCTCAAACCGTTCATCTTTACAAACATCACTACAAATTACAACAAACAAAAATGATCACACCAAAAAATAACGAACCACAATTCGAGCTGTCTGGGCAGCTGTCAAAGTTTGTGTTAAACGTCAAAAGACGTCGGAATTAGAGAGCGGCCGCACGTCAAGCGATGAAGTCGTAGTTCGGAGGGATGCGGCGCCATGTCGGTGTTCGAGCCGCGACGAGACGCCGGCCTGCGGCTCGACGACACCCTGCCGCTCACCTGCCGCATCGTCGGAGCTCACTCCATCCAGAAACATACGGTGAATATGCGCTGATTACTTCCCCTCTTCTTGTGTGGCAGGCTTGTCCAAAGGGCCGCCTCGGGGCTAAAGTGGCCACCAGTACTAGGGCTTGAAATTTACCGTCAAGTTTTGATTACCGGTAAACGGTAAATAATTGGTCTCGTTATCGGTAAATAAAAAAATTTATGTAGATTAAATGATTATAGTATGATTGTATGTGGCTACTTTTACTAAAAAAACAGTATCCTTGATTAAAACCTAAACATTATATAAAATATATGTGTACAAATCCACGGGGAGAAGGGTAGTAATCATTTTTTCTAGTTACATTATATAAAATATATGTATGGAAATCCATCATATGTTATATATATAATGTAACTTTCGGTGCTGAATCTAAAATAAAAAATTACTACCCCTTCCCCCAGGTTCACAAAACCATAGTGGCGCCTCTCACACTCATAAAAGCACCCTTTCAAATTTTTTTCTGCAATAATATATCTATATCTACCCTTAATTCACAATAAAATCGTTTCTGGTAATTTTTCCAATTTACCAATAATTACTGAGGGCACATTTTGGGCGGTTACCGGTATTGCAAGCCCTACTCAGTACTCACTCGAGTGGCCCCCCATTTTTCACAAAAATCAAACAGCATTTATTAAAAAATGTTACTCATCGAAATAGTCTTATAATGGAAATGAATAACTTGACCAATATTTTACGTTTTGAATTTATAATTGAAAATTTGAAATTTGTAAGTGGCCCCTGATGTTTGTTCATGTGGCCCCGCTCACTGAAATGTTGGACAAGCTTGTTATATGTGATCGATAGTTCCGAAGTTGCTGTGGGTAGGATAAAAAACTGGAATGTTCGGTCGAATGGCGGTCGTTGTGTGGTTTGTTTTGCTAAAGTTGTTTCGACTTTTCAGGAATACTCGATAAAGGTTCAGAGGGGGTCGGTCAAGTCGAACTGTTGGAATGTGTCCAGGAGGTATAACGAGTTCGCGAGTCTCAATTCTACGCTTTGCGTCAACAATTTGCCTTTTCCGCCTAAGAAAATTATCGGAAATATGCAGCCCGAATTTATTGCCGAAAGGCGAAATGCTTTACAGGTCTGTTTAGTTGATTTTTTGTACTGTTTTTTTTCTTAATTTTTATGATAGTATATAAGGTAACGACACCAGTGGTTGACCACTTCTCCAGAAAAACGTGAAAATTTATGTTTTTAAAGATGATAAGACTTTCGGAAAGGGTGCGATAGATAAGATATAATAAACAGCTAATCTATCGCATTCTTTCCAAAAGTCTTATTTTTTTTAAAAACCTTAATTTTTACGTTTTTACATTAAGTGATAAACCACAGGTACATGGTCAGCCATTGGTGGGGTTACCTTACATGTACTTATTTTTATTTCAGTTATATTTAGACGAATTGATGAAAAATTTAACAATTTCATCATCGTTACCAGTAAAAATATTTTTAGATCCTCAAAATTATTCAACTTTGTTCAAAGGTGCGAAAAAAAAATACATATTCACTTATATTATTTTGAACGTTAAAGTTGTATTAATGAGTCATCATCTTTTTTAGAATCTGCACTTCAAAACGTTTCTATGGCTTTAAGAGGCGATGACTCGTTCGAATTAAAAACATCTTTACCTTCTATAGGTTGGCGAATTAGGAAACACTATTATTCGGTATACAAACACAAATCTATATTCTCTATTTTGTTTATGTAACTTATTTTGACTGTATTCTATTTTTCAGGTTTTCAATAAACAGACAAACGAAGGCGATTATATTATGTCTTGGCAAACTTATGGACCAAATAAACTTCTTCTGGATCGTGATATGGAACAAGCGTTCAAAAGCTTAATGAATTTAAAAGTGTGTATTTCAATATAAAAATAAATTGAACGATTGAAAATTATATTAATTTTGTAACTTTTAGCACCCTTATATAGATAAATTAATATTTTTACATAATTTGGAAGCGGGAGTGTATGTTGTTAGAAAATTGCATCCCGGTGGTTCTTTACGAGACGTTTTGTATGGAACTCAATACAATAACCCATTTTTGATAAAATATGCCAGTCCAAAACAAAGAAAACCATTCACAGTCGGACAGATCGTCCATTTCGGGTATCAAATTTTGCAAGCTTTGAAATATTTGAAAGATAAAGGGTTTCCATATGGTATGTGATTTTTTATTCGATCGATATAATGTGCTATAATATTTACATATATCTTTTAACGATTAATTTGTTATTTGAAAAACTAAGGTCATCTACATCCTGGTAATATTGCGATAGATAATCAAAATGTGTTATTGCTCGATATAGAAAATGCCATATTGGGTGTTCCGATGTATTATAGACAATATATAATTGAGCACAAGAAAATTAATACAATGGAATCTATTGATGTATATTGTTTTGGCCATACTTTGTACGAAATGGCTTATGGTGAACCATTACAAAGTTCTTCTTGTGAAAAAATCCCTTCACACCTTTCCAATGATTTGGGTGAAAATTAATCACGTTTGTTTTATGATATGTTTTGTTTTGTATTTATTTTAAACTTTGTTTCTTCAGTATTTCTTTTAGAAATGATATTGTCTACGAGGGCATGCAAGCGGGGAATGCCGAGTATAGAAACTCTTTTAGAACATCCATTTTTTTCTATGGGAAACCCAGTGTCTAGTCGCTTAATAATTAATGAAAATTTACAGTGTTATTTAAAATTCACAAATCATATTAAAGAAGAGTTGAGAAAAGTAGTACAAGTTATAGAGTCTAGGTTGAAAAGTGACCAAAAACTGGTATATTCAATAATATTTTGTAAGTAAAGTTGCAATTATAGAATTTCTTTTAATGTAATACTTAATTATAGGTGCGAATAGATAAGAGGGAAACAAGAATACAAGAAATATTGAATTCCGAAGAAGAAATTAGGAAACATCGTCGTAAAACAGTAATGATAGTAAAAAATTTTTTTATATTAACTTTAAATATTAACGAAATAATAAAAACGTATTGTTTTAGAAAAACAAAGAAAACATACTATCAAGAAGTGTTTCAATGAATGGATTATCTCCGACGAGTACAGGAGGTCCCAGTGAACGATCAGGAAGTGTTGCTAGTACCGCCAGTACTGCATCTAGTTACACTTCTCCACAAATAGGTAGGTTTTTAATCAGGGCTTTGGAACCAGCACTTTTTTGAGTTGCTCCGCTCCGCTCCGTGCTCTGATTAAAATTTTTAGAGAGAGGGGTAAATTTGAGGGCCCATTACCGATTTTGAAAATTTTTGTGTTTCGAATACCCTGATCCTCTTTTTACACGGGGGATACGTTCCAGAGACTACCGTATAAAAAAAATGTATGGTGACCGTACAAAAATTGGAGATAGGTTCCATCACTAAAATTGGATAGAACTCCCATCCAAATGTACTTTATAAAAAATGTGCAATGTGAAAAATTTTCGCCGTGTAAAATCATCAATAATAAAAAGGTTGAAAAAACATCGAAATTTTTTATCTAATAACTATAATTACATACATATAATTATACTAGTATACTGGCCTGCATCGAATCTTACCATTGTGGTATAATAATCATCATCATTAGCAGCCTATTAGTTATCCACTGCAGGACAAGGCCTTACCAGACAAATGCGGCAGTCTAGGCTATACCTCACCGCGCTAGCCCAAGTCTTGTTATATTGTGTTAAAGTGAAAAATCCATGTAAAAAAAGTAATCGGTTCATCTTCCTTGAACTGTGTTATTTCGGAATCGTGTAAAAAGAGGATTAAGGTACTTTTGAAAATTTTCATTGTTTTTTTTTTGGAAAAGTTGGTTTTTGTAATAGTACTTTTTTTGAAAAATTTTGTTGTTTTTAAGAAAAAAGTAAGTTTTTATAACTAAAGTAGAACCTTTACTATCCGGACCTCAATTATCCAGATTTTTGAATATCTAGATCAGGCTTGTCCAAAGGGCCACTATGGTGCCAAAGTAGCCCCCACTTTTCACACAAAAACATACATAACAAACAGCATTTATTCCGAAATTAACTCATCGAAATAGTTTTATAATGGAAATAAATAACCTTACCAATATTTTAATACTTATTACGTTTTGAATGTACAATAATTGAAATTTTGAGATTTGAAATTTGTAAGTGGCCCCCGCATACTGAAATTTTGGACAAGCCTGATCTAGATCAACAAGAAAATATTAAAAATTAAATACATATGTAAAATTAAATATTAAATTCAATAATAGAACATTCTAAGAATTTTTTTACAACACCCTTCCAGCAATTTATGCAACAAAATTACGTTGATTAATTTAATTTTTTTTTTTTTTCCTTTTCTCTATTATCTGGACATCCAATCTCCGTTTAGTTCAGATAAACGAGGTTCTACTAGTATACGGTTTTTTGTGAAAAATTTTGAAAACTTACAAAAAACAATTATAACTTTTTCCCAGGGCCCGGAATTTCTCATACATTTACATCATTTTTATACAATTGCAATTAAAATAGAATTACATACATTACTCATTGATCTTATTCAATAAAATGGCAGATAATGTAAGTAATGTGTAAATACAGTGTAAGTTGTAATGCATAGTGACAAATCTTAAATTAAAAAAAATATATATATCAGAGCACTAAAAATTTTCCTGCTCCCGCTGCTCTGTGCTCCGCTTCAAAGCTCTGTTTTTAATGATTCTTCACGTATATTACGCAATCGATACTAATTTGTATTTTATTTCAGTTGATGATTCTACACATCCATCAATGTTGATCGAATCTTCACCTTCAGGAAAACAAAATCGTTCAGCTTTACTAGATTCTATATGTTCGTTTAACAAATCGTCATTAAATAAAACTAAAAAATCATGACTTATATTCCATTTTCAGACAAAATAACTAGTCATGAAGGATCAAAATTTTAGTATTATGTACATTGAGAAATTTTCGAATTTAATTACATTTGTTGATATTTGATCTGCATATATTATAAATATTTGTGCTATATTATTTCAAGTATTTACGTGAGATTAAGAATATCCTATCTTAAAAAAATTATTGTTTTGTTAATATTTAAATTATTATCAAATATATTCATACCAAAGTGGTTATAACTTCAATTACATATATGTATGTATGTATGTAAGTATGTATTATATTCAACTAATGTAATTTAGTATGTAAAAATATAGAGCATATAAAAAAAAATGTGAAAGTTATTTGAAATTGTAGTTTTATTAGTGATGCATCTACAATTTAACTTTATCAAATACATACGTAAGTGATAAGTGGCAAAATTGTGTATGAGGCCCTTAAAAAGGTCTACTATTTATTACCCATACTACTTCGAGATTAACTCGCTCATAGTAAGTACACACAATAAGGAAAAACCACTCGAAGTTCTGATGGTATATTGAGTCATAAATAAAAAGATAAAAGGGTAAAATATATTTTCATTGGTATTAGAATATGTCAAATACAAAAAATTTATATAATATATAATAAGTATATTTAACTTCCAATTAAAAAGTTTAATTTAAATTAATATAAATAATCATTATCTTATTAAAGTTATTCATCATATAATAAATCTAAAAAGATATTAAAATTTTTAATCCAAGTTGATTACTGGAGAATCTGTAAATTAGAATTTTCACATTTTAATGTTGATTTACAATTAGATAAATTATTATATGAAATATGTGGTTTTCTATTACCTTGTGAATCAATTTCTATCGGGTTTTCGCTTATTTTGACATTTTCAAAATTTAATTTTCTTTTTGAATTTTCAACAAAAAATGAGGAACTCCCAGTAGACGTAGATGGATAATTTTGTGTATTCACACAAGTTTTTTTTTGTGTATTTTCTTTTGAAGCTGATGTAATAAAACTGATACTATTGTGAGAGTTTATCGTATCATCCTTATTTGATTTATTATGAAGATTTTCTACACTTTGTTCAATAATTTGATACGTATTAACGTTTTGACTAACTCTTGGAATGAGTAGATTTCCAGTAGACGTAGAAGGATAATTGTGTTTACTGATATCAGTTTTTTTTTGAGTGTCTTCTTTTGAAGCTGATGTAATAACACCAATACTATTGTGAGAGTTTATCATATCATCCTTATTTGATTTATTATGAGGATTTTCTAAACTTCGTTCAATAATTTGATACATATTAATGTTTTGACTAGCACTCGGAATGAGTGGATTTCCAGTAGACGTAGAAGGATAATTGTGTTTACTCATATCAGTTTTTTTTTTAATATTTTCTTTTGAAGCTGGTGTAATAAAACCGATACTATTGTGAGAGTTTATCGTATTATCCTTATTTGATTTATTATGAAGATTTTCTACACTTTGTTCAATAATTTGATACGTATTAACGTTTTGACAAACTCTTGGAATGAGTAGATTTCCAGTAGACGTAGAAGGATAATTGTGTTTACTGATATCAGTTTTTTTTTTAGTGTTTTCTTTTGAAGCTGGTGTAATAAAACCGATACTATTGTGAGAGTTTATCGTATTATCCTTATTTGATTTATTATGAATATTTTCTATATTATATGCACTATATTGATGCGCATTAAGGTATTGATTAACTCTTGGAATAGGTAGTTTTCCAGCAGACGTAGAAGGATAATTGTGTTTGCTTATATTAGTTTTTTTTTGAGTATTTTCTTTTGAAGCTGATGTAATAAAACCGATACTATTGTGAGAGTTTATCGTATCATCCTTATTTGATTTATTATGAAGATTTTCTATACTTCGTTCAATAATTTGATACATATTAATGTTTTGACTAGCTCTCGGAATGAGTGGATTTCCAGTAGATGTAGAAGGATAATTGTGTTTACTCATATCAGTTTTTTTTTGAATATTTTCTTTTGAAGCTGGTGTAATAAAACCGATACTATTGTGGGAGTTTATCGTATTATTCTTATTTGATTTATTATGAATATTTTTTATATTATATGCACTATTTTGATACGCATTTAGGCATCGATTAATTCTGGGTTCATTTCCAGTAGACGTAGAAGGATAATTGTATTTCCTCGTATCAGTTTTGTTTTGAATATTGTCTTTTGAAACTGACACAAGATAACCTAAACTATTGGTATGAAACCGGACACTATTTTTGTGAAAATTTGTTTTATCATCCTTATTTGATTTATTGTGAGTATTTTCTACACTGTGTGCAATATTTTGATATGTATTAAAGCTTTGATTATTTATTGGAATGGATAAATTTCCTCCAGAAGTTGACGGTAAATCAATTTTGGCAGTTAAACTGACGTCTGTAAATCAAAATTTTGATTATTTGTTACGTAATTATTACTTATATCTAGAATAGTCTGGATAATCTGGTGTTGATGGGTAGTGTTAAAGGTGATAGAGGGAGAGGAAGAACCCCTTTGTGATGACCTGACTAAAAATAAATACAAATTACCTTTATTTGGCATTGATACTGGCTGTATGAGATTTTGACAATGGTGTTTGTCTGAAAATATTCATGAGAATCAATTTTGATTTTAAAATATGTGAAATTTTTACTCAATACATACAGTTTAATGCTAGTTTTTCAGCTTCATACTCGATCCAAGCTTCTCGACGTTCAATATCATCGAGTTGCTCTTCGTCATTATCTCGTAGTAATGAATCATGATCGTGCATATTCCAAACTATTGGAATTGTGTCTTTTGATAATTTTTTCAAATTATAAAGAACTTGTGTTAATAAATTATCCTCTGGTAGCATTAAAGGTGTTTGAGGGACATTCGGGACATGTTCAAAACTGAAAATCAAAATAATAATGATACAAGTTCAAAGTAACTTTCAGATATTCAAAATATACTTACGTGTAAAGCTCATCTAGTTCGGTCATGCTGTAATGTCTGTCTATTTGTTGTTCATCAACTACTCTACAAGAAACAGCTTCTTTTGTAACTGATCTTTCGTAAATTTTTTCTTCCATTGTACCCTTGAAAAATATAATAATACATAATAGTAGCGCTATTAATAAAATTAACTGTACAAAATAAAATATCAATACTTGAGCAATTATTCTGTATATGTAACAGTTTTTTAACTGGCCGAATCTGTATATCCTAAATATACTTTGCATATCTTGAGCAGGATTCCACGATACGTCAACGACGATGGCTCGATTTGCACCAGTTAAGTTTATTCCTTCGCCGCCAGCTCGAGTGGAAATTAGCATTATTCTACAGAAATAATTATTAAAAAAAAAAAAAAAAAAACAACACCACTCAATTTGTATCCAAATTTGCATAATAATAAATATATATTGCAATCAAAAAGTATTAACGTTGAAGACTTACTTTACTTTAGCATTACTAATAGAATTGAAATTATCACACATATTTTTTCTTGTAATACCATTCAAAGAACCATCCAATCTATAATACTCATGGTTTTTTTTCCAATTGTAAATTTTATCTAAGAAATACTCAATAATATCCAAAGTTTTCAAAGAACAACAGAACAGTAATCTGCAATAAGAGATTGATATTTAAAAAAAAAACAATGCCAATGTGCGATAAGTGAAGAAAGAAATGAATGTTTTACAATTTTTCACCAAATTCTTTGCACTCAGATATTATAGAAAATATAACAGTGAACTTATGTGACACATATAAATTATCAACATCAACATTTGGTTCATTCAACAAAGTATTCAACACTAATTTAGGATGGGTCCAAATTTTTCGAAAATTGTGATAGTCTTTTAATAATTTACGATCGCTTGAATTTTTGATACTATCCAAATATGACTGATACAATTTTGCTTGTAAATGAGACAAGGTCGTGAATAAAACATATTCTTGTTTGTGAGGTAAATACTCATATAAAATCGATGCTTCTTTCCTTTGGACACAACCTTCAAGCATTTTGTGCAGGACGTGGGACCTTTTCTTCATAATTTTAATGTCCTTACTAGTTGAATCACAATGTTGGCCATTAGTTATTGGATTTATAAATCTGGAATTATAAAAAAACATTAATTGCATTTACTTTTATATAACCATTTTCCAAGTCAAAATTGATATTTATTTGAAAGTTAGTCAGATAGCTAGATTTTTAAAACTTCTTGATAGTTATGTTAAAAAAAATATAAAGTCGGTAATGATCAATATTTTGTTATGTATCAGTCTTTCATAGATAAAATATAAAATTTAAAATAAAATCCACCTATTCATATATTCTCTAGGCGTGCCCAATAGATGAGGTTTTATGAAGTTGACCATACAATAGTATTCTTTCAAATTATTTTGCAGGGGAGTTCCAGTTAGAACTATTCTCCTCTTCGTTCGTATTTTGTTCATCGTGATGGCTAAAGAGGTTTTTTCATTTTTTAAAAGATGTCCTTCATCGCAAATTACAAGATCTGGACCAGGATCCAATAATATATCTTGCATTTTTTTAATGAATTTATCATCCAACAGTGATTTTTTGCGTTTTAAACTCGCTAGATTTCTAAACATTACATATCCAATTATTAATATTCCACCGTTCGTTTGCCAATCTTCTAAAACGGCGAGCCTCATTTGATTATTTTGAATCCGTGACAGTTCATAAATTCTCACATCTTTTCGCAATTCATGATTAAACAGCCATTTGTTATATTCATCGACCCAGTTAAGTACAGATGGCAGGGGGCAACAAATAAGAACAGTGCGCACTGTTCTTATCGATGATGTCAGCAAGGAATGGGTAAGTGCAATAACTTGCAGTGTTTTGCCCAACCCCATACAATGAGCAAGAATACATCCGCTGCCAGCAGAACCATTTTTCAAGGATTCGATGCTATCGAAGCAAGAATCCCACATGAATTTTATACCTTCGAGCTTAAATATAAAAGTTATTTGATGGATAAAAATTAACATCCATTAATTAAAATGAATAATTCATTAAAATTACTTGATGAAGATGTAATTCTTTGGTGATACAGGGATGGATATACACTTTTTCTCTTGTCTCATCGTTGCAATCTAAGGTAAACTTTTTGAATTTTTGTTTATTCATAACAAAATTTTGAAAATATTCGTCCTGAAAAATGCATGATAAACTGTATTAGCTTTTTAAATATCATATCACTATAATTGAACTCGATTTTCAGTTTACGAACCCTTTCTTCCTGTTTGATGTTTAATTTATTTATTCGGTCAACTTCGTTTTTTACCGCTTGTTTAGTACTATCTTTCAATAATTCATGATCCAGAATCTATTTGAAACATTAATTAAAAACCAAATATTGTATTGTATAAACTAATAAAATACAAATATTGATAATTTCATGATTACCTTCCGAGTATTCTTTCTTTTTTTCTTTAAAGGTTTAAACTTATCTTGAGAATATATCATACATTCACTATAAAAGATAAATGATTACACTTAACATTTAATTGAGAGAATGCATAAAATAAATTATGATATAAAATAAAAATAACTCATTATCAGATTCATCCGCATCATCATCATCTATCAAAAATATACCAGACATATTGCTATTATCATCTGATAATATAATAATGTCATTTTGACTTCTGAAATAAAAATGTTCAATATGTTTTAAGTTTATAATTAGTTAGAATTAGAATATATGAAAAAATTGTTTACGAGTTTATGGAAGTGCGTTTCTTTTTAAAAGGTGGTTTTTCATCTGATGAATATTCATTTTCTTCATCGTTATGCAAAAGTCGATCAACTTCATTGAGAAGTTTATCCGGTTTTCTTTTTTTTAAAGAAGTTTCCTCTAAAGATACTTTTAATTTAATATTATCAACATTGGATAAATCTTCAGGTAAAATATTTTGACTCATTTCTTTAAGAACTGATTGAGAATGGACACTTTCAGAGTCAGAAGAATCATCTAGAATTTGATTTATCAAGATATCATGTACCCATGACTTTCTTGGTGTGTTCTAAAAAAATATTGTTATCATAAAACATAAAATTGAACATTTATTAACAATGGCTTTTTTATTTAATCACATATTCAGGTATATAAAAATCATTAAATATAATCAGTGGTGCGGTGGTCACCAGTTCTCTAGAACTGGTTGTCAATACTTTTCAGAAATCTGAAAAGTTCATATGAATAAAGTAAATAAATATTTAAAGGAAAATAAAAATTTGTAATGGTTCTCAACTTTGTTTATGAGTACCGACAAAGAAATATAACTTTTTTTATTCCGGGGGTGCTGGAAGCTGGTTCTCCTGAATCCGTTAAAGAATTAAAAAAAAAAATCTGTATATTATTGCCAGAACAACACTAACTTAATTTACAATTAGAGTTGAGTTAGATTTTAAACCTTCTTTCTATTCTACAAAAATTTGCAATCTTATATTTTGTTACGAATATCTTATACGACCTGTAAAACATCCACTGTAGAACCAAAGTCTTTTCAATTTAAACTGAAAGTTTAACAATAAGTGTTCATCTCGTTATGCGTATACCACATATTGACAAGGAGAAAGGAAAACAAAAAGCAAATTCCATCTTTTGTCACATGCAAAAAGCTTTGTAAATGTATTCATAACAGACTATATTCTTACTGTCTGCTCGAGTTATCACTAGGATCAGTGGTGTGACCAATAAGGCTACGACCATTATCCCTAAAAGATAAAATGATGGCTACTTACGTCATATTCAGTTTACAATGTCTGTCACTCTAATCTGTTACTTGCCCATGGTGCTTCCTTCCTCACCACTTCTGATTAATTCAAGCAGTAATTTTTCCATACTTCCCCATATTTATTGCTTTGCTTTTAATATATTTACAGAAATACTATTATTAATTTTGGATCGTTAAATTAGGTTCACATCAATTACAATGTCTTTAAAAATGGGAAAGTTCCTTTTTTCGTTCAAGCAAGCTTCTCCCGCACTTCTATTGAACGATCATGCGGGCCCTGACTCTCCTCTAAATAAAAAAAATAAAGTATACATTCTATGTTGAAATAAATCACACGATTGATCGTGAATGATTCTTTCATATAAAAAAATTGTTTTGGCCCC
This sequence comes from Hydropsyche tenuis, assembly GCA_009617725.1. Classification (NCBI taxonomy): domain Eukaryota; kingdom Metazoa; phylum Arthropoda; class Insecta; order Trichoptera; family Hydropsychidae; genus Hydropsyche; species Hydropsyche tenuis. The sequence goes on from VTON01000077.1 coordinate 64,394, forward strand.
TTCTTAAAAAAAAAAAAAAAACCACAATACAGACTACTGTCCCATCCAAATCTTTACCGACTTTAATTTACTTGTTTTTCAAAAGGGACATACATGGAGGTTTTTAACAAAAATATATACGAGTGTCCCTCTTTTAACACTGCAAATAGATTTCGCTAAATCACCGTATAAAATGAGTTATACTAGAGATATTTTTTAGAAAAATTAAAGAAATATATCAGTTGTTGCAGAAATCATTGAAATTGTATTTATGCTCTTAATAACACTTTTGGTTTTACTTGGGACTGACAATGAATTAAAAATGAGTGATTTGTAGAGACGACTTTAAGAAACTAAACGTTTATCAAGTGTACATATTGTTTTTCAAGTGCTTATTTTTTAATAGACAAAAAGAGCATAGAAATTCACCAAAAAAACTTTTTTTTCTACGAAACAAAAACTGTGTTAAAAGAATACCATGTTAAACAAACGACACTTGTATAAATTAAGGAACTTACACCTAACAAAATTCAACACAGAAAGCTCAAAAGCAAGATTAACATTAAATTTAAATAATATTAAATACTGGTTTAATAATTTTAGCATACCCAAAGTTGTATAGTTAAAAAATGAGAAAATCAATGTTGTTAATAAGAAGTTTGTTAGTCTTAGTTTTATCGGTCACGCTAGTGATTCTAGTGATCACTCAGGATAGTGAGGATAACTGAGGACTATCGGCTTAGTCTTTTCCAAGTGGAGTTAGCTTTTTTTTTTCTTACCCCTTATAATGTGGTGGATGCACGGGATGAGGAATAGTACAAGCTTTCGATGAAAATTGAAAAGACCTTGCTTGCAGTGGACGTTGCGGTTGTTGATGATGAAAACCAAAAAAATGTTTATTTGAAAAACAAAATAAGCGTAAATCGTTTATGCATCATAAGACTTTAAGCTGGTAAGAAAATGTAAATTTGTTAAAATAACTTTTCACAAACCTGATGTGCATTTCTGTAACCTTCATAGTCACTATCTGTAGATGTTTCAGACATAGATAGTTCACTCTGCTGTTCGATACAGGTATCATCATCAGGAAAATCGAGTTCTGCCTTACCCTTTTTAACCAGTATTTCAAAAAAACTAAGAAAATTTTCAAATCAATATTTTTTATTGTTATAATGAATTACTTACAAGTATAAATTGTATTCTCAAAATTATACTAACTTGAGGATATTTTTATTAATGAGATTCTTTTTGAGATGTTTCTCGAAATGGGCCATTGTGTAATAGTTTTTTAAATTAACAATTTTTTCGAAATGCTTTTTGTAAACGGCCACGTTAGTTTTGAACTCGTTATAAATGAAACTGTCACAACGTACAATCTTCTCGTATATCTCAAACATCGAATCAAGACACATCAAAAACAGAGACTTTGGCCTGGAAGATTCCACACACTTTTCAGAATTCACAACGCACAATTTGTCCGGTTCGGAAGCGTTCAAAATAGAATTTTTCACAATTGTATATTCACAAATTTCGGAACTTTGTAACTTAGAGTAAGCATGGCAAAAATCTTCATACGGAACGTCGAAGGCGTTTTCGCCATCAGTGTCATCCAAATCAATTTCCTCGACGTATTCGCATACATAAACTCGATCTATACAATTCAAGATGTTTGGTATATCGGAATTGTACAGATCCAAAGGTCGAAGATCCGTCATCTGGTTAATGTATTCGGTGATATCCTGCAGAACCATCACGTAGGCGGTCACGTTCGAACTATCAGGTGGTTTTAGTGTTCGGCCGTCCAACCAAAAAAAAGAATTTTTCGGCTGGTTTTTCGGCATCGCCGGTATTTTCTTTACGACGATATCTTTCCCGATCATTACAGGCTTTTGCGAGTTCGCCATAGCGTTCAAAACTCGATCCGAAGTCGTGAGTGCTTTGGAGTTCTTCCACGAAATTCCTTGCTTTTCAATTTTTTTCAATACATGGTATATGTTTGAAGAATCGGTCGGGACGTCATTGAACGAAGTCGAAGCTGTGGCCGAGTCGACTATTTCACAATCGCTATCGCTGTCTTGAGATTTGCCGTTGGAAGAATTGGGCACGCCGAATTCGGGATCGTTCTCTATGAGCCACGAGCAATTGTTTTGAGCGAAAATCTTATGAATGTCCGCTCTGAAGGTGTTCTCGACTTGATCGATCCTAGATTTCGTCCTGTTCAATACACCGAGAAGCTCTTTGCCCGAAGCCAAGATTTCCTTAGTATCTTTTGGTGTTTCTTTGATCTTGGTGCATTCGGACTGGATGTATTCCGTCAATTTGTTAGCATTATCGACGGCATACTTTATAGCGACCTGGCACTCTACCACGTTGCGTTTACAATTAGGTTTAGGATTCTTGGACTTCGGAGGCGTTTTGGTTTCCGCGCTCAAAGAAGTCACCGAAGTTATTTTGATGGGTGCGAAATTCATAGAATCGTTCTCATTATTTTTGATCGGTTTCTTGACGGGTTTCACGCACACGGTCTCCGACTTGCGGCGCTTCACACCCTGAGTTTTCGGCTTCATCTTCGACTTGGCTTCAGGGGGTTTGTATTCTTGGTCTGAATCGGAGCCGGCGTCGTCGTTTTCAGACCCGGAAGCGTCCAGGAAGTGCGAGGACGCGTTCTGCCGCCGAGTCCTGCGACTGACGTCACTTTTGGCGGTCTTTTCGTCGCTTCCGTTTGTGGCGCCTTCTATTTTGACAACTGGCTCGTCGTCGGCCAACGGGTCGCGCGGTTCTTCCTCATCTTCGTTCTCGTTCTTCATTTCTGACTCCATGTCTGCTGACTCCACCTCCATCTTCAGTCGTTAGTGTTGTTATTTGTTCGCTATCGACGACGGCTTTCACGGAAGCGTAAAACAAAACATATGCGCCTACAAAAGCGCTACACACGCACCATTTTGTTGTTGGCAAGTTGGCAATTGTAAGCGGTTCCTGGATGTTAATGAAAATTACACTAGCGCACACCGATAATACGAAACCGAGGGTAGAACGCAATCCGCGAAAAATTTCGATATAATATTGTTAAAATAAATTATGAAGCGTTCGTCGGATCGTTTTACTGCGACGCTGTCCTTCAATTATCCTGAAACAGGTTGTGAATATTGCTGTCGGTGTATGCCAGCATCATTCGAGAAAACATCTGTTAACCACATTTATACGCAGTGTAGAAATTATTTTATTTTTGTTAATCAATTTTTTTTGTATCCAGTAATTCCGGCGATCAGACGTTCCCGCAAACGACACTAGCAAACACAACACGTTTTAGGACAATCAGAAGACTACGCGAGGCTTAAATGATCCAATTAATCCTTCATAATTTATTTTAATCAAACTATTTCGAAATTTTTCGCAGAATGTGTTCTACCATCGGTGTGTTCTACTGTCGATATATCTTATTCTCATGTATTTTACAATTAGTATCTTTTAGCAACAAACGTCTGATAACCTCGATTTATTATTTCACTCGCAAACCCATCCGAAAATTTTCGACCATAGATTTGGCGGGAATGTAAACACACACAAATTTCAAACGAATCCAACCGACTAAACCAAACTACTTCAAAAAACGCTTCCCGCCGACAAATTTCAAACTCTCCACTCCCCAAACTCAACCCAAACCCAAAAACGACCCCCAAAAGAAACGAACGCACCGAAACCCGTTCGAGGTTATGAGCGAATCAGATTGTCTATGGCCTGTCAGGCGTCAGCTTAGAACTGCGCAGAGCCGGATTCAGGCGTCGGGGCGTCGAAATTAGAAACGAAATGGATCCTGCAAATGTGCTGAATCCTCAATATGCCGAAATCGCTAGGGTCTTCGTCACGCAATACTATAGTATTTTTGATGACCCCGTCAGGAGGCCCACCCTCGTTAACATGTACAATGTCAGTTCGGTAACCTTTTGACATAACCTTTATCAGTTTTGACAGGAGGCTCATTTGGAGTTTTGCTTTTTTCAGAGTATGACATCGTTTATGACGTTCGAAGGTCAGCAGATACAGGGTTCACAAAAGATTGAAGAAAAATTAACTGTCAGTATTGTATCGTTTTGTTCTATTTTATTACGGATGTTGCTCAGCTTATATTTGGGAGCCACTATGCTTTTACCCTGCATCATGTCAATATAGCAAAAAAAAAAAATTCTCGTTCTGAATACTTCAAATAAGATATGCTTAACTTAACCCATCAATGCGTTCTATAATAAATACGTTCAGACTTGACTGTCTAAGTTATGCGGTGTTAAATAAATTTGGTCATTGTCCAACCAATCCTCACGTTCAGTTTTACAAAATGGAAAGTGGAAGGGAAACAAGTCTAGATGTTGCTAATATGATTTGGTGCGGGGGTGACAGTATAGTTTATCCTATATTTGTTTCAATTTTGAAAAATCACATTTTTCTATGTTAAGACTATGTATGAATCATTCGTATATGGTGAAACATGTAAAAAAAATTGTGATCATCATGTTGATATTCGATGACTCATAATTAATTCTTGCACCTTTCATATATTGGGTGGCTCATCGAATATGCTGGATTTAATTTTAAAATAAAACAGTTAATTAATATTCAACCAAGCAATTTTTATTAATTTATTATGTACACATTTTGAGATTAATTATGGAATATGATGTCAGCCGAATGAATGCTGCAACATACCTTGATCTTTTTGATGAAGTTTTCGAAGACTTTTTCTTCTTTTCAGCATTTACGCGTTAGATTTCTGTTTTCAGTTCAAGAATCGTTTGTAGTTTATTAGCATAAACCTCAGATTTAACAAAACTTTAAAGGAAAAATTGCATGGTATCAAGTCGGAAGATCTGGGAATCTCAATTAACATCAACATTTCTGAAAATCACATGACTAGGAAAACGTAAAATAAATGGTTTCTTTTGGCATGTAGCATCATCCCATTGAAACAAAATTCCTTCGACATCCATATCAATCGCTCCCACAAAAAGTTTGATATCATGCCAACATCGTACCTCATTTACAGTTACAGCGTGGCCAATTCGTTCTCAATAAAGAACGGTCTGATTACTCTTGTGTTTTAACAATACATCGTTCTCTTGTAAGCTGATCCGTTTTTAATAACCTCAATAACTGCACATGAAAAATATTAAACATTGGGGTTGTTAATTTAAATATAAAAAAGGTGGAAATTTAAATCTGGTGTAACCGATGGGCCATATAAGTGTTTTTCTGGTTGATTTGTATCAAATCCGATCGAAAGTTGAGAAATATCTATATTTTAACATTTAAAACATATATCCTTCGTTACTTATTACTTATTTTTTTCTATTTCAGTCTTTAACATTTCAAAAAATAAATAGGATGATAACTGCCATAGACTCTCAGCCAATGTTTGACGGTGGAATATTAATCAATGTACTCGGAAGACTGCAGGTAAATTTCTATTGAAAATAAAGTGTGTATTGTTTCACTTATAGAGTAAGATTGAGTTAATTCAGTTCACGTAAGATTAGATCGAGAAATGTCTCGTTTAGAACGGAATTGCTTTACACAGTTCACTTGTAATTCGATGTGTTGTTTTGACGTCAGACTGACGAGGACCAACCGCATGCCTACTTTCAAATGTTCGTTCTGAAGCCGATAGGAGATTCTTTCTACTGCCAGCACGATATGTTCAGACTCGTACTTCACGATTCCATGTAGTCTGTTGAAAACTGCTCGCTGTGGTTTCCGTCGCAGACGTAAGAGAATGTCGATTCCGAATTTCATATTCTCTTTGTTTTAACTTCCTATTTTTTTCGCACGTCCATTAGCTTTTTTGCAAATGGTTTACTTTGTTACGAGCACACCCCGCATTTTGTGTCGATTAACATTCAAAGCTAATTTACCCTGAAACACATATTTGGGTTCCGTTCTGTTTAGTTTTTGAATTATGTTATTTTATTGGCGTGTTTAATCAATTGGAAAATCGGAAGGCATTTTTAATATTCCTTTAATAATGATAATAATTATCTTTTCAATTAAAAACATATTAACTACACATCTTCACATGTTTGCTGTATAACAATAGTGTAATAAAACCTTTCAGTTTTATGAATACTTATATGAATCGTTAAAAATTTGTTTTTTTGATTGCGAAAATTGATTTCGACTTTTGCAAACATGCTAATGATTTAGCTTTGTTATATTTTAAATTTGTGTTAGTGGTCTTGTTCCATAGTCGATTATTTTCTATGTGGAATGCAACGATTTATGTTGATGTATTTGAGACATCATTGAAAAAAGAATAACCTTAACTAAAAATCTAACCAATTGTTAAACTAAAAAAAAAAAATTATCAAAATAATGTCTCATTTACATTAGAAACAAACTTTAGTTTATGATTTTTAATGTTTTTTATTTATTCACAACTCGTTCATAGTATTACAGCCATGTTTCATTTATTTGAATAATTGCACGCAAACTTTTCAAATAATCAATTAATCCACTCACTACGATATTTTATCGGAACGACAAATGACTTAATTTTATTAAAAATTGATTCTAGTGTGACGATGATCCTCCGCACGGATACAACCACGTGTTCTTACTGCAACCCCTTGGAACGTCATTCTTCATTCAACACGATATCTTCCGCTTGGCATTGCATAACACAGCCTAAAACCTCCACCACGTTTACTCTGTGAACGCTTAATCAACAAAGTGTCGTCGATATTTTCATTTGCTATTGTCTTTCCGATAGGTAAAAATAGTCTAAAAGAAGTGCTTTAATATTTACATACCTAATAATCATCCTTTACGGCAACTGAAAGTTTGAACCTCTTCAATGGATTTCGAAGAACGATTGCGTGATATATACATATATAACGATGGCCATTATTAATCTACGAAAGTTATATGCTGTTTGTTCGAACTGGTTTTTTCGAGTGAATATGTTAACTCTAAAGTGGTGTAATTTTTAAGTTTGATATTAATTTAAACCGTAAATATTGTGAATTTCATTTCCCTATCGACATTATTATAAACATTTGAATAAAATAAATATTTTTAAAATATGCGTTTTCTTTATATTATTTTGGTTTATTAATGTTTCCTTTTTTTGGGTTTATAATATGAAGAATGAAATACCTCGATTAACACGATTTTAGATTAACAGATATACCTCGTTTAACACGATTTTGATTTAACAGTATCTGTTTTGTCAAAAAAAAAATGTTTTTAAATAAAACTCTATTTACTGAGTTATGTATAATCAAAGTCACGCACATGATAGAACACATGAAGAAATTAATATGACAGTGGGTGCGTCATATGGCATGAAAGGAAGATGATGGCCAGAAAAGAGAAATACTGGATTAATATTCAAGAGTTTTTTAAACACCTGCAAAAAAGGATGCGTGAAATATGCAAGATGTGTAGATAAGAGCAGCTTACAATTAGTATAGAAGCGAATGGAAAAATATCAGGAAAGCCTTTTTCCTGTAGTGGGTGTGAGCAGTCTGCTTATGATAATGATGATGTTGAAAACCTTTCCAATATCATCAGTTCATGACACATCACAGCTTGCAATGTTTGCATTACAATAAAGAAATTTGATCTCGTCCAACCATTCAGGGTACCACTTGTTGCTTGAAAAAACATTTGGATCCAATGCATTCGACAAGACTCAACCATTGATGTTTTAATAATAAAAAAAACACTCATATGCAACATTCCGTTTTAATAAATATGTCAAAATCAGGACAAAAGACAAAAATAGCAAAATAACAGGTACATTATCAACCTTTGCGATTTTCACTAAACATATTCACATGTTCTCTAACTTCGCTACGAATTTAATTTTCTCCTGTCACAAATTTTAAGTAATACGACATAGTTTTACACTAACATTTAGTTAAATAACAAAGTTTTTTTTTTGAAGTGATTTATCGTAAAAGCGCATAAAGCGTAAGTTTTAATTAATGCTATATTATTTACTCCAGTGTTGCATTGTTAAAATACATAACACAAACAAATACGATTTAACAGGAAGTAATGAGTATTTTTTTATTATTTCATTTTTGTACTCGTGTTTATATAGTGAAAGATTATAACTCCTAAAATTAAATTTAAAATACAGAATCTGTTGACTTGTTTTTTAAACAAATTGGCATTTTTGACTAGAATTCATTTATGGGAGTTAACAATAAATAGTTCAGAAAATTAAAGTATCGTTTTTCAGTTATTCACGTGTCTAATTTTCAGATTTATAAGAGAGCTTTGAAAAAGAATCGATAAATATGCGTAGATGGACCTAATAATTATGAACACAGGAGGCATATTCATTCGATTAGAGACAACAAAAATTATAAATAAAAATATTTTTTTATATTATCGTTAACAAATATTAATAAGTTATTAAACATAAAATTAAAATTACAATAACAATAAAGTTATATTTTGTGCAGATAATTTTTGTGCATTCCTCCCGACACTTTCTATATCGAAAAATACATACAATAAATTTAAATATATTTCTAAAACGAATTCAAATCGTTACACCTAGAAGTATTTTTTTTTTGTAAGATACATTTCGAATTTAACTATCAACAATTTACAATATTAAGATTTACAGGTACGGTTTTCAATTTGATAAAACATAATAAACCAATGAACATTTATAGGTTGTATTTAACAGTATAAAAATTGAGATCCTTAAGGAATGCATCCATTGATTCGATAAAAAAATTCAGCTTTGAACAAAGAATAGTCACAATAGTTTTAAAAAATAAACAGTGTTTCATACAAGCATTCAATTACGTACATATAAAATTTAATATTCATGGAATGTTATATGTAGTAAAGAATCTATTGAAATTCGAAATGTGAATAAAAATAACTGATTGTTTCCAAGTAATGCACTCCGTTTAACATTTTCAAATATCATATATTTTCGTACAAAGAAACTTAAAAAAAAACACATTCATGTATTAATAATTGAGCTTGTTTCTATACGAAAAGCATTAAGTAGATCGCTTAAGTTTGTGGCGCACATAACAATTCAACACTGGAATACAACGTAAGTAGACAGAAAATTAATTATCTAACACGCATCAGTCATAATGTAATAGAAACAAGTAATAGCAAAGAAGTGCGTTTACTTTAATTAAAAAGATTCAAAATCTCAATTTACGGTCCCCCTTTTTTCGAGCGCAGCGCTCTCGAAGGAGGAATGGCCATGCTGCGCAAGGACCTCATGGCCATTGCGCGGTTAAAGTGTCGCTGCATTTTGTGTTCCTCTGCCTCGCCACCGGATTCGACTGACGATAATATCACCAATAATACACCCATTACCTACAAAATAACCAAACAATATTAAAATCTGTATATTTTAAAAAATTCGCAACGTTTTATTGATCGAACTTACCAAACAAATTATAATGATAAGGGTGTAGACGTGTATCGTGGCCTCTGGTATACTGTCGATTTCTTTTAAAGCAGCCAAGGCTGGTTCGAAGTCGGGTCTCAGCTCCAAAGCATGCCGTAAATGTAGCGAAGCCTCCTGATAGTGTCCGTAGGCTTTAAATATTTCGCCGAGAGTGAAATACTGCTGCCATGCACTGCGGTCAGGCGGTTGGACTTCGAGTGATCGACGGGTCAAGTAAATGGCATCGTCCAAGTATTGTAACGTGAACAGCACCCGTCCTAAATTGAGTAGGACCTGAAAATGAACGTAAATTATAATAATATTGAAGTGATTGTGATTCATTACAAATATGATGAAATTACTTCTGCATTGTGTGGAGATACAGCGAGCGCTCTACGGAAACATTCGATTGACTGTCGCGTATCCCCTTTGATGCGCCAAAAGTTTCCAATTTGGTTGTAAAGTTGTACTGATTTAGGTTTTTCACGTTTGGCTTTTTTGAGTCGTCTTTCGAGCGCGTTCACATCCAAATCTGAAAAGGTTCCGCCGTTTTTGTAATTCTTTTTCTTTGAAAATATCAGCGCAACCTGAAAACGAAATATTAAAAAATTAAAATATGAATTTTTTAAATATTATATTATCAAAATAATATAAAAATTACTTGAGGTTCAGGTACATTGGGATGTCTATGTCTACGAGCTACGCCGACTAAATTGTCATAGTGAGTGAAATTTACAGCCTTTCCACAATCGAGGAATTCATCGTCGATTCCATCCGAGTGATTTTCTTCATTATTTATGGCATCGTACTGTTCATTGTGTTCATATGAAGATCTGTGAAATATAAAACATTTATAATAAATCATAAACTCGAGATTAAAAAATACGCATATGCAACAATATGTGCTTTTTTTAACTAAAAAGATAACTGAGGTCAACAATACTTATCTTGTTTCCGATATTATAACCACCATGACCACCGAAAACATTATTTATCTTTTTTATAAGAAGAAAATATACTATATTGTGCACACGTTCAATCTAATTGTTGTTATGCAAATATTTCTGTGATACGTCAACCGCAGTAATAAAACTTACATGTTTTGAAAGTGCCTCTGTTGATCCGTCATGTGACAATCGGTGCAGAATAAATCAAAGCCTTGTTTCGACCATGTTTGTCCGAATAATACAGTCGATGTGATTATGTTGAAGACAGCATCGTCTTCAGAGGGTCGTTGACTCTCAGTACCGTCTATAACCACCTGGATAAAGATAACTTTATTATTCTACTTTGTTTAAATAATGATAAACGAGCGAAAATATATATAATATATGGAAAATTTAATTGAAAAAATTATTATTCATTAAGTCAGAGATGTATCATATAGATTTTCAGCACTGCTTAACCATGTAGTTTACTGAGATATTTATAATATAAAAAAATGTGAAGATTTTTATCTTCATGATGAATGTTGATAGATGATTATTGAAATTTTCTCAAAACACATGTACAGTCAAAATGCTAGGTGTGAAAAATCTGTTAATAAGAAACAGCACTGCAGTCTTAATAAAACACTATATATGTAAACTACAATCTTTGTAATATAATGTTCAATATGAAAATCAAACTAACACGAAAAAACATTTGGGTCTTTTCAGTTTTGTGTTAAATGTTATCTACTGCATATTTCTCATTATTCCTAAAATTTTTCAGCAAATATGATTATATACTTCAATTCTAAATGATTTTAATTTACATATTTACTAATGTCTTTAGATTTCAATAATTTTCTATAACACAATTAAATTTTATTGATTTGTTGTTTTATAAATCTACATCTACACTATTTTATAAAAGAAAAGTGAATATAATATTATAAACGACCAGATAAGATCACACATTATTAAAGCAGCACCAAATTAACATTACCATTTATTATTTATCCAAACCTTTTTTATTCCACTGTACGTCATCCATCACATCACAAAAAGTAAACCGATACTAAGCTACGTAAACACACATCAAATACATTTAAAAATGCAGATTACACACTACCTTTAACAGATAAAATCTATACTCAATCTTTCGATATAAAAGATTTCACACATCCCATTTACTCAATACAAAAAAATCATCAACAAAACACACAACCCACGAACCCCATCCATCATGCACACATGTTCAGAAGTAAATAGAATAACACGGAAATAAACAAAGGCCCAGTTCCTCGACCTGTCTGAAGGGCGAAGCCTCCACGATCTTGGCCTCGTCGGGGTCCAGCTTCCACAGGGTAGAAGTGCGCGAGTTGGTCGTGATGATGTTGAACGAGAGTATGTAGACGGCGAGGCAGGTGAGGTAGGGCGCCTCCGCCATTGCAGCTTCGCCGTGGGCTGCCGACCTTCGCGGGCTTGTCCTTCTTCAACTTGGTTCAGGTCAGCCGTTAAAATCACAAGGTAAGGAGACGGGAGATGGGAGACAGCAGACAGCCAGTCGGCCCCTTCCCGGACGACCAGTATCACCGTTTGAGAGCCGGTGTTGCCTTTTGGATACGGTTGCTCCGTCCCCACTACTTTTGCGGTGTGCTTTTGTAGGTTTTGAGGGTTGAAATGTGTTCGCACTAGGGCTTGCAATTTACTGTCAAATTTCGATTAGCGGTAAACGGTAAATAATTGGTCTCGTTCCCGGTTTACCGGTAAATAAAAAAAATAAATTTATGTAGATTAAATGGTAAAAGTGATCTTTAGCATACATACGAATTTAAGTTGGCACCTCAGAAACATGTTTATACACGTGCATGCACCAATACCCATTCGCAGTTTGACAGCTGGTTAGAAACTTTTACGATAGAGACATATAAATGCAGATCATTTAATATAAATGGTCAGTTTAAATACTGACCATGAGTGAATTAAAATACAGACTGAAAATATGAAAGTCTTGCTTTATTGATATAATGTCTTAAGTTATAAGTGTACGCAGTGGTGAACAACAATGGTAGAATTCAACAGTTAGGTTCAGTTGATCATCTTATCCGAAAAAACTAGCTTCCAAGCGGCAACACTATGGAGCTAAAGCCGCTCAAATGCTAAGGTTGCCGCTTCTGGTCCAAGTTTGCCCGATTCAGTGTTTTCAAAATCTTTTTATAAAGCAGACCTATACTAATGAAAATAAATCGATTCTTCTTCCAAAAAATGTTTATTTCTTCTAAATTGAGAGTGTAACATTATAAGCCGTTTTTTTTTGGTTGCCAATTTGAATATTATGACATAATTTATAATACTAGTGACATTCAGAGATATATTAGAGTTTTTGCTAATAATGAAAAACCAGCTGTTTCTATTTTTTTTAATGGATTTGATACATTTTCTGAATATCGAGACTATAATTTTTGAAATGAGTATGATACTAGACTATATTTAAACATTAGTTTGTTTGTGTTAGTATTTTAGTAATATCAACTTATTCAAATTTGAAAATCACTAATAAGTTTTCCTGTGTCCATAATTGTAAAAAAACTTACCATTTTCTTATATCTTTTATTTGGTTGTTTTAACTTATAAAAAACTGTTTCCTTTTGCACCCTTTTTCAAGCTTTTTTTATATCTAAATGCAACAGTTTGCACTGCAATATACTTATAAACTATATGGTGTTCAAGGGATAAAAAGGAGTAAGGAATGCAAATAAAATTCGACTTTGAATAGTATAAAAATATTTTATTTATAGAATGAAATTTATAAACAAAATTTACACAAATATTCAAACGCTTTTAATTAGAATGGTAAGTTGTGAATTTTTCTTCGAAAACGACCCGCGAAACAGATCAAAATGGCCATTTCATAGCAATTCTCAAACAATTTAACAATACAATGTTATAAAGTGCGTTTGAACAGTGATATATAATTGTGTTAAGACATATGTATAAATTTCATCGAGAACAATCTTTTTTTTAAACATATAACAAAGAAAGCTTCAGTGTAGATTATAAAATCTCTGACACTATATTTGATATATTAATTTTGCTCCTTAATATTTTAGAATTACATATTCCGACATAATTATTATATTTCATTTGCATAATTTGATTATAAACAAGTTTTTAGGTCATAAACAAATATATAATTCAGTTGGCAGATAAAAAAGAGGTAAAACAAGTCGAATGATTCATTTTATATAAAAAAATCAACATTAGCTTAAACAACCAACAAATTTACAAAATGGAAAAAATCAAATACATATATACCGAATACTTTCAAATAGTCAACACATCAAATACAGTGCAAATAGAGGAATATTGCATTATTTATTTATTTTTTCGTTTTGAACAATTATTTTCAGGCATACAACAGCTCGCACACTCTCTTGGCCTTATGCAATCCTACTACATCACATTTTAACTTAAATGATCCCTCGTCGAACCATTTAACGAAATGAGAAACCTTCAATCATTAGTCTTGTAATTCGTGATAAGAAAGGTGACTAGTTTATGTACTAAATTAAACATTTGAACATTGCGATATTCTTTTCTAGTGGAAAAAATATTGAAACATGAATTTTTCTACACATACAAGAATTTTCTTAAGTATACAATAAATTTAATGTCCTACAAATTAAGTCATTCTGATATGCTATTAGAAGTTCAAACAGCAAAAATGACCGAGAAATAAAACGAAAAATAAAAAAAAACTAAATCCGAAGTCTTAAAGCTGAAGGCATATCAAATCAAAATATTCGAAATGAAAATATTAGAGATAAAAATGAGTCACCTATCACTAAAAAAGCCATTTGGTTATTATTTTATAAGAATGATCCCCCGTTAGAGATAATAGCTGATAATTATAAGTTTCTTTTAAACTATGAATATATTAGACGACGCACACACACTTCCAAGAGCAAAATGAACAGATATACATCAAAGTGAACGATAAACTGGAATGTTAACGTTTAGATAAAAATACAAGCGCACTACTCAACTCCAAATCAAAACAAATGTATGCATTTAAAAAAACAAATCTACACAAGCGAGCAAAAGATTTTTTTTTATAATTTTTTCCAAGTTTTTCAGAAAGCCATCACTAAGCAGTAATCGAGGGTGTTTTCGACATTCAAACAAAGACTTTTTGTGTTTTTTGTATTTGTGTGTGTGTGTGTGCGTGCAATTGTGTAATACAACAAATATATACTATCATGAGTTAACTTCTCAGTTGATCAGAATCTGGTTGATTAACATCCACACCAAGAAAGTAAACAAATGAGAATCAAACCATTTCAACGTTAAAATATTTTATTGTTTAAGAGAATCCAAGAATACAATATACCCTATAGGAATACATTTTTTTTTCGAAAGATCTATGTATGCAACGAATCTTTCATTTCAATCAATAATTCAATAAAAATGTAGTTGAAAAAAGGCATTGCTATTAATAAGGCTACAATATTAAAAACGTTACATAAACATGTAATGTTAATAATTAATAATCAGCCTGGTGTCATAATAATGCACGTAATGTAGTTTTTTTTTATTATTTTTTAATATGTATCTCTTATATAGATCAAATATAGCAAAAATGATAATTTCAACTTAAACATTCTGATTGTAAAAGTAATACAAAAAAAATATATGTATCGCATCGGCCTAATATACTTTCAGTATTTCTTGCACTCGATTTATTATGCATATTTTTTTATTAACCTACATTAGTGGACAAAAACGAACAATCTTACATTTTTTTGCCATCGACAGAATATTAACGTGTCTTACTGAAAGCATACATGCCAATTTTCAAACGATTCAAGATGCAGAACTTCATCTCACCTGCTTCGCCCAATTCAAATGTTCGAACGAGTAAATGTGAGCAAGAACCTCCGGACGCTTCTTGATACTAGACTGGCAGAAACTGCAATAGTACATTCCTGACTCGGCCGAGTAATAAACACCACTTTTGTCCAAAAGTTTCTCCTCATCGGAGAGCATCGACATATTGGGGCTGTGGTCAAGAGAAGACTTCTCTTTCCTGTGAGCCTCGTTCGCCTTTTGCTTTTCGAATTGTTTCTGCTTCCGTTCCTCGATCATGTTCATTCGGCCCTCCTGTTTGGCCATGGCTTCCATTTTCGAGTTCTCCCTGTGCTTGGCAGCGATGAGATGTTGGCATGCGTTTTTCTCTCCGTTTATGGTGGTTTTGCAAGTTGCGCAATCGAAAATGGTTCCGGACGAAAACGAAACTCCATCTACGTACATGTAATGGTTTTCAGTTTTCACGTGAGCGAAAGCTGTGGATGCGTCGATCAAAGGAAGTCTGCAAGAAGTGCACCAGTAGTGGATGCCGTTTTTATGCATTACGACGCGGCCGAACTTTTGTTCGTTATTGTATTGTTGTTGTCGACTGTTTGGTTGCCTCTTCCAGTTCTCGAAGCTTTGAGAATTGCTTGAGCTAGTCTTATGCTTGCTGATATGTCTGATCGCATATCTGATATTGGGAATCTCTAAGTTGGGGCAGTAAACGCACTTGAACTTTCCACCTGGTTGACGTTGGAGGCCGTTGTCGATCAAATGTTTTTTCAACTCGGGTTGTTCATAATCGAAATAAGTAATAGGAATATTATTTATATCATACATTTCTGGAATTGATCTTATGGGTTTATCGGGCAAAACTTTGCGGAAGTTTTTAATATCTGCAACGTCCAAAAAGACTGGAGAATCTTGTTGTTGTTGTTGTTGTTGCTGCTGCTGCTGTTGCTGTTGTTGTTGTTGCTGTTGCTGTTGTTGCTGTTGTTGGTGTTGCTGCTTGGGTTTATTATCTTTGTACACTTCTGTCGTTTCGGGAGTTTTTGCTTTGATAGCAGAAATAATATCTTGATCGATTCCCAATGCGATGAATTCATCACTGCTGGTTTCAATGGCTTCGATCAACAACTTGTCATGTTTCAATGAAGCGATATGTTCATCTATGTTACTTTGAGAAAATGGTAACTGTCTACAACAAAGTCCGCAGTAAGCTTGTTTTATACTAGGATCTACAAATATTTTATTCAAGTTTATATGAATAGAGTTAAGTTGAAACTGGCCACCTTCGCCGAAAACGTCGGGATTCTTTTCGATTATTACCTTTTGAGCATTCATATTGTATGTGTTCAGTTTATCCTTATGATAAGTTTCTGCAATGTGCTTGAAAATCTCTTGCGTGTGAGACACGAAGTTCACATCGCAAACTTCGCAATGCATATTGTCGTCGAGTAAATTCGTAATGATTCTATTGAGTTTTACAATAGCGCTCTTTTTCAAATTTTCTAATGACTTGCTATCGACAGTCTCGCTCACTTGACCGGCTAAAACGGCACTTTTCCTCGGCGGGGGAGGTTCCGGCTTCGAGGCTTTGTGCAGTTCAGTTTGACTGTGAACGAGCATGGCGCTTTCCAAATCTTGTCCTTCCTCTAAGTTAATTTCGATGTTGCAATCTGAACACATGCTCAAAGAGATTACTCTTTCTCCGCTCCCCAATTTTTCTCCCGGTTTTTTATCACCTAAAAATACATATTCAGTCAATTCGCCTTCTACTGTAGTATTAACATTATCATCCTTGACAGCAACTTCTCCGGCTAAATTTTGAGATATGAATTCTTCAATATTTTTCATGACATTTTTCAACTTTGTTTTCATAATTTCCCTTTGCTCGAGAACTCTTTCGCGGTTGGTTTTCGATTCGGTCAACTGAATGTCTTCACCGACCCGATTCAATATCATATTGAAGTAATCTGATTCTCTTATGATTTTTCTTACGGATAATCTGTAAGATATATATTTTCGTTTTTGTTCTTGTTGTTCATAGCCTTTATTCAAATTTTGAGTTATGAAAACGGTTTTTGCTATCTGGTTGTCTTCAGCACCCTTCATTTCCATTCCTTCCCGCCACGCTTTAGGTACAGCTAATTCTTCTAGTTTCGGATCTATTTCAATTCCATTATCTGCTAAAATTGAGCTATCACCGTAACAATTAGAAATCATTGCAGATTCTAATTGATCAAATTGATTCATAGATCCTGATGCGTTACTAGAAGGGTAACCCATCGACACACCGTCACACCTTGCGCCTATATTGACTTCCGTTAGAAGTTCCATGATGGAATCGACGTTTTTTACGTTCGACGTGTTTGACCTATCCATGTTGAGCTCTTCAGGATGTGATGGTTTACGAAAACTCGGACAGAAGATTCTTTCTCGAAAAAGGACGTGATGTATACGAAATTGCGATTATTTTTCTTGAAAGGTGACACCTTTAGCTGAAAATAAATGGAAATTTGTGAGTATTCGAAAGGTTGAAATTTTTTTTAAAGAATTAATAATACGTATTGTTGTATTAGAAGAAATTATTTCACGGAGCAATCTATATATTAGCACAGTTAAAAATATTGATTTTGTTTATAAGGTACTGAGTGATAATGACGGTATCGATACGCCAACGCTTACTTTACAAAATACATATTTATCTCATGTTTGTTTGTATGAATATTAGAAGACGTATGACATAGTTTTAACGATAAACAGTGTTTTGTTTTTAATCGTTAAAATGATGATAAATTTAACGATTTTTCTATAAAATCTGGTCCATTTTGACGACTAAAAAAATTGCACAATTTCAATATAAAATCAATGTCATTTCTTTTTCATAAAAAATGCGTCTTACGGATAATCTTTCACACCAAATTGTATTAGAGACATCTAGACGCGTTTCCCTTCCACGTTCCATTTAAAAAAAACTGAATGCGAGGGTCGGTCGGGCAAACGCTGAATTCCTTGCAATCGGTCAGCAAAACTGAACGCATTTATTTAACGCCGTATGTCTCAGTCGGTCAAGTCTGGACGTATTTTATTTAGGGTTGCCAGGCGTCCCGATTAACCGGGACTGTCACAGGTTTTCAGCCTCGCGTCCCAGTATCCTGAGCGAACCTCTCAGGATGCCCAGAGGTCCCGATTTTCAAATTTTTCTATTATGAACACTTTTTAAGCATTTTTGTCTATCGTACATACAGATACAGTTTGTGCACAGGGACGGACCAGCGAGAGGGGGTTGTAGGGGCAATCACCCCCCTGGGGATCATGGCGAAATTTCAAAATTCGTGCGTTTTCGACTTTTTCGAATGATTATCGACCATAAAAACGTTATTTTGCAATATAAACGCAAAAAATGCATTTTCGAATTAAAAAAAAAATTGGTATTGTCACTCTGATTTTCCAAAAAAGATGGAAAACCTGCTATATTTGTATGTGAAAAAAATAAACAAATCTATTGGCTGTATAAAAGTGAGGTGACTAATTCAACTGTACTTGCTATTGTGGATGTTTCGGGTAAAATGGCTAGTTGAAATACATATTGAAGGGGGGTGTCCCGGTTTGACTTGCAAGAAATCTGGCAACCCTAATCTTATTCAATCAGATCGAAAATGAGTAAAAAAAAAATTGCGCGATAATGACAAAGAGGCTCCCATCTTACTTTTGAGGCATCTCAAATTTTACCAAAGAAAGGTCGCGCTTTGTCCTCGTTTGCGAAAACGATTGATTGCGCAAATCCACGAGCAAAGATTCTAGTCTATTCTTTCGAAAACAGCGGTTACAAAACGCCGAGGGTGAAAATGTGCTTCGTCACGCATCCTCCTCCGACACCTTCCTCCTCCTGAAAAACCTGAAAATCCACCACAAAACGACGCCGGACAGAAAAAAGCCGCACCACTAATCGCGCAACGTGTCCAACCCCCGAACAATGAAACAATGAATCGCAAATATAGGCCGCGGCGGAAAATTTTCCACACACCACGTGGCCTCGCCACAATACGATGCTGACGACCGGGGGGGGCGGGGCGCGGGGGGCGCAGCGCCGGATTGAGGTTATGTCGGGGGGGCGGGGGCGCCGGCTCGGGGGCTCACCTGGGGGGGCGCCGGCGCGGGGGGCGCAGGGTCCTTGCGGGTCGCCGAAGGGCGTCGTCTCCGAGGTCGTCGGCCGTGCGGGTGCGGGGTGCGGGTCAGGTGTGTGCGCGCGTGCGGTGTGCGGGGCGTGTCGGGCAGCGCGGGGCCATGTTTGCCGGCGCCAGATCCGGCCGAGGCGGTCACGTTTGCCAACCGTCGCGGGGTTAGGCGTGTTTTTCGAGGTGGATGTTGCGCAATTTCGTTTTCGCGGGCGTGCGGGGGTCGGGTTTTGGTTTTGGGAGGTTTTCAATTTTTTTTGGGGGTTTTTTCGCGCGGGGGTTGGGTTTTGGTGGTTTTGGTGCGTGCGAAAGGGAGTTGGTAGTTTTGCGGCTTTGTTACTTTGTGGCTGGTTGTGGTTTTTTTAACGGTGACATTTTTCGAATGTCGTTTTTCGCCTGCAATATGGAAATATGCCCTATCATGATTTTCAATGGTTTTTATTAATATAAGCCCTACCCCGAAAACAGATCTAATGAATAATGCATATTGCACAATAAATAATGAATATTGCACAAAAAAAATTGACATGAGAATTGGAGCTAGCGATTGTGAATTTTCGAGATTCTGAAATTTATTTATTTTTTAGTAATTTCTACAATTATTTCCTTTTTTGTTATTAATTTCTACAATTTTAAGTAAAAACTTGAAAATATAAGAGTTTTTTTTGTTTTTTTATTAGATTTTTGCTTGCAAAAGTTTAAGACATCTCCCCGAAAATAAGCCCTAGGATGGTTTTCTGCTATAAAATTAATATTAGACCTAGTCACATTTTCGTCTAAACATGGTATGCACCAAATAACAGAAAAACCACAGGTTTCTACGTCAATTATACCTTCAGCTGAAATTTTATGTTTAAACGACATAAGAAACGAACAATGTCTGGTGTCTAACACACTCTGACGACATTATTTTGTAATTTAATTGTTTGTACAATTACTTATACCTATACAACGGTCCATTTAACTTCTATTTTCCGAATACCATAAAAAACGAGCAGTAAACGATTGCAATCGCATCCATTTATTGTCATCTTTACTTATCGCTTAGCTTTTACTATGCATGTCCATTTGATCTAATATAATCGTTCACAATATATAATAAAAACCCTTTAGTAACACACATCCATACGAAAACTTATTTTTTAACTTACAATTATTATAGTAAGTTTCTGATAACTATAAAAAAATTCAACAAACAAAAACCATCTAAACCTAAAGCATTTAAGTTTTAACTGATCAATGAAAACATATTTCTCAAGATAACTCACAATATCAACATATTTTAACGTGAATCAACATTAACGTTCTGTGAATCATGAAAAATACACAAAATGATTAGATAAATATGCGTCAGTACTTAAAATGTTATGATCTTTCATGGCGTGTTTATATTTCGCACAATTTTTTGAATTATAGAAATCGATGAAAAGCTTAAATTTCGGAACAAATCGATAATGACTTTAATTTTGTTTTAATTTATTGATGACGGTATTGTTTGTTCATTCGTTCTTATAGTTAACTGATTCTTCTTTCGTATAATTTATAATTAAAAAAAATGGTAGATGTCTCTATGTGATTTTTTTACAAAATAATAATAATAGCATTTTTGGAAAACAAGTTTATTCAAAAATTCATACCGGTTCTTGATATTTTTTATATAAAATTAAGAATATAAATACGTTTATATAAATTATGATATTTTATCTTATTTTCTAAACAAATAGCACTTGTTTACAATCTTAAAAAAAACTATAGTAGTGATTTGATGAATACTGTATGTTTCATAATACCTTAAAAGACAGATTGTCTTAATATCGAAAAATTAGACTAATATGATAAAAAATGTTATCACAATATTTTTATAATTAAACTTCCACTAGTAATATGAGATTACTATCCGTATGTTTTTATTTAATATTTTTTATAAAAATCTATCTATAAAAATTATAAGAATCTTTTTATTCCATCTACCAATCGATCAAGTCTTTTTTGGGTCCCAAAATTGCTTCTTTAAATGGTATACTGTTAGGCGAATAAAATTGCTGATACCAATTTCTGAAAGCTTTAATGCTTTTATCAGTTTTTGCCAGTTGTGGATTGTTCACGAACGTTTTCGTATTCCATACTACAACGTCTCTATTAATCTGAAAAATATAATTTATTTATTATTTTTAATATTAAAAAAATATACAATATTCGAAATATTATGTATTAATACCATAATTGTTTCTCCCCATAACATCCAATTGGCTATTGGTCTCATATACCAAGGAGCATACATTCTATGTGTAACTTTTTGCAAAAGTGGTTCTAACGGCGTGACACATTGCAAAAAAATTGCATTTCCGAATCTGTGATTTAATTTTAATTGAACAATACCGGGTCCAATCTGAAATAAAATCAATTTTATTATACAGTGTCTTAAAAATGTGTATAAACTTTTAAAGTTCATAACTAACATAGTTTTCATTATTTTTTTACCAAAATTAACATAAAATCAAGACTTAAAGTCAGACTTAAATTAAAAAAAGGAATCTGTAGTAAAATTTTACTGAAACTATGAAACTATGAAATTTCATTAATGTGAAATTTTTTTTAACAAATACATCTATGAAACTTGTTATCAAAGTGTGAGACAATTTTAAAACAAACGTATTGAATTTTTCAAAAATATATTTAAACTAAATACCTGAGAAACGTCAACGTCTATTTTCAAAAATGTAAACTTATTAAAAATTTTGATTTCGTGAGTAAGCGCAACTTTAGCCAAGTGAGGTATGTCAGTGCTCTCCCATTTCGCATTCCATTCGTGCAAGCCTTTAAAATAAAAAAATAATAATAAAAATTTTCGAAAAACTATAATTTATATTATACAAAACTAAAAATATACCAAATATATTCCACCGATCGACAGTCGGTAAATTTTTACCACACATCAAGTTGTCTGCGTGTATTGCGTTAAGATGTGCAACATCTGCCCCATTTTCTGGTATGTCCTGGAATTTTTCGATTATCAATTTGTATGAAAATACATTTTTTTGTTTGAAAATCGCAAAATTTCATACTTGGATATGGCAAGAGACGAAAAATTCATTTCTGGCATGATAAATCCAATCTCCTCGTTTGATTTCTTCTACCGACGGAACATCCCAATCAGGAGATCGTCCTTCTTTATCGTACCATACGAGAATAATGTCGTCAACTTCTTTGCTGTCCCAAACTTTAACACCAAGACCTCGTGGAACTATAATTAATTCATTATGTATTGTTTATATTGTATCAATAGTAATTTATGATTGTGAAACTTGGATATTGGACGCGAAAACGTTGAAGTTAAAATTAAAAGCAGAAGGATATGAAATAGAAATGTTGAAGAGGACTTAATCCTTCTTTGTATAATGATAGAAGTGAAGAGGTAAAACAGATAAAATTAGAAGGATATGAAATAGGAGAGTTGAAGAGGTCTTACAATTAGCCTTCTTCGTATAGTAATATTATAAAAGTGGAGAGGCAGAAGGGTTCCAGAAGTTTCTCTTAGGAAGTTTAATCTTAAAGATTGCCCTTGAAATGGAAGACCGATGATCGTGGATTAACGTATTTTAAGAACCGATGTTTAAAGTTTATGAACCCCTGTTATAAATGTATAAAGATTTTGTATTTAACGAAAAAAATCTTTAAAATTTAACAAATGAAAAAAATCTGAAAAATCACCCCCCTGTGAAAAATTTCTGGATCTGTCGCTGGGCAGAAGGATATGAAGCAGAAGCAAGTAAAAGTAGAAGAATATGAAATAAGAAAGCTGAAGAGGTCTTATTAAGCCTTTTGCGCGTAGAAAAATAATTTGAATGGGTATAGTTATCTATTATTTTCTAACCGTTATCTATATTAGGTATGGAGACACATTTCCCAGTATTCGAATCAAATTTCCATTTATGGAAAGGACATTCGATGCACTCATCTTTTACTACTCCACCAGAAGCAAAGCTCGCTCCCAAATGTGGACAATAAGCGTCTGTGACGTGAACATTTCCGTCTGAAGTTCTGAATACGGCAAAATTTTCGCCTAAAAATAAGTTTTAATTGATGATTTCAATCAAAATAAATATTTTTCGAAATTAATTTATGAACTCACCTAAGCAATCTACTTGTTTCACTTCTCCTGTTTTCAAATCGCTCGATTCCAATATTCCAAACCACCCATTAGGAAACGGTGGAGGTACTTTAGTTCCTATTTTTCTTAACCGATTTTGCAAATTTATCATATCTCGCTTCTTATTCGTTTCATGAGGTAAGAAGTGCTGAAAAAATTAAAATATTTTTTTTATTTAAATATAAAATAATATATCACCATAAAAGTAATATTAACTTTATATTCATTTTAATGATTAAGAAAGATGAATTAGAGAGTAGATAAAGACCACGAAAGAATGCGGTAAACTGAAATGATTGTTGATTTTGTTTTGTTTCATTGTAAAAAAATTGTCACAAAATTTTTGTATAATCAGTCAGAATATATTATAAAATTAATTTTGATCTTAGATACAGGAAAAAATCTATCTATTTACCATTTTAGTTGTGGCTTAACTTTAATATTTGATAGAAATCTATCTGATTGAAAAAAAAATGATCGATGTTTACAAATATTATACTCAAATAACTCTTCCCGAAAATTTTCAGCTTCCAATATAAAAAAAGCTTAATTTTTCACTGACTATACAATTATAATAATTCAAAAAGGCAATTGTTATTCCAAAACATACTTGCACATAATTATACGGTTTTATCAACCATTTATATCCGTAATACAAAACGACGGCTAGCACCAGACAGTTGACGACTCCCAGCCCGAGATATTTGGTCACGGCGGCGACTATCTTCGCGACCATCAACGTCAATTGGAGAACGTAGGTGGTAACTTCGATGCTGACCGATGACCACGAATCTCCTCGGTTCTTGGCCATCTCCGTGATTATTTCCATGATGGCTTCATACCCCGCCTTGCCCCCGGAAGCTTCCGATGTGTTGCCGATGAGACTCATGCACAGATCCAAATCCACGATCTGGTTTTCCATTTTTGGCTGAAAATTTATTGGAAGATCATTATTTTTAATTGTATTATAATTTAAATAAAGAAATATTTCCATAATTGAGTAGAAACATGAAAATTTCATAGATAGTGCTGCCATCTGTTTGTATAAGAATGAAAATGACAATGAATTATTTATATAATTTTTTTAAATTTATTTATAAGCCTTCACTAATTTAAACATTAAAATAAGTTAACAAATAAAAGTAATTAAGTGCAATAAATTTTTAATATAATACTTTGATCATATATAATATAATAGAAATATTTCTGATTATCTAAATTTTTTTGTAATAAAATTTATAAAAAATTCTAAATTATTATGCCCACTTATGAGAATACATTTTAAAAACAAACTCATTGCATATCGTTATGATTTTAGTGGGTGTAATGACTTTGAAGATGAGTAAGCTCTTATATTATTTGCACCTTGAGTGATAAATATAAAACTATTATATTATAGTTTCATAAGTGCTGATTAAAATTTTGAAAAAATGATATTTTTCAAAAGCAAAACAGATGACTCAAATTAAGTCTTTGAATTAAAATAATGATTCATTATTTAATCAGGCACATAAATAACTTCATTAGAAGCTATCATACTTTATCTGAAAATTTTCGAAATTCAGAATTCCTTAAAACGTGTTATCTGAAACTTATGAAAAGTGCTTGATCCATTTCCTGTAAATGAGAATTGTCATATAACGTTTTCAGAGGGAATATGACATCATTTGACACGATTCCGATAATCTAATATTCCGAAAGTATGAGCCATCAGATAAGTTCTGATAACGAACTAAATGCATCGTGAATTGTTGAAATGATCTATTTATGTATGGTTTTTTTTTGTAATTACAAAACTTCGAATTTATATTTTTATATATAATAAAAAATAGCAGGTTGCAATCAAATAATCTCTATATCAGATTCAAAATTCAAGACTGTCTATCGAAAGTCTGGAAAAGTATGGAAACAGATCTAGATCCATACAAAAATACGATTTGAATAAATTATACAATGTTTTATTCAAGGGTTATTTTGTCGTCCACGAAAAAACATGAATTTTTAAACATACAGTTAAAAAAAATAGTCATTTCCATCAATCGTATGGGCTAGTGAATTATTCTAGCATTTTGAAATTAAAATATTTTATTTAAAAAATAATATATGTCACATATAATATTAGATTTTTAACTTATTTTGAAAACATGTCATGTTACGTTTTCGCCTATTTAATTTATTAAAAATAATTAAAATTTAAAAAAGGATTTTAGTTTGATTGATATTTATAAATAGAGCCGATTTTAAAAATGGTTCAAAATTATCACCATTGAATTAGAATTTCTACTTTAAATGTGTCAAGGTCCTAACGATTGATTCACCATTTTCACATAAAATAGTGTTGAACGAATTTTCAATATGCAAATGAAACTATTTATTATCATTTTCTTAAATTGATTGTTTTCAAAGCGTCTTCATCACAAATTTTTGACGAAAACATCAATTCAAATAAATAATATTTGCATTTGATAACAGCAGATTTTAATGCTTCTAACAAATTATAATAATCATAATTGTTTTACATTCGATTAGTTCGGAATTTTATTTTTTAAATTTACTCTATTATTTTTATAACTTGTCAGTTTTATTAATTTGTACATACGTTTTTCAAAAGCGATTTGTTTTTTTTTTATATTTCAATTTAATGCCATTTTTTATACAATATAATCACCAATTGTAATATTTCACTAGACCAGAATTCTTTTGAGTTAATATCACTAGAACTTTCAACGCGAAATTTCCGAATCAAACACGTAAATCGATCGATTTTTCAGCAAACAATCAAAACGTCATTATTGAATTATTCAAAAAGTAAAACAAACATCAATTACCGATAACACAACAAAAAAATAATTACCTCGCAATCGATCACAATTCACCAGACGAAAAGCTCGAATGGCGCCAACTTTCCGTCGAAAAGCTCTTCGAAAACACGTTTTTCAAAAGTCAGTGTTTTCAAAAAAATAAACCGAAGGCTTTATATATATATTTATTTACTTCAATGACCGATGCCGACTTGTGTGCGTGTCGAGAGTTGGATGTAGACTGATCGCAGGACAAACCGCGAGGGCTGCTTTTCAGCGATAAGATGGCCAATCCGGCGAGACTAATTTTTTTCAGTACGCTAACCTTTTTTCGAAAACGTAACATGACTGAAGTATTGATGCAAATATTTGAACGATATTTGGCGCGGGTAAATTTTTCATCGATGCACTAGAAAGTTTGGTTGCAAGTTACATTGTATATTACATTGACTATGATTGCTGTTTCAAATTTAAATATATTCAATAATAATTAAATTCTATATCATCATCATCATCATCAATATTGACCCGTTAGTTACCCACTGCAGGACAAGGTCTCCTCATCAAATGTTGGGGGTCTAGGCTATACCTTATCCAAGAGCCAACCTCGTACCGATAAGGGGGTACACACGTATATACATATATATAATTGTATAATAATATTGAAGTTTTTTTTAATCCTGGGATTGCTGAATCTGGGTTTATTCAATTCTAGTATTCTGATATTCAAATTTTAACCTTGGGTAACAACAAGATGCAATGTTAGATGTGTTTTTCATCAGTTTCAGACATGGAAATTTTGTTATTGATGCTCTTGACGATATATAATATTTTTTTGTTCAAAAAGTGTTTATATAAAAAAATTTAATAAAAATTTTGGATAAAAACTAAATAAAACAATTGGATAAAACAATTGCTTTTTCCAATTTTTTGATTATTGATTTTTCGCGATTCTCTATTTAGTCAACTGTGAATATTAGTAAAATACTATTTTTTATATAAAATTTTTTAAAATAATTAAACGTATCACAAAATAAAATGGATTATCAAAAAATAGTTTTTTCAAAATTTTTAAATTGGTTATATTGAATCAATGTTTGAAAAAAAAAAATGTGATGAATTGACGATCCCGACATCCCGGAACTTTAACATCGTTAATTCCAGGATTTCATTTTTGAAAGGAATCTAGGGATAATGGATTCTATTACATCATATATAACATAATTCGATGCAAGAGAATTTAATAATGTCTTATTTTTCAAATAAGTTGTTCACATTTAATTTTAATTTAAACGAATCTCATAAATGTCTCGAAAAGTTTTCGATGATGTGAAAATTAATGAAAAACAAACCATGTAATAATTTGTCGTTGATACGTCCATGACATCTTTCAATTCATTGAAAAAAGTGTATATTTTGTACATTTAAATCTTTCGAAAGATTCCATGATATGTTTATTATCTGCAAAGTTTTTATGTGTGTAGTTAAAAAAAAATGAGAATACGCAATGCTATATTACATGAAAAATATACTAATTAGCTCGATAAATCAATTATATTTACTTATTTATATGATTATTATTACCGTTTGTTTATTTATTAATAAATAAAAAAATAGATCCTTTATTTAATAAATCATAAAATATGTAATTATACTTGTCAATGAAAATATATAAATATATCCTTCACAATATTGTATGATAGAATAATATTTTAAATGCTTAAATGAAAGGATAAAAATTATAAAAACTGTTTGATCGTAGAAACACTAATTTTTCGTATTGTAAAAGCAATTTACTTTAATTTTTCGTTTTATTATATAAAGCAGGTTTATTGCTATAGTTTTATGGAGTTTGTGTTCAAGACTTAATTACAATTTGTTCTATTTTTCACTTAATCTTAAACGTATCACCAATATGCATTATATTTTTTATTTAAATAACAATTTATGTTAATGAACAAAATCTGAAATACAAACCGGTTATTTTTATTATAAAGTCTTACAAATAACCTCATTTATACGATTCCAAAAATTTTTCTTTCACAACGCCCATCGAAAAACACCATTATTCCACCTCACCATTAACAAAACGAAAGTTCGACTATATCGATTTCGCAAAAAAGCCCAAAATAAAATATTAACAGCAATCGACACCTCGTGTTGCACACATCAAAAATGCAAACGAACATTCGATATTTCATCAATCGTTAAAAGCCCACCATGAATATTCCATGGAAACAAAACGTTTTCCGCATAACCCGCCTTATCTATGGCAACACTATCGATTATTTTGGCCAAATTTTCACCGATTTTTCCGGCGACCTCGTGTGCAAAGGTTGCCATCGGATCGTAAATGTGCGTCGAAAATTCTTCCTAATGATAACGATTGATAACGATCGACGCGTTAGAAGATAAGGAACCTTTCCGGAAATTTTATTTTTTTATGTTATGTAAGCGCGAAATATGTTTTGAATCTGAAAGTGAATTGATTTTGTAATCGTTTGATGGATAGTGTAGTTTTGAAATCGGAAGGTTTATTGAAATTTAATTTGATCATCTTTGAATTATTGAGTGTGTCGTTAGAGATTATGTGGTGTATAAAGTAAGGTAGTTTTATAGTATAATAGTCGTAATAGGAATTCTCATAAATTTTCTCAAGTAAAAGCATTGAAAGATTAGTGAAAAGATGCATTTGATCTTTATTGAATAGTTAAATGAATGAAAAGAACATTTCGTCTTCAAATTCAAATTGTGTATCGAAAAATTATTAAAGTACGTACACTACGTAAATTTTTTCACATGGCACATGACAAAGTATGGTTTTCAATAGAATTACCTGAACATATTACTAATATAGATAAAAAATTAATCATTTGCAAAAATGACGAAAATACTTGGTTAGATAAGATTTGTTAATATTGGGTCATGTTACTTTCATTGTCACTTTATTGCTAAGTCTTAAATACTTTGAAGTCGAAATAAAAAATATTATTCAATAATTAGTTAGAGTACGTATGTATGTATCTTTATATTTATAAAAAAATAGTTACAAATAAAATTTTCATAATGATTTTTAATATTTTGCTGATATTCAACTTAATTAGACAAACAAGAAAAAAACTCTCTTTAGAGAACAATGCAGAACGTTCCCTAGAAACGGTGATGTCACTAAAATTAGTGTGTAAATAAAAAAAAAATAGTATTTTTGAAATGAAACTAAAGATTGAAGTGTAATTCTAAAGATTTAGTTTTTACAGATAAATTCTGCGATAAAATTTGTCACAGTAGTGTGTTTATATTTTTTAATATTGAAGATTCGGTTTACTTATCAATTCACTTTTAGTGAAACAACTCGAATTTATATTTTGTGTAATTTTTAAATTTATATTTTGTATTAGACGATTCTAATACTGTATTTTTTATTCGATTTATTTTTAATACAAGTATGTTACATTTAATATATTCATTTAAAAATAATTACATTAAATTCTGGTATAAAGCAGAATTTTTCTTGAAATATCATTATTTTTAACGCTTTCTATTGAAAAATATAAACATATGTATATTTAAAAAATATATGTTAAATCTGAAAAAAATTATAAAAATATATTTTTCTCGACTATAATAGTTAAAGTCATCTTTCGAAACGTTCACATGCACATTTTCAGCAGCTCCAAAATTGCTGTTGTGACAAACGGTGGTTCATGTAAATTTCGACCCATTATACATACAGGCCGCGGATAATATATTTTAATTTATCTAGATTTCGTATTACGGGAATCAGATAGGATGTGTAAGGGTATATATAATATATGAAAATTTCGCTTGAGGACGTGCAAAGTCTATCGTCCATTTTCTTGGTGTTATGCCCGTTGTCGGCGCGTTATATAAATTCGTTTCCGATTCTGAAAAATATTTGTAACGATTTTGGAGTTATGTAAATATATTTGAATTTTAGATAGTGCCATACATTTCGATCATTGCTAATAAAGATTAAACCTTTCTGAACATCGATAAATATCGGAAAGATTGTTCGATTATGTGACGCCGAATATTTTTTAATCATCAGAAAAAAACGTCATATTTTTATCATCAGATTATCTAAAGTGTTTAGAAAAAATATATGACTAATTTACTATTTATTATATAATATAAAAATACGATTCATTAAAAAATACGCAGGATTACATAGAAAAAAATCTCAAAATATCCTTTTTCGTTAATAATTCAAACGTTTATAACATACATATATGTTACTTATATCATACTCATAATGTGTACTTATATTTAGTGACTGATTAATATTGACCGCAGTTTGGTGTACGTGATACAAAATCTCATTTGATTTCTAATCACACGTGAAAAATACAAAACAAAACAACGTGAGTTTTGTAATATCCCCATGACGCATTCGCACGTCTAGTTCCATTTTGAATTTCGAGAAAAAAAAGTACGAATTAGTCCTCCGTTGACGCAAATGTTAATAGCAGATTGAATGCGATATATTCTGTATTGTTTATTTATTATTCGAATTCAATTTTCCTCTGAATATAAATTTTAAGTTCATTCAAAGAAGGTCAAGTTTTGTTTCCTTGATGTGCATGTGCATCTGAATGTAAACAATAATAAAATTTCCGTATTGAGTCAATTACGCTTAACAATAAATTTTATAGATTACAGTAATTATAATTTCAATGTATTAAAAAAGTTCTTTCATCATAATACTAAATACTATATACAATAATAAATATTTCAGCAGGGCTTTGGAGCGGAGTTGGAGCAGGAGCAGGAGCATGGAACAGTCGGAGCAACGGATTCTTGCCCGGAGCAAGAGCAGAGCCGGAGTACGAAAATTTGTAGTGCTCTGGTGTTCTGATATGTATATATGCTATGTTGACCGTAGTCAAAGTGTATTTACCAGTTAAAATTTATTTTGACCAGTTAAAATATATTTTAACTAACCCACATAGTTATTTCATCTGACACAATCGAAATATAATTTAACTGGTCAGGATCAGACAAAGTGTATTATAACTAACTAATTGTAAGCCAGTGTTGCCTACGCCATTGGCAAACCATTTCGATTGACTGTCGCACGTGTTTACTTTGGTTTCTATCATTTCTATTACCCTCCTTTTGAGAAACTAATTATCACTGTCAAAGGGAAAGGCACAGAAATTTAACTTGTCCACTAATATGGGCCACTAAACGTCACTTGTATAGGCTCAAAACCAACGTTTTTGTGATGAATGCATTGTTGAGATTATTGTATTATTAAAATCTTCTTAAAATTCAGGTATAGAAGTAAAATATACACGTTATTTAATACAAATATTCATTTAAAAAATCTGAAATGTCAAAACTCATTTATCAAGTCGAAAATACACTTTAACTAGTGAGCACCAGTTAAACTGTATTTTCGTCTGTTGAAATATATTTTAAATTTTTTAGACTTTTTTTTAGACAATTTGTATTCGAATATAAATAATTTAAAATGTAGTCAAAATATATTTTAGCTGATGATACACTTTGACTGTAACATAAATATATACATATATTTTTTACTTAATATTTGACCTTTTGCATTACAACTTACACTGTACATATTTATATATTATAGGATTTTTCAGGTCTCGAATGATTTTGAAAAGCTTCGCCCTTTTTTTAGAAAGATATTTTTTATGTTTCGAATAATTTTGGAAAGCATTTTTATTCTTTTCGAGCCTCTACTCGACTTAATCCGTCACTGCGCTCCACAACGATGGATAATAGTTACATTAATAGTGTCTAATATGGATTTTTAGATTATACATTAATTTTTTTAATAAATTTATTGTAAATAAACATGTTATTTTTATTCAAGCTTTTTATTAACTTACCTTTTTATATGAATTTATATGTATATCAAAGGAAATTCAATGTATATTATTTAAAAATTTTAACCGGAGCACGGAGCGGAGCAAGTACTCGAGTACCGGAGCGGAGCAACTCAAAAAAAAGTGCTCGTTCCAAAGCCCTGCATTTCAGTAGTAAAAATCATAACTTAACCTTATGTTCTGAGCATTCACAGCCGTTTATAGACTGTTTCGTTCATTACTTAACTTCAGTAATTAGCAAGACGAACAATCATATGATAAACACATTATAATAAATGAAAACAATTATTTTTAAATATTTTTACAGTATCCAAGTGCACTCGTACCGATTTTGCACTGGCACGTTCTTGGCTCTGCTGATTTATCGCAGTGTTAACGGTGACGTAACGCACAATTTGCCGATTGTATATGTTGAATGAAAACAGTGTGAAGACATAAAATAATATCAGAGGTCCTTCATTTTGATACACGATCAAGATATGTTGAATCGGATTAAGAGGGTTTGGTGATCGCGGGCGAATTATGAACATTTCGTAAGTGTTGATATGTTTATTGGAATCTTATCATATTTTTTGGAAAAGATATAATAAGTGTAATTTATAGAAATTATAATAGTATATGAAATATAGCACGGTTGTAGCCAGGTAGGGAGAGAAGGCATTGTGGCTCTGCCCCCCTTAATTCAAAAAAATAAAATAAATAACAGTTACAAATTATACTTGATTGTGCCGAAATAAAATATATCACATGATTGTGAATTATTTTTTTGAATGCATTGAATTCACACATACATAACAATATATATTATACTTCAAATTAAATTAAAACAACAACATTGTATTGTATTGCATTCATATAAAACAATTGTTTTTAGTCTTTTGGGACAACAACAAAATATTTAAATTCAAATTCAAAATATACAAATTAATATGTTTTGCTGGCAGATTATGTTTTATACTGGAATTTTTATTTGACAGATATTTAATTGAAGACAATTACCGGTTTAATAGACCAAGCGATAAAAAGTACGTTTATCGTTATACATAAATCATCAGATTGAGAAAACATTTTTTTTTGTATCTTTGCGATTACTGCGTAGTGCCATATTGCAAATATATTTCATATTTACTAAAATATATAATAAACCAAATTATTTTTAGTTATTTAAAATACTTTTGATGAAGGTTTCGTATCAACTTTAATATTATTTTATGATTCGACCTTAAAATAACTTATTGCTCAATTTGAATTTTCGATTTTGGCGAATTTTCATAAAGTTCTTCAATTGGTTATTTTTGTTTTATGTAATTGAAAACCAGCTCATAATCGCATTCATTATACTCATTTGATTAATGAAAAATTCACGAATACTTCTAAAAAAATATTAACAGCAAATACCTTTATTTCTCACTAAAATTCCATTTGTGACTAATATACGCACATGCAAAAAAATGTACAACATCCAAATTATCATATAAATTAATAAATAGACATGTTTTTTCGATTGATCTCGATAATCTGGAACGATACGAATCAAATCAATAATCCCCACTTAAATATTATCGCCGAAAACATGTCAAGATAAGTGTAATTGATATATAAAAAAAAATATTGCCAAAAAACAAAATACAGAATTACACAATCTTGAAGTGCATCGATAGATGGTATTTTTTATTTGTTTTAAAATCTGAAAAAAATTATCCAAATTTTCATCTTATTTTATTATCGGGAAAATTTCAGATAGATGTCGTATAAAATTTGTAAAAATTATAAAAAAATATATACATAATACATAATATTTTATAATGGAAACATTGAATGGTAATGGATATTTTGGATTGATCGAAAATTCGCAAGTGTTAAATGGTTTAAAAAAATTAGAGGCATCTGTTGCATTTAATAATTACTATTATATTACTAGAAAAATTTTATGTATCTATTTTTTGCATTGAAAAAGCTTCTCGAATTTTCAAATGGAATTTGAAAAGTAAATGAGGATCCTATTTATGGTCCAATTGTTGAATATAAACCGGATTCTCAAGAAACTTTCAATACTTTGATTTATTTAGTATATTGTTTACTGAGAAATCGATTTATATGCGATTTCATTATCGGTAATTTTCAGACAAATCAAATCTGTTTTCTAAATCTCGACATAATCCGGCTACAATGTTTTCTATGCTAATAAGTATAACAGTCTCTATCTTACGGGACATAACCAGACAATTGATATACAATTCTGGCCTAGATTTTTTCCAGGAAATGTTTACGTATTTTTTTTTACGACACGTCGATTTTCCGAGTTTTTCGAAACCGTCAAAACAAGACAAAAGTACCGTTGTTTTAGGAAAAACATATTTACCTCTTTGACGATTTCATCATCGATGGATTTAATCCATACGAATGTTTCTACGAAGACATGTATTCATATAAAAATTTCAAACAACATATATTCGTATAAAAATATTCCTCATTTATTATAATAATAGTCTATTTCCATTTTTATCAGCGATTTAGTTCAATACAATAAAAGAAAACCGTTAATATTTCATGCTCTATTTGTCTATTTAAATCGAATCGTAATTAATATGTTACAATTTCGTTTTTTTTATTTTAAACGATTTAATACTCATTGTCATTGAGTTGTATATTTATATAATTATCAACAGTTTTAATTAGTTGATTTATTTTAACATCAACATTAAT
This sequence comes from Hydropsyche tenuis, assembly GCA_009617725.1. Taxonomy (NCBI): domain Eukaryota; kingdom Metazoa; phylum Arthropoda; class Insecta; order Trichoptera; family Hydropsychidae; genus Hydropsyche; species Hydropsyche tenuis. The sequence continues at coordinate 99,282 of VTON01000077.1, forward strand.
CTATAAATGGCGGGATTCGTACATAATAATTTTCATTACTCAAGGTCCTCTCAAAAAAGGATAAATTTATTTAATTTAATCTTTTTGAATGTGCTAGTTAATTTTTATATGTATGACCTCATACTAAGATCTAATACCATTTGTTTTAACTAGGTGACTTTTTTTTAACATCAAAATTGAATAATTCACCTAGCCTTGTGAATCATCGGAGACACGTTGGACAAATTAAACAATTGGTGGCTAATAAGTTTCTTTATTTTGTATAATCGGTCAAAATGCGGACACCAACCAGCAACGATTCTGCGTGGATTGGAATGTGTTCATGGGCCGATTTTACACAGCCTTTAGAGTCGGCCCATGATTCGTAACATTATTATCCGCATTTTTCCTGGTCCAATGAAAATGGAATTGTTCGCCAGGATGGTCAAGTATCTTTTACAAACGTCGTCTCCGTCCCAAAAAAAATACTAGGATTCGAAATATTGATCACATACGTTTGTGATTAATTGCGGAGCATCCGCTTGCACTACTTGCAGTAAAAAATGATCGGACCGTTCCGGATCATTTAAATTCCCATTCTCAATCCCCACTGTTTACGTCGACACCTGTTTTTTGTGTATTTAATGAAATTTATATGAAATTATGTGTAAATAATAATTGTCGCATAATTACTGATCATGCGTCAATTACGTGATTACGACGGACGGAGCGTCATACTGCAATTTTACATTGACCTTGAATATTCAATTTAAATATGATAAATTATTAATTATAAATAAATAAATTTTCTAAATAAATAAATAAATAAAATATCCAATTTTCAAAAGACCTCGTCTTCCAATGTACATTATATAAGTTGACGATGATGATTTAATTATTTATATAATACAAGTTTCTACAAAATACAAAAAAAAATAGAAAAACGGATCATTCGAATAATAGAATAAATGAAATTTCATCATCCGGACGACCAACATCCATCACGACAGCCGATCAAAACAACCAGACAATATCCTCGTCAATATTTCAAGGTTAAGAAAAACGAAAACCCCACATAAAAACCGGCGGGGAAAAACTAAAAAAAAAGCGGGAATATGAAACGAGCAGGAACCCGATTTATTCATCTGACCTTTGTCGATAACGGATCGTGTTATCAATGACTCTGTAAGATGCAAACTAACACAAAAGTGATATGGCTGAGACTTTTTTCCATCCGACGGTTAATGTAGGCGATAAGGAAACGAATTTGGACCAGCAACGGTGACAGACTGTTTAATAGGGTCGATTTTGCATTTTTTCGATCGGACGTTTTTTTTTCACTGTACAATTGTCTGGGTTTTTTTCGATTTTTTTTCGTGTGGGTCAGCAGTTGACAGCTGATTGAATTTAATGCGAAAGTTTGATCTGATTTTTTATCTGAATATTATATTAGTGTAACAATACCGATCGCGGAATTTTTCTATAAAAATCGAACCCTTAAAATTACACATATGGGAATACGATCATTTTGAAAAATATATTCTTGTAAATTTGTGCACTAATTTTGACACCGTTACCGTTTTTGGGAAAAATCCTGGAAAGATTTTTGCAAAACACGTTTGAGTCCTTGGGCGCATTAGGTTGAATATCAATCAGAAAATCTTCCCGTTTTAGGACATTGGAAAGCTAAAATTTACTCGTTGAGAAAAAATTTATGGTCGAAATATTGTTTATCAAGTAAGATTATCCTCTTAATTAATTTCACACAGTATTATTTGATATTTGGTTGTTTTGCGATTAAAATACGAAGATTTTTTTGAATTTGTTGATATACATACATATGTACAACCAAATGCGCCAAAGAACTCAAAAGTGTTCTGCATAAATCGTTCTAGAATTTTTCCCAGAAAGATTCAAAATTCGTGCATAAATTAAAAAGGATAGCTATTTTTAAATGAGGGTATACTCTTATATATAATTTTAAAAAATTCAGTTTTTATAGATAAATTCCAGTATCAAAATTGTCATACCATGTACATTGTATAATCGATTCTGAAGTGATTTTTTTAAAAATATAATAAAAAAAATAGTAATACGAAGATATTACTATATTTTCAAATTTCAAAAGAAATGATACTTTCGTAACTTCTTATGATTCATAAATGTACTTTATAAATTATATTAAAAATGTTTAAAAAGTCAATTCAATTGTATTCGACATCCATTTAAAGTTGATTATTATAATTGAAACAAGTTGTCGATCTGTGGTTTAGATTTTTCGGAATTACAATTTTTCACCATCAAAAAAACGTTTGGAAGTTAACATGATTGAAGGTCGTATGTGATTTGTTCCGGATGGCATTAGTCTATTTTATGTTTGAATATATAAAACATTTTCGTAATTCAAAGTCCTGCTTGGCAGACAAATCGTCTACATACTTTAAAAGAAAATATACGAAATCCGCAACACTTCCACATTCAATATTAAAAAATATGGCACACATTATGCAATTTAAAAATAAATAAAAATTCAAAAAAAAAATACACTCACACGCACATTCAAACCGCCAATCAAAGATGAAAATCGGACACTCGAAAAATATAATGCAAATTGGCGCACATCAAAAAATCGCTCGTTAAGGCGGGCACGAATGTTTTCGTATAAATCAATAACAATTCGCGAAATACATATTTACATTTTCGTCGGTTTTATTTCGTTTTTGCCCCCTTCGTATGATACGGAACATTTAAAATTTTGATTTTATTATAAAGCGGAGCGCGTTAAAAAAACGAATATTTCATATGTTTGAACGAAAACGTATCAATGTCACTGTGCGGGCTCCCGTGAATTCGTTTCAATATTTTATCACTTTTATAATTCGGTCATCCGAATATATATTCCGATTTATATTTGTTTTTTTCACGTGTACTTATCCAATGGATTACATATGGATTTTTGGATGAGGAAAAAACAGCGGAGTTGTTTTGACGCGGAAATTTTTTAGGTGAAAAGTTTATGTGTATTATTCATGGTTTTTTTTTTTTAATTTTCTATTATTTTTATGCAAAAGATGGTTTTTTAAAAGATTTTTTTGTTTTTGTATACGCGAAAGATAGGTTTTTACGGATGAATAAAAAAAATTGAAACGGGAAAAAGATTTATGGATAAAAGATGGACACGTGAATGGTAAAAAATATGTCGGATGGACGACGGACTGTTGACATCAAAAAGATAAATGGATTATTGTGGATGAAGATTTTTCAATATTGACAAGAGTTGAAAGAGATTGAAAAGACTTCCTTAAAAGACTAAAGAAATAATTTATACCATTATAATGATGCACGTTTTGAAAAATCTTTTAAATTTGGTAAAAAATATTGATGATTTATTTTTATCATTTTACCATAATTTTTTTTTTTTGTATTGCAACCCTGAGTCTTTTCTAATATAAAAAAATATAGCAACACTGATATTTTTATATAAAAAATGTTTCTGAAAAAAAATCTATTGGTTAATAAATAATTGTGAGGTGATTAATTCAGCCGTACTTGTTACTGTGGATAATTTGGGTAAAATACTATAATAGTTCAATTTTTTCAGGATTTGTTAAGTAACTTTAAAATTTTGATGGGGGGGGGGGGCATGGAGATTTTCGAAGAGTTGAAATAGGGGATGGCAAAAATAAAGTTGGAAAACACTGGATAGTGCGTTACTAAATTAGCGAAATATTTATTTTATTAAATTCACTGTAGTTCAACATTTTTTGATAATTTGATCTCTTTTCATGATTGAAGGAAATCATTAAAAAAAACTATTACTTGGCCATATTGCTATTACATCCATCCACTAACCGCTTAATTTCAATTCAAATTCAACAATATCTAAACATAGTAAATAAATAAAAACGAGTTCGCGACACACGAAAAAATCACATCGGTAAATTTTCATTGAATGCATCGATCGATACGTGCAGTACACATGACGATTTGCATTCGTTCATTTAAATATGGTCCGCTTCGAATTTTTATGTGGAAAATGTATATTTTCCAAACTTGAAATTCAATTGTGCGGTCATATGCGTGAACTTGAAACATAGGATGTAGTTAGATGGGTATGTGCTCTCCTCTATGATATAAATATGTTAATTTTCCGAAACCACATTACAATATGCTGTGCTTCCATCAAGGTTACATTTTCCGAGTTTCTCAAATGAAATGAATGAATGATGTTGGATTTTTTTTGCTGCATTTGTATTGTTGGTTATCCTGCACTTTAGTTACGTAAATTATTTATCAATAATTTTTTATTTTAACGAATCAAAATGTATTATACATGCATAAATTAAATTTCAAATTTTACGCTTTTATTTCTTGAATAAAATTTCTATTTTATGCATTATGAGTCCGTAAATAGGCTTGTTAGGCTTATAGTCCGTAGGTTTGTAGGCTTATTAACGAATTTCGCGCGAAATTTGTATTTATACATGTTGTAGGGTATTTATATGGAAATTTTTGACAATTTTTCAAATAATTTTCCCTTAGTCGTATAAATTTGCACATACAATAGTTCGGACGTTAAAAATTGTCAAACATAACCTCCAAACTAAGTGTAAAATTTATTTAAAAAAATTATCTACTTGCTTATAATGCAATTTTATTTAAGTTAAAATGAAAATTTTAACATAAATAATTTACCCACCAAAAATGCATGATTACCATATTGTTGAATAAAGTAGTAAGAGAAAATTGTGTCAATTAACAAATAAATTTTTATATACTTGTGAATTAATTTATCGTTAAACTGATATTGATTGTGCATTGATATCATTTCTTAAATTAATTTCAATTCATATTTTTGAATGATTTTTTATCAAAAATTCAAAAATCATTAAAAAGTTTGGAAATCAAACGTATATGAATTTTTTTAAGATGGAAACTCTTTTTTTTAAAGTGACCTTCTTTTTGCCTTCATTACTCTTCCGGTTACATAAACATGAAAAAAAGGAATTGAGCGTATTTTAGATATTCTAATCGATGAAAATTTTGAAATTTTCCTTATCGCATGTAAACGATTACACAAAGAATTTGCCCCAGAATAAAAAAAAATAGATGCGCTTTTTAATCAAGTTTTTCGTTTTCGTAATTTTTCAATGAGGAATCGTAATGGGGTCGGTGAATATATGAAAATTAGCAAGATTACAAAACGTGCGTGCGACATGTCAAGTAGGCTTTATATTAACTTTCAGTCGATGTTTCGAATTAAAAATTATTCTGAGATCTCCTATTGAAAAAAATATCAATTAAAATTTTGATAATTATCCATATTTTTAACCATAAATATAATCTAAATCGGAAAATCGCCCGGGAATCGATTTCGGTCAAGCGGGCCGCGGGGCGTGTATATGTTCGTACGTGTTATTTTTGTCCTTCGCCGCGATCGCGTTTTAAATTTGAAATAAGGCTTGTCTCCATCTAAACTGAGCTCTGAGACCTAAAATGTGAGGTCAACGTATAATCGGAGCTTCCCAAGTGGTGGGCGGGCGGACGTAAGTCCGTCGGACGCCCAGAAGAAAGTTTCCGAATGCGTAATGAGAGGGTGATCCGATTTCCGAAACAGGAACACCGATTGTATTGTAAATTGCTCGTGGAACGATCTGGAATCGGTCCGCGGATCGGATGATGTAACCTGTCGGTGTGGGATGCCGGGAGTCTGCGAAAAGTGGGGAAAATTGTCGGGAAAGTCGGCGAGTTCGATGGTCATGTGTGATGGTTGATGGAGTTTTTTGAGATGTGGGGTGTGTGGGATTTGTGATTAGTGTGGGTTTGAATTGAAATATGATTCAAATTATTTGTGGTTTGTATTATGTAAGATTGTGGGATGAGGCTTTTCTGATGTGGGAGATTCGAGTTTGTTTATGGTAAGGGAATGTGACTTTGAGAAGTATTTCTTTTCGATATTGCGGGAAAATCTTCCCTTAGGAAGGTGATTTTTATGGAGTTCGGATTAGGGATGTAGAATTTATCGATAATCCAGTAAAAAATCTAATTACCGGTTTACCGGTATAATACCGGTAAATTAAATTTTGAAAAAAAAACGAAAAAAATAACGGGAAGCCGAAAAAACCGTAAAACCAAAAATACTTTCTCCGAAAAAACAACATTTTTCAAAAAAAAAACCGTACACTTACAAAAACCAACTATTCCGAAAATTCCAAAAAATATTTTCAAAAAAAATAATAATGCTTTTCAAAAATATTCTAAGCAATTTTTTTTTTATTTACCGGTAAATGACGGAACTGTTATTTGGGCCATTTATCGATAAACTGATAAGCCGGTTTATCGGTAATGTTATTCCTAGTTCGGATGTTAAGGAGTATTTTTTGCTGAATGATTTCAGGAAATAATATATCGTTGTCATGTTTAGTTTATATGTTTTCCATTACGAGGTTTTTCCTATATCGTCAAAATTTTAGGCTTTTTTCTATGTGACGATAAAAAGCTTTAGTTTACAATAGTCCCAAATTGATGTAGTTTTATTAATATAACAATTATCACTTAATTTTAGTGATCGTCGATAAGAATATTTTAAGGTTTAATTACCGACAAAATAAAATTTTTAAGAATAATAATATGTTATACATTTTTTTTAGTAAATACAATTTTTTTTATTTAATAATAACATCGAAATATTATCAAAATTTTCAAAATAATTTTAGAAAATTTTATGCATGAAATATTTTCCTGAAAACTAATGAAATCTTTTCATTTCATTTTTATTGAAATGGAAAGTGGTTGAAAATGAGCAGAAAAGATTAAAAAATTTTAACAATCAAAATAACAAAACAATCAATCCATAGAAAAAAAATCCCAGTACCAATTGATTTTTAATCACAAGCAAATTTTTCTCTTTTTTCAGAATGAAAATCTGATTTTGTAACTTCAATCCAGGACGTGTTCCATTTTCTACATTGCATAATCGCCAATACTAAAAAAAAATCAAATAAATTGCTAAATTTCAGAAGAATCCTTGACACATGTACACACAAACACCCACACACCACAAACGCACAATTCCATAATCGCTAGACGCGCTAATCGCATGAAAAAGTACCGATATTATAATTTCAGATAACTCCATTTAAATATTGGACAGCAGGCCCAATTACTCGTATATACAATTTCACAACTCATCTTAATTTTCAATCGCGCTTTGCATTATTTTCGTGCTGAAGAAAGCTGCAGATTGGGGACGCGCATATTTCAAGCGACCTTGCTGAAAACGTTAAGTAATTCAGCGAACTACTAATTAATCTTAAATGTTATTATCTGAAATATTATGGGTCGATTGTTTGCGTTTTTCACTAAGTCGAACAAATCGTTTTTCATAATTGTATAATAATATGGATAGGGTTTCGTGGATATTTATTGTTTTAAAATGGCGAATGAAAAGTCTCCTCTCGCTTAACATAATAGTGTGTTAATATATACAGGTGACCGAAGTAACGTTATACGAGTCCGTTCTAAATTATTTTGGCTAACGGGACGCATGTCTACAATGTGCCTTAAACGGTTAACAGGACATTGTTTTCATCTAAATAAGCGCTTAATTTTCATATTCAGACTTAATTCGATACAAATCAAAAATCTACAATTCTTCAATTTGCATAATAATTTATCAAATATCAAAATTTCTCATAAATTCTAAGGAAAATTACTTACCCTTGTAAATAACAATCAGAATTTAAACCATTAACATACCTTAAACTTTAACCATTGACACTTCTAAGACCAAGAAAAGGAAATTTTGGTAAAAAAACATCAACAAAGCGCCATCCCACTTCATTGTTTGCAAAACTTTTTTGCGTCGTACGCGAACTACGCAATTTCCCAAACGACGCGTAACATATGCACAATCATAATCTAAAATATGAATTTTAAAAAATCAATTTTTTTCAATTAAATCATTCAAATTAACAGATATTATTCAAAAAAATTAACAGTACAACATTTAAATACGCAAAGCTCGTGCGAGTTATTCATCGATGTAAAGCAGAACGTTTTTAAAATCAACATTTTGAATTACAAAATCAAGGGTCAATTAAAATAGACCGTTCTCGGTGCCGCTTTAAGTAGGTCTAAAGTATAATTAATCTCGTCCACTACAGTAAATTACAGTTTCAAATTTAAATAGGTGAAGGTGTTAAAAAATACTCCATACGATACATTTGTACCGTTGTTCCAATTTTTCATAATTAAATCAACCCCAGTTACTGATCGCTTGATCCAATTTCACCGAACAGTTATGTTTCGTGATTTGATCTGATTTTTAAACGACATATTTACATCGAGATCGATGTTTGTATTGTTTACGTATAAATTATGGGTTTCAGTAAATTTTCGTAAAAATATTCATCGTAACAAAGCTTTTTTGAACGAAAATCATCAAAAAAGAAGTTAATTTTGATATGACGAAGATGAATATGCTGGATTTTTTTAAAACGAAATTGCACCACAGGGTTACGTCGAAGGGCCAAGGTCAATTTGTTTAAAAAAATATGTTAATACATATATATTTTTTGACCTTCGTACGTCCAATAACAAAATATACATGAGGGGTCCTCGATGCATGGCAATTTTAACCGACCAGTTGTTTACCGTTTGAAAAATGCCACCGTTGATTTTTAAAAAGTTCGATTTAGTTCCCGTTTTGAATTTCAAACACTCGTCGGAAAATTTATTTGAATTTCAGCGGTTTCTATCGTACCAGGAATTTGCATTATGGTTAATTGCATTTATATCAATCAATACTATAAGGCAACAAATTATTTGGTCAGAATTTAATTCACAGTTTGGTCTGAATAAAATTGAGTAAACGGTCAGAATAAAATGTTAAATTGTCAGAATAAAATGTTAAATGGTCAGAATAAAATGTTAAATGGTCAGAATGTGACAGTCAATAAATGATCAAAATTACAGAAAAACTGAACGTGGGGGTTGGGCCAAACGCCGCATTTCTCAGTCAGGGAAAACTAAACGCACTTATTTAATGCCGCACGTTTCAGTCAAAAGTCTGAACGTATTTATTACTAAACGCGTGTTTAGGTTAGGTTAGGTTAGCGTTTTTTGCGTCACATTTACTGAACGTATCTTATTCAATCAGATATTCAGATCGAAAATATTTTATAAGTCTCTATCGTAAAAGTTTCCAACCAGCTATCAAACTGCGAATAAGTATTGGTGCATGTACGTGTATAAACATGTTTCTGAGGTGCCAACTTAAATTCGTATGTATGCTAAAGATCACCTTTATCAAATTCTGACCCATGTATTCTGACCAATATAATATAAATTCTGACCATTTAATATTTATTCCGACCACAAAATTCTGACCCATGTATTCTGACCAATATAATATAAATTATGACCAATATAATATAAATTCTGACCAATGTAATAAAAATTCTGATAAATGAATTAAAAATTCTGACCAAAACGTATTAAAATTCTGACCCAAAAAATACACGCCATACTATAATATAATAGTTCATGTTGACGTGCTGAAATAACCAGTTCGATCATTTTCAATTCTGCAAATAATTTGTTTTGATTCATGAATACAAAAAAATCCTTAGAATTGATAATTTATCATGTTATATTAACACTTCATTTGGATTTTTTGTGTGAATCCCGTAATATTTTAAAATTGTTATTTGTTCGTATAAAATAACTTCCGTATTTCATTTATGCTAACATTTATTGAAGTTAAAGTATTCTTCGCATTTATTATAATAATATTATTAAATTATAATAAATTATATTATTGTTTTGATTTTAATTATCTCCGTATTACGGTTGATGCAATACAACAACATAACTGTAATTGATCCATTTTTTATTGGATGTGGCTATATGCAGATGCACTATCTGCAAATTCTTGGCTATTTGCCGATACTGTATCTGTGAATTCTTGGCTATTTGCAGATATAGTATCTGCGAATACTTGGCTATTTGCAGATACACTATGTGCATACTCTTGGCTATTTGCAATCATAATTAAAACTTTTTATATTCAAATATAACTGAACTAGTAAGTATATACTTATATATTTGAAGGTGAAAATACAATTGAACTGGCCCAGGTCGGTAATTGCAAAATATAATAGTTTTGACAGTTGAGTTTCAACAGTTCGGATTTTTGGGTGACCAAACACAAACTCACATGACGCAAGCGCATACGACGAAAGCACACATGTTTTCGGAATTTTCAAATTAAAGTGAAAAACTTTTAACACGAAAGTGAAAGCTTCGTGTTAAACGTTTTTCACTTTGATTTGAAAATTTCTAAAAAATGTGCGCTTGAGTCGTGTGAGCTTGCGTTATGTGCGCTTGCGTCGTATGCGCTTGCGTTGTGTGAGTTTGCGTCTTGTCACCAACATGATTATCATATTGTATACTACGTATGATACTAATACATAAATTTTAGATGAAGTAAAAGCCGCGAACTAGCTTAAACACGCGACATTTGGATGTCGTTTAATAGACATGTCATTGATTATTTCTTATGCACTGTAACTGATTTCAAAGATATTGTATCTGTATCTGCAAATAACCAAGAATACGCAGATAGTGTATCAGCAAATAGCCAAGTATTCGCAGATAGTGTATCTGCAAATATCCAAGTATTCGCAGGTAGTGTATCTGCAAATATCCAAGAATTCGCAGATAGTGTATCTGCAAATATCCAAGTATTCGCAGGTAGTGTATCTGCAAATAGTCAAGAATTCGCAGATACAGTATCTGCATATAGCCTCAACCTTTTTTATTTACAAGTATTATATGTATATACATTATAATTATGTAATTTACTTTTTGTTAACTTTAATTTAAAATAGAATATAACTCCAAATTTTATTAAAGATTAAATAATATTTAAATTTTATTGATTTTTAATTTTAGCAATAATATAATAATTAATTGATTTGCTATTGTTATATTAAACTTCAGACTATCAATATCAATAAGAGTGGTTGAAACTGGAAAATTTTCTGATGACGCAGATAAAACATTGAAAATTTTCTAAGAAATAAAAAAATAATTTTTATAATTTATCTGTATTTGAAAAGCTTTAATTTAGGGGATCAAATATTATATTATATTTCATATGTAATTTTTCAGGATTTACACGAAAAGTGTACGTCAATTTGACGTACGATTTAACATCCAGTTTCCGATTGCATTACATTACGATGGCCAATTTGAAAGTCAATCTATTTTTTGTGTCTCGGCACACATACATAAATAAATCTTTACTGATGTGTTTATCGTTTAGGTATGCATTTTTGCTAAAATTTTCTATTTTAATAATATAAATTTTCAAAAGTTCTATGCAAATCAGACGACAGGGTCGTTATCGGTAACTGTTCAGTATTCAAATTGTTTTCCTGGCAAATGTCGATGTTATAATTGCTTTGTTAGCTTTTTTTATTTGCTAATAATCGACTATTTGCGACCGGGTTTGATTATTTTATTCTCGTGATCAGTTTTATTACGTTGTTTGGATGTACCTATATAAGGTGAGATCAATAACAAATCTTCTCTAAGACGTGTGCAAAATTGAGGAATCATCATTATTTATAATTAAAAACAATAATATAATATGTACAGTATAATTCAATTTGAGCATTGTGGCTGATTTCAGAAAAATTAAATGAATTCCAGTGTATTAGAATTTCGATAAAATTAAGTAATAATTTTCGTTAACATTGTTTTATGATAGTTAATCAAAATTTATAATTCATATTATCAATACAAAATATATATATTTTTTATTAAAATAATTTTGAAAATATCAAAATAATCTATAAAAATTATAAAATTAGATACAAATCTTTAGATGGAAGTATCACGTAATTTATGTAGTCATTATTATGTAATATAAATTTTCAATTACTTACTGATTTATCAATTTGAATACATTTTTATATCTAAAAGTTAAGTAAGTATTAATATTTTATAATTGCCTATGTTTTAAATGTCATGCTATACAAAACTTTACTTTTTAGTATTCACTAAAGCGGATTATTTCTAAATTAAAATATTATTAATTTTATATCAATCGTTAGTATTTTTTCAGTATATTATGTTTTAAAATTAGTTTTCTGAACACAGAAAGATTAAAAGTTATCAAATTTTATAAAAATTTATACACTTGTTCTATAATAATTCATTATTTTCCGCTTTGAAAAATAGTAATCTATCAATAGCACATTCAAAATATTTTAAATGTCCAAATAATACAGACTGTTCATTTAAACTGTACTAAAAAATACACTTTGCTTTATTTTTCACTATCATTGACTTAACAACAAAATTACAACATAACAAACCTTTCAATAAAAAACAAAAAAAAATTAAACGTATCCAACGACAAGATCAGCGGAAAATCTCACCCACACACACCCAACAATCCACACATAGAATTTTCCAACGCGTTGAATATGTATTGCATCCCACCACCGATCATTCTGTTTGCCGATTTATAAATGGGTCGGACGCCTTCAGACATCAGTGCCTATTCGACCGGACCAACCTTCCGAGTCTCCAGGAGTACCAGAATAGGAAGACCCGGCTCTCGTACCCAGAGTACAGCCACAGTACACCTATAGGTCCCTGAACGAATCCATCAAACAAATAACGAAAATGATCGCCATCCTGATCGCTGTCGTCATCGTTCTGATCACCATCTATGCCTTGAAGACTCGGAAGGCTCTCGAGGCTTCCAAGCCCGAGACTAAGGTTAAGGTCCTTCCCGGTCCTATACCTTTGCCTATTATTGGCAGCGCCCATTTGTTGGGCGGGTCTGATAGTCCTTTTGTGAAGATGTCTGAATTGTCTGAGAAGTATGGGGACATTTTCTCGATTACCATCGGAACTACCAAATGCGTTGTCGTCAATAGTCTTGAGACTATCAAGAGCGTGCTGCTGCAGAATGGCAAATTCGTCGGTGGAAGGCCTGACTTCTTGAGGTTCCATGTGCTCTTCGGTCATAACCGACAAAATTGTGAGTATTTTTTAATTTTTTGATTAAATTTTGAAAATAATTAAGTACGCATAAGAACAGTTGAGATTTTCAATCATTAATTGATGTTATGTCAATAACAAAATGCTCCGTTGAGGTTATAAAATATACAAAAAATCGATACCTTGACCGTAGATAGATGACATTACATATGATAAAACAAAAATATTTAGATTGATTCGTGACTCGTGTGAAATTAATTTTCACGCGCTGAAGAAATTTCATTTCATCTAAAATGAAACGCGAAAGTTCAAAAAATATATTATATAACAGATCGTAAAGCTAGGAGGTCATTTTATAATCGGGTAAAAATAAAAAAAAAATTCGACGAATTGTGCTAATTTTTTTATTCATTTGAATATAAAAAAAAACGTGAATAAATAGAGTTTTAGAGCAATAGAGCTTTCAATCGGAAGTTTTCAAATACTAACGCGATTTCCGTTGATGAAAAAATCAACAAATAAGAATCAATATCCTGAAAATATAATATGTAACACAAATATTCAAGGAACAATATAGGACGAAAGATGCAACCGTACGCAATCCGCGCCAAATGCATTTTTAAAAATCTTTTGAAAAACAAATGGGTATAATATATGTGTGACGTACACATGAGAGACTGGCGCCAAACGTGATGAAAAAAAAAACAGAATACAAACCGACCCCTTTATTTGCCTTTCTAATTTTGTTCCAAAACGGTGAAAAATTTCATAGAAATTCGTTTACGTAAACAGTGAAAGCAGCGCGCACATCACAACTGGCCCAAATATATCTGAAAATTGATAACTATGAATTAGTTTGTCCCATTTCCATTTTTTTATGTTTTCGTTTTTGTTTTTTCGCAGCTTTGGCTCTGTGCGACTGGTCCAACTTACAAGTCAGGCGCAGAAACATTTCACGGAAGTTTTGCGATCCTGGAAAATATTCACCAGTGAAATCAGTAATTTCCGAGGTGGCGGTTCGCGAGATGAAAGAGTTGATGTCCACTTTGAGAATCAAAGGAATGGAATCGTACAAACGCGGCGAAGACTTGAAAGTAAAGCCCATCATCATGTCGACTGCCCTCAACCTGTTCAGTCAATACATGTGCTCGACCAGATTCGATGATAACGACATGGAGTTCCAAGAGGTCGTCAAAATCTTCGACAATCTCTTCTGGGAAATCAACCAAGGACGTCCTATCGATTTCTTCCCCTGGTTGGCACCATTCTACAAAAAAGATTTGGAAACTTTGAACGACTATGCCGCAACCGTAAGAAAATTCATTTTGAAACGCGTCATTGACTCTAGGGAGGCTTCTCTTAACGAGGATGACAAAGAACAAGATTTCACTGATGCTTTGTTGAAAGCGCTCAAACACGAAACGATCTTCACCAAAGAAGCCATTCTTTTCACTCTCGAAGACTTTTTAGGAGGTAGCTCTGCTTTGGGCAACGTAGTCATGTTGCTTTTGGGATTTATGGCTAAACATCCGAAAGTCGCCGCAACATTACAAAAGGAATTAGACGAAGTTACCGATATGGGTAAACGTCAAATCACAGTATTCGACGTCGATTTAATTCCATACACAATGGCAGTCATTAATGAAACTTTGAGGATGTGCTCGTCACCAATCGTCCCTCATGTGGCAATGGAAACCGCAAACGTCAACGGATACACTATCGAAAAAGGCACCGTCATTATGATCAACAACTACAAATTGAACACCGACGAAAAGTACTGGGACAACCCTAAAGCATACGACCCGGAAAGGTTCTTGGAAAAAACATATATCGATGTCAAAAATGAAAGACGAGGCTCCGATCACGACTCAGGAGTCGAATCCGAAAACGAATCCAACAACAATTCCAAATCAAGGAAAACCTCGGAGATGACCGAACTGGAGATGCCGACAAAAAAAGAAATCTTAACACTGAAGAAAAACATTCCTCACTTCTTCCCATTCAGCACAGGGAAAAGGACTTGCTTAGGGAGGAATATCCTCATGGACTTCGGGATGGTCACCTTCACCAATATCATGCAAAACTTCAACATCTCCAGCATGCATCCGGAGAAGATCAGGAACTACACCACATCGATAGCCCTTCCTTACGACACGTACGACTTGACCATCACTCCGAGAGATCTTTAGGTTTATGACTTTTTTAACGACACTTGTAAATACCAAACGCAGTTTCAATTTTATACGAGTCTTATTGAGGATTGAAATTCGCTCGTGCTTCATCTGTGAAGCATTCGTAGTCTAATCCAAAGATTTTTCTGCTTAATTTTTCCTTTTCGGTTCGTTTTCGGAGGAGGTGGTCATTTTGGAAAAATTAATAACGAAAGCAAATTAAACAACGATTTTAAACGAAATATTCTTGAAGACGCATCGTTGCGCCATAAAAGTTTACGCTTATGATTATTTTTTGTTATGTAATAATTTAATTTTTTTTGACAACTGATGTAAATAGCGTTACGAACAAATAAGCTATTTATTAATTTTTCTCAAAATAATATTTTTCTTTTTGATTCGATGGATCGTGATTCGATGACTTAGAGAAAATAGTTGAAAAATATACAACATACGAAACGAAACCCATAATATAATATATTTGCCGATTTCAACATTTTTGATTTTTGTTACTATCGCAATATTTGTATGCGAGATGTTATTTTATATTGTTTTTGTGTACTTTCTGTTTGTCTTTGATCAAAGCAATCTCTTGTCTTGTCTAAACAGTTAATATTTTTTTTTATTTCTAATGTATTTATTGAATAGTGTAAGTGTATCGAAATAGTAGAATAAAACAAATTTTGTAATTTATACTTTCTGTTGTATGTTTTTGAAAACAAAAAAAGTAGAATTTAAAAGAATAAAACCATTTAAATTCTAATCTGTATGTTTTATTTACTGTAATTGTTGTGTATGAAACGTGCATATTTATTTCATTATTTTAATTATCATAATAACTATTATATTTATAATATAATATAAAAATTCGAAAAATAATTAAACATAGATACGGTATAAGATATATTATAAAATAACATATACGCTTAAAAAACGCAATCTTCATAATACACGTGATGATTTAAAAATATATATTAAAAAAATTACACGTACACAATATGAAAAATATTTTAACATTCATATATAATATTATTTTTATATAAATTTATATATTTTTTTATTACGTAATAAGAAAAATACAATTCTTACATTTTGAGTATTAAAAATAATCTTAGATATTGACCACATCAAAATTTGCTTAACTTCAAAACAATCAATCCACGTCAAACAAATCCATAACACATTCAACCACACAAAAAAAACTTACATAGCATAATTTTCCATTTTCCAGTGAAACACGTGACGACGTCATTTTATAAAAAAACGAAACAAAATAAAAAAATATGCATATTCTAAATACATATATACAGATATACGTGTCGGACATTGAAATATGCTGACAGTTACAGATACGCGACCTGACCTAACAAACAACGAGTCCATGCAATATTCAACAGAACGGTCATCTCGAATGCAACAGGACAGGGATTTGGATATGGAAAGTTGTGTAAAAAGCTGGTGATGGAAAATTGAGGGTTTTGTAGGTAAAAGACGAGAAAATTTTCGGGAAATGCGTTCCTTCGAAGGGAAATGGATGGTGTTTTGGTTGCGTGGTCGAAATACATATAGAATGTATGCTAATTTTTTTTGAAGATTTTACGTGTTTTATGGATTCAGTATTATTTTTGGTATTGCAAAATAAGGTTAATGGGCCTGGGTGTTGATTTTTAAGTGATTTTTTTTCAGTGAAGTTTTCAGTATTATATTGATTGATATAAAAAAATTGTTCTAAAGCTTAAGAATTTTGAGTTGATTAAGGCTCCATAGTGAACGTATGCAAGTCTTATGAGATAAAGGTGATAATTTAAGCACGTACACCCAAATCTCTTTTTTTACACGGGAGATACGTTCCAGAGACTACCATATAAAAAAGTATGGTGACCATATAAACATTGAAGTAGGTTCCAACAGTATATTTGGATGAAACTTCCATCCAAATTTATACATTATAAAAAACGTCTAATGTAGAAAATTTTCGCTGTGTGAAATCGTCAAAAAACATCGTAAATTCTCATTTAATAACTATAGTTGTATACTGGTATGATTTAAATCTTACTATTGTGGCATAATGATACTTTTTTATCATTTTTACGCCGTATTAAGGTGAAAAAACTATAGTATACTGTAGTAACTACAGTTCTGGACGATTTTTATTGTCAGTACTCAAACACATTGAGAACTATGTACATGTACATATCTCCATATAATATAATATAATAATATAATATAATCCTCCATATAATAATAGCGCTATTCTGTCTGTCTGTCTGTCTGTCTGTGTGTGTGGGGTCACGCTAGAAATTATGCACTGAATTAGATCATTTGCCAATGTGCGTTAAGGACTATTTCAGCGTTCACATTTTCACGCTAGAAATTATGCACTGTTCGAAATTGGAAATTTTTGTTTTTTATTTGAATTTGAATTATAAATATTTTTTTTACATTTGAATTTAAGTAATTTTTATTTTGATTATTATATTAGGGGTACCGGAAAAAAATCCATTTTTTTTAAACATAATAAAAATTTATATTAGGGGTACCGGAAAAAAATTCCATTTTTTTTAAACATAAAAAAAATTAATTCATATATATTTACGGGCATATAGTAATTATAAAATATAATCGCCATCATTATTTAGGACTGTCTGCCATCTATTAGGCAGCTTTTCGATCCCTTTTTTGTAAAATATGGAAGTCTTTGATGCAAAATATGAATTTAAATGGTTTTATAAATTTTTCACCCTGTTGACTTTTTTCCCTTAGTGAATGCTCCAAGAACATAAACAAATAAAAATCTGATAGCGCGAGATCTGGTGAACAAGGAAGATGATTTTGAACTTCGAAATTTAATTCGGCAATTTTCCCACATTAAAAAAAAAGTAAAGCATCTAGCATAGTACCTCCTGGGTGATGTGGAAATCTATGCTTTATTAGATAAATTAATATTAAATTAAAATACATATTGTATTATCTACAAAATATTCTATAATATTTTATAAAATAAATTAAATAAACATTTCACATTTTCAACTATATTCAACGGGTAAATATACTGTCATATTGTATTTTCAAAATTTTTCCTCAAATCACGCGTGCGATGTTATAACATCGGGCCTACCGCTCGTGTACATATAATGATAACAATGATGATGACGTCCATAAAATCAATACCGATTATAATAATAGAAAAAAATTGTTATTTTTTATATAAAAATATTTTATTGCCACAAAATATTTTTTCAACTTTCATTTACAATAATCATCAGTTTATTTTACAAAATATGTAACATCAAGTGCAACGCAATTCTGAAACCCATTCTTATCACGAATTGTACTTAACAAAGATAACATGATAATGAATTAATCACTTCAACATCAAGCATTCGACAAGCCATCCGGTCATGTCCATTCTCAAATTATTCATACAATCGCAATGTTCCACCACTGTTGAAATATTGTTGCAATTTTCAGACCTTTCAAAAACTTTCAGTCGGTCATACAATTCAAATCTCAGAAAAAAATCCGTGCCAGATTCGGATCCGTTTTTATGCAAATGATATTTTTTGAAGTTGGGACAGTTGGCATCAATTTTCAGGATATTGAAATCTTTAGGATCCGAAGTAGATAATTTCAGTTCTGCTGAATCTAATGTTGTGTAAAATTTATCCAGTTTGTCATTTTCAGTCATCCAAGCACTTTTTTTTTCTGGTGATAGGGTTAAACAATATTTAGGTAAATCGTGCTCAACACTCATCATTGCTCCGTTTAATTTGAATTCGCATCTTTCAGGTGCATTATATGAAAATATCAAACTGATATTTAATACCAGAAATATTAACAGGCTCTGAAAATGAATCATTATGAAAAATGTATATGATGAATTGATGATTATTAACATTATATTACTGACCGATTTTTTAAGTGGCATATTTTGCGTATTTCATGAACAATATTTATATTATTAGTGATGTGGATGCTCAATGACGTTATTGAATAATTATATTTACTAAAGAAAACAAGGATGTTTTATATTTTCAGCACTATAATATTCGTATTAACTTTGCCATGGTTAAACAACAACTGACATCGTATACTCACAATCAGATAAGATGAAACAAAGAGTAATTAGAATATTGCTTATCTCAAAAAAATTAATATTTTTTTGTATGAATTGCGAATGATTAAATGATTAAAACAGTGCAAAACTCGAATTTAAAAAATTATAAAACAGTTATCCAATCGTAGAAAATAAAAAATTACTACAAAACGTCATCTATGCATATTCTATGAAAGTATTTCAATCATTTTGCTTTTTCAAATACATGTACATAAAAAAAGGTTTTTTCCATTAGAAAAATTAGAACCTTAATAAATTTTCATATAATAAAAAAACACGATATTTCATTGAAATTTCCCTCGTTTAATTTCGAATAAATAAAGTTCAAGTTTATACCATTAGATGTCACTAGTCAAAGCGAGACACTATATCAAATATAGAATGACTTAGAAATAATAAAAAGCTTGAAAAAGGGAATTTTTGAAACGTTCAGTAAAAATAGTAAAAGAACCCGTCATAAAAACTTGCTGACAAAAATCGAACTACTATACTCACCATTTAAGTGACAGAAATCCAAATTGAAATTTTTCGAAAATTAGGTCCAGTAAATGGCATTCTCTTCGACGAGGGCATTCTTCAAATCTACCATTAAGATTCTTTATTGCTCACTGTAATATTTCAACTGGGATACAAAGGTGATACCTGATACCATAAGGATTCAAGGTGATGATATGGTGTAAAGTTTCCTCACACTGCAGTGAGTAATCGACTTATGCTTTTTCGTAAAAGAAGAGTGGATCACAATAATTGTTCCTAAGAATCGGTATGTCGAGATACTGCAATCGTATCGCAACTGCTTTTAACAATTTTCCCTAACTTTATGAAACTTGGTTTCAACAAGATGGTATGATATCGTACACTACAAAGACAAAGTGATCATTGGGAATGCGAGAATTATTCGGTAACAATGTTATTTCCAGATTCCGTGATATTCCTTGGCCCATAAGATCATGAGATTTGTCCGTTTTCGATTTTTTTTTATGAGGTTATCTAAAAAATTGGGTTGACCAAGAACACTGGACAAATTGAAACCAAAAATTCAACACAAAATTCG
This sequence comes from Hydropsyche tenuis, assembly GCA_009617725.1. Classification (NCBI taxonomy): domain Eukaryota; kingdom Metazoa; phylum Arthropoda; class Insecta; order Trichoptera; family Hydropsychidae; genus Hydropsyche; species Hydropsyche tenuis. The sequence continues at coordinate 119,623 of VTON01000077.1, forward strand.
TGGTATCTCATTGTGAGATGTTACAGCGTGTAATAAGAAACTTCAGCGGCAGAAAGAAAAAATGCATTTGTGAAAGAAAATGCCATCTACTGGAAGTATTATAATTAAAAAAATTGTTATTTTGGATATCTGTATCTAAAATGACAAGACATACTGGTTTAATTTTAGTCAATAAGTTTTTTCTTTAATGGATTTTCTACATTTTTACTGAGCATTTTAAAAGTTCCCGCTTTTCTGTATCAATCTGTACAACAAATAAGAAAGAGACAGAGTACGTCTAGGCTTCATCTGACAGCAAAGTAGCCGTTTCAACGCCACCAACTAAATCCAATCACAACATTAACACTCCTATACTATTCAACAATAAAACACATATTCGTATACACTAAAAAAAAAACAATTTTATTTAAACCCCAACCAAAACCAGACTCAAACACCCAATACATAAAATCGTTTTTCGAATACCTTCAAAAAAATAAACAGCTCCAAAGCGGCGTCGTTCACCGGCAGTTCTTTAGCGCACGTCAGTGTGCGGTATGCCGGCGTCGCGAGAGGTTGTTACCGATCGGCCGCATTTGACAGTTGTGCAGTAAACAAGATGAAGCAGGCGGCGGCGCTCCTCGTATCGTTGGCCGCTTGCCTGCTGGGGGCGCAGTCCCGCACGCACGCCCCCCACGGCTCGGGGACTCCGTCGGACACGCAATGCAGACACATGCACCCCCGCGCTCACGAGGTCAGTCGCCCCGCGTACACCCTCCCCAATCCGCGTGTCGTTCGGTTTATATGCATTTATCGGAATGTTTCCGTCGCGCGAACTTGGGCCGTATCACGTGATTTGTTTGGGTCGCGATTGACGTGGGCGAAATTCGAACGGTTGCCGACCCCTTTCGGTTTGGTTTTCTGGGGTTCGGGCGGGCTCATGCGAATTTGTGACGTGGGTGTTGCGTCGTAAGGGTTGTTGTGGGAGCGAGGTGGTTTTTTTCCGCCCGCTCGCACACCCTTTGGCGTTAACGGCGTTAAATTTGACCAATGTCAGATGTTAATTGTGTGGTGGTTTTGTTTTTTATAAGGTGGTCGTTTGGGTTGGTTTTGGGGTCTCTGTTCAGTACATTTTTCTTAAGATTATAAAATTAAAAATGATTAATTTAAAATTAGTTAATAAAAAGCTTGAAAAAGGTAATCCTGCACTTTATAGGTGCGTAAATTATTTATTTTATAAAATTTGCATTTTTATATAAATAAAATACATTATAAGTGCTTAAATTAAGATTCTCAACGTAATTTAGGCATAATAAGTAGGTAAATTGTTTTTAACGAATTTCGCGCGTAGTTTGGAGGTGATATTTGTTAATTTTTAACCATATCTTAACGAGTTTCAAGTCTAGATGTTGGGCAGAAGCACCTTTTGCCTTCTGAACTATTAATATGTGCAAATTTAGACGATCTAAAAGAAAATTATTTGTAAAAACTGTCAAATACAACCTCCCCTACAATATGTACAAGTACAAACTACGTGCGAAATTCGTTAATAGATTTAATTTATGCCCCTATAATACTATAATATTTTTATTCGTTAAAATACAAAATTATTGCGTTTGTATTTACCTTTTACCTTATTGGATATTATTTACAAATTATAAAATACATTTATATACTCGAAAAAATGTCCTAATTTTAATTTTAAAAGAAAAAACGGTCACCTTATATTGTACAATAGTTTCAGTTAATAGAGATGCACGCGCATTGCGTTCGTTTAGTATAATATAAATTGCGGAAATCGTTTCAATGTTCATTCATTCATGTAACTCAATGTGCATGTGATCCACGATTTCATTCATTCGTGACTTACTTTTTTTCAAAAATTATTCATCATCATCAAATCAGGATGTATTTTTTTTATTTTGTCCGGAATTCTATATGTTGTAATTTCAGACACTCATTTAGATTGTTAGTATTTCGAGCGTTTCAAACGTGTGAAAAAAATAATAATTTTATTTATTACAAGTAATCATTCGCGATTTCGATAAAATAATTGCATTATATACCATTGAAATTAATTACCAACTCGAGAACATTGAAAATTGCGAAAGCTTTATCTCAGAAATGTGCAATACCGATAATGATAATGATACTTTCAATGATTTTATTGGGCTTATAAAAGAATCAAAATATATATAAATTGTGAATTCACTTAAATTCAATTTTGAAAATTATAGCGCCTTTCCAATTCGGATAAGAATGGAGCATCATTATAATCGAATCAAATTTGAATACGAATCCGCAAATTTTTCATTGTATTTATGGAAATATATTATTTACGACATTTGATCAACAATACTACGCTTTATTGATATTACATCGAAAACCACTCTCGACACATTCGACTGGTTTCCGCAAAGAAAAACATTACGAAACTTCAAATTCGATTAGCATACGTTTGAACTCATTCAAAAAATTGCAAAACTCGTGACCCGCGAAGTTCATCATGAAAATTTCTTCGAAAAACATTTATATCGTATTACGCACGTCGAACAACAATACACTTTTACTCCGCGCGAACTTTCTTTGTACGAAAGTCAAAATTATGCAATACGAACATCATGACGGCTCATTATGAGGCGAAGAATTCGTTTCACGTGTCGCCTTTATATGGTGGCTTTGAGAAAATTTTTGAATTAAAAAAAGCCGCGGAAAGGGAAAGTTATCGCAGGTCAAACGTTGACGATATGCAAATTCGGCTTGTCGAAAAGGTTATGCTTATCTCGTCGAATGGGTGTTGGATCGAGTTCTGCGACATATCTCGCAGGCTTTCAAATCGTATCGGGAAATTCGTGAGAAATCGTCTTTTAACGGTCTCGATTCGATTTATGAGTTTTTATGTATGTGTGCGATTCCGTTGGGAAATGTCCCTTGGTTCGTAAGAATGTTGAAGAAAGTTTCGATGCAATTTTACTGTTTGTTGCAATAATTATAGTGATCTTGCAGCTTTTATGTGTTTGAAAAATGTTGATCGGGTTCCTTTTGATCAATATAAAAATCGTTAATATATAACGTAAATTGCATGAAAATGTCTTTCGTATATAAAAAAATCTCATATAAAAAAGGTAAATTTCAAGAAGTTGAATTTTGATATTATCTCTTCTCTAAATAATCACAGTTCAATAACAATTTAATAATAAATTCTGAATGCGCCATTTATCACTTAACTTTTACGATCGATGCATTCGACAAGGTTTTTAAACCATTGACTTTTTAATTATCATCATTATCATATACAACTCATATAATCTTCATAACAAACAAGGCTTTTTCTTCAGCAAATTTTTCCTTATAGTGTGTACCCATTGTTATGGGGAAAATAACCTTTGATGACTACGATAAGTACCTATACTAAAATCTTATCAACAATATGTGCATCCATATACAGAACACATCACTCATCACATAACTCCAACATAATAATAAAAAGCTTGAAAAACCGACATATTCAACAAAACTAAAACTGCCGACTTTCTTAGAAGAAAACACCTCAACATCCCAACGATACGCGCATCCATCCACAGACCGCATCACTCATCACTTAACTTCAGCGTACAAACCTATGCATTCCCCAAGGTTAAAACCATCGAAATTCCAATTATAATGCCATCAAACACAATCAATTATCACACACATAACAGTCCATCACCGTCGCTCGTTTCGATCAATTAGCGATTTTCGCGCTTTTTGCGCAATCGCACAAAATTGCCGATTCGCATGTCAACAATGCGCATTCGTTACAACGGAACGAATGGTATAACGACGAATTTAACGCCTTTCCGAACTGGCTCGTGTGTATGCAGAGCAAAAGTTCAACGTCGTTTTAACTTTCTCTGTTTGCACGAACCGACGTGATCTATGATTGGTCTCGGGATGACTGTTGTCACTGCATCGAGAATGCACCTGAGATGGCTTAACAGTTGTGTCACAATGGGGTTTTGTGTGTATGTGTATGTGTATGTTGCTGTGGAGGTCTGAAGGTTGAGGAGTTTTAGGTTTTTATATTAAATCGTGGTATTTTCTTTGGTAAAATGCTGAATTTTTTTATGTTTTTGAGAGGAAATTGAATTACTACCATTTAATTTAGTAAATTGTAGTAATTCAATAACTTTTACCACCTCACTTTAGTGAGGTGGTAAAAGTTTGAAATAATAATTCCATTTGGGTAAAAGTCTGTTGTGTTCGGCTGCGATTGTGCTTTTTTATGTGAGTGTATTTTTTTTAGTCAATTTTTAATTATTCTGTGAGAATGTGACTTTCAAAATATTCTGACATTCATCCAGTTCATAAATTATCATTATTTGTTAAAAATAATTCTAAAATAGTTGTGTTAAAAAAAATTTCCAAACCTTTACCATCTCAAGTAAACAATATAATTCACCGATAAAATCTAAGTAATATAAGATATACCAATCTTTGGACTTTTACAGTGACATAACATATAATACATTTCGAAACGTCGCTTAAGATATGAATCTTTGAATCTTCTCGATGCATATGAAATAGTTTTTGTGGTTTCATTCGATCGTTATTTTCATAAATAATTTGTATTGAAGTTTTAATGTTTCCAATATTTTTTTCCCAATTATAACCATTCAAACACCTCAAACTATTCATATTTTTTATATAATTGGTATATAATAAAATAATTCGGAATTGTGGTCTATGATAATTCACGTTCATAAATAAACAACGATGAATTTATTTCATATTTCCAATGTTAATAATAACTTCCGTTATTATTTCAACAAACCAACAGAAGTAATACTTAAAATAGTTCTCAAAATATCACATGAGTCAACGTATGCATCTTAAAACCGAATTTAAATATTAAAAAATAATTTTGAATCATATTGTAATGAGCTTTTTCAACAATCCTTCATCGTAAGGCTAACTCTTGGTATAATTTTCACCTACAGACGTGTCATTTGAAATAATTGCAGCCGCGATTTGCGCATGCATTTATTGTGCAACGATTTCGCGCAGATCTGTTCCGTTTCTTGTAGACTGTTGAGTTCTTAGAAAGTTTTGTTCTTTTAGTAGATCTTCTCTTTAGAACTTTGCACTCAACCGGCGTGCTTAATTTCGTTTTCATTGTCGATGGATGTACGTTTACCAGTTAGGTATCTTTTGAGCGAAAATAACTAGTTGCGTTTGACAATTACGTGTTAATTGTTCTTAAACTTTCTACGGTTCAATTTCGAAATGCCACTTTGACGTATGCGAAGTTTGCTCTCTTCATTTTTTTATTTTTGAAGAGTTCGAAAATTAAATAAAATTGGAAGGCTTCGAGTGGTTTTTATATAATCATCATCATTAACGTATTAGTTATCCATTGCAGGACAAGGTCTCTTTTTAATAGTGTCGAAGGTTTGGTTTTGGGTTTGGTTTACCTTATCGTGTGAGCCCACCACGTATTAATAGAGAAAATAAGAGCCAATTCCATCCCATGTCAAATATTATAAAAGGGTTAACTTTATTAATCAGTGGTTAAAAAGATACGATATATGATTTAATTGATTACCGTCCTTTTTAGAAGACGACGTTTCCAGAAACACTATGAGATTGCACTTTTCACGCGCGGGATTAAAAAATGCGCACTGTTGATTGATTGGAATCTTTGGCGGTGGATAGTACAATATTTTGTTTATGAGTCCTTTTTGCAGCTTCTTTGATCCATAGGATAGAACAAAAAAACGGGAATAGAAACGAGATGATAAACAAAAGACTGACCTGCGAATAATTTTCCGATACCAGAGATGAAAAATGTTTTCAATGCATTTGAGTTACACCGCGATTTCTGTAAATTAGCGGTTTTATTTTGTAGAAAGCTACTGTTAAATTGATGGTAATTACGCAATAACTATGATCAATGTCGGATTGAACAGTGAAAGATGGCGAAACAAAAGTAAAAAAAAGCATTCAAATACTATTGGAGAAGAGCGTTGTTGTGAGCACGACAGCCGTTCGACGCGAACTCAAATTGAATTTAGCTGAAGTGGCTGGTTTTTTTTAACCTTTTTATTATATAATATAATATAACATTTACTTTTACATCGTTTTTATTTATTTGATTTATCTGTTATGTATGTCATTCAGAATTAAAGCTATTTCTTATTTTGTTGTGTAATTATAATAAAAGGATTAAACTTTTGAATACGTATATGATTGTACTAGTAAGTAAACCACATTTGCGAGTTTCAAACATTTAAGTGGAGCGTAGAAATCTTTTCATTTGTCAAAGGAAAATTGATTATTATCATTCGGTTTTCTATGATCATTAGTTTTAGTATGTTAAATACAACAAAAAATATATAATAAGTCGAAAACAGTCGAGATTTCTAAACGATTTTAAAGTCGACACATTTTATTTCAATTATATTATAAAATTCAAAGTACTTGAGTTTATTACGTTTAATAATGTAATAGACAAAAATAACACGTTCCATGACTGTTTATTCACGCAATTTACACTTAAAAAAACTGAAAAACCATAATAACACCACAAATTATCTTATAAACAGATCACGAAACGCACCATTTCCGTATACTAAAACAATCACTATCAACAAACAGAATCTTATGAGAATTTAGAACCTGCAAATAAATGTTACGAATCGTTTGACGAGCGAGCAGATTCAACCTTCAAACATCGACAAAGTCAAGTTAACTTATATTCATTTTTTTCTTATACACACGAATTATTTATTGACGGGTGTACGTAACACTTGTTGGCCGTTACCTTGCGTGAGGTCGCGCCCACGTAATGGGATTAGGATTTCTATACGCTGATGGTAAACGAATTGTAAAAATTAGTCGAAAAAGTTATTTTTCCATGTAAGTTATTACTCTGATCTATATCGTAATCAAAATTGATTGAATTTCATCTTATTTTTGGATGAATGTGAGTTATTTTTTTATTTGAATCATTTTTTTTAGAATACACCCAATATTCTTTTTACACGGTTCTGAAATAATACGATTAAAGGAAGAAGAACCGATTATTTTTTTATACGGTTTTATTCATTTTAATACGGTATAAAAAATATATTATGCCATAATGATAAGATTTGGTGCTGGCTAGTATACTGTTATAATTATATGTATGTATGTAATTATAGTTGAAAATAATTACATACATATTATATGATAAACATTTTCGATGTTTTTTGATGATTTTACATGGCGAATTTTTTTCGCCTCACATATTTTTTTATAAAGTACATTTGGATAGAAATTCTATTTAAATATACTGATGGAACTTATCTTTAATTTTTATATGGTCGCCATACATTTTTTTACACGGTAGTCTCTGGAACGTATCATCCGTGTAAAAAGAGGATTGGGGTATATATGAAAAAAATGAAATTTCTTATATGATGAGTTATTAGTGCCATCTACATATCAATAGAATTTTATTAAACATTTTTTGTTATTGTTAAATGAATGTGAGATAATTTTTCATTAGAATAGTCAACTTTTTTCAAAAGAATCGTTCTCATATAAATTATTACAGCCATATCAATAAAAATTTATTGAACATTCCATTTTATTATCAGACGATCTTGAGATATTTTCACATTCATTTATAAAAAAAACCTCACATAACACATTTTTAGCGCCATCTACATATCAACAAAAATTTAAACCAACATAATTTTTCTTTTTACTTCCAACACCAATTCCCATCGATTTTTTAACCAATCAAACTTCCACACTGACAAAAAACGAACCATCCTCCCCAGATTCTCACAGAAGTGAACGAACTTGAATTCCGCAAAACCGAACTAATTTTTCGCAACACACAGAACCTTCTTCAGACCGGTCTAGCATTTTCTTCGCCATGTCTACCGGTCACAACCACTTCTCACGATCGTCCAATTTCTCCAACGCGCCGAAGATGGCCATTGATGATGATGGACGGGAAGCGCCGGCTTCCGATCTCGCCGCTCATTATACGCGTTGAAGTCTCTTTCAAATCGATGTCCATTGTTTGGTAATTGAATTGCGATTAAATCTTCCGCAGCCGAGGCTTTTTCGTGTGTGTTGTTTCGCGTTGTTGAGATGCTGCGGTGCGGAAGTGAAGGTTCTAAGTTCATGGCCTGTGCGTGATGTGAGGATGGGTGCAGTTTTCTCATGTTTTCTTTGTTTATTGAAAAAAAATATTGTGATACAAAATGGAGGGACATGACAAAATTTTGACGTAACAAAACGTTCACGGAAAAGATCGTTAACAGATAAAACGTTCATGCGTTCAAAAACTTTTTTTTGTAAAATAGTAAATTTCCATCGTTACTCGTTTCATCGAGTTCTTGTTTATTTTTTCGTAAAAAAAAATTTTTTTTAACGTAGGAACATCTTGTCTATTAACGTTTTTTTTGTCGTGTTAACGAACTTTCGTATTAACGATTTTTCGTAGACGTTATGTCGGTTGATGATTTGTCGTGGAACTGAAAAATGGTTATCAGTTTATAGATGAACAAAATAGTATAATATGTGCAAAATGAGAATAGTATTCCATGAACTAAATTGTGACAGTAAAATATTATCGAATTTGCATTCGAATCGATTATTATCATTTGATTATAAATTTATTGAATTTCTATTCATATTGTAATAATGATTCGCTTTAACGTGTTGTTTATGTGACGAATTAAGATATCTCTTTTTCTTCGCGTATAATTTTTCACGATTATCTTTTCGTAATATTGAAATTCTAAGTATTCGTTTTATTTCGTTGAGTTATTAAAAAATCATTTGATTGTTGAAAAACCGCGTTTCCAAACAGTACAGTTGCATAAAAAAATTCGCTTTTTTTCACACAAACGCCATATCCTATTATCCATCAACGCCTTCTCGTGCAATACGCAATTTATTGCAAAAAAGTGACATTAACATTTTTATCTTCTCGATAGTCTGCGGATTTACTTTCGCAAAGAATATTTATAGACATAGTACTAAATTTTACTGGATTTAAATCAAACATATCGTTCAATGTCATATCGTTCAAATGTGGGCGTTTCTTCTGGTGCATATTGTTTTACCGTTACACGAACCATGATTATGATTAAATTTGCATGGATGCATTTTATTACCATCCATATAACGAACAATATTTAACATTCGATGCAAATTTTCAAGATTTTGTTATTATACGGAATTTTCTATGAATTTTAAAGTTCTTGTTTGGTATAAAAAATTACTAACGTATAACGGAAATTCAAGGAAAGTCATAAAAATCTTCCGTGTTAGATGATATCTATAAAAATCGAGTTCATAATAAATTTTTATAATACATAAAGTAGTTAAACGCAACATTAACCGCTACGTATACTTGAACTTTGTCATTTCAACAAACCGTTCATAGTATGCAATTGTTAACGTTTCGCAAACCCGCAACATGAAAGTATAATATTACAATTTTTGCTCTAAAATTTCATCTATTGACATTAAATTTTTTTTAAATACATTTCAATCGATACGAAATCAATCGAAATCCAGTCAGACATTTCCACACATTTTTTTACCCCATTCAAACAACTTACGATATCATTACGCCATTGTTGCGCATGGAAATGGCGCTAATTAAATTTTATCACCTTCCACGCATTTTTACGACATTTTCGCAAAAGCGACGAATCTCCATATGTTAATTAGAGAAATTAATATTACGAAACCGTATCTGTTCATCGGGCCGGGTTAGAGGTTACTGCCGAACCGGTCTGCCGGTTTTCGTCGATTTTTTCAACTAAAAATGTTCCGATTGATCATAAATTGCGTATATATATAAGTGATCGTATTCCATTTTAAAATGCAATATCGAATTTCGATTCGACTTTGCCGTTCAGTGTATAATACCACGGTTTCTCACGGACACGAACGTTCTCGGTTCAGGACATTCACTTTCATTGTTCTTAGATGGTGTCTAGGACCTCGCCCACGATTCAGTTCGTGATCGATCCATGGTATCGATTTCCTAAGTGTGTGATACTTAAATTTTTCGATGGGGTTTTATTTTCGATATCGCGTTTCCGAATCGAAGGTGTGTTCCGGGATGTGCGCGCGGTTTTCGCTTTTGTTGTGAAATTTCGATGTTTTCGATCTTATCTCGGGTTATCTGAAGTCGAGGATTTTCTCGTTGGTTTATTGGCTTTGATTAGTTAATTGTTCTTTAACGATGTTTGCGAAATGAGTTGTTCATGTGTAGTGAAAGATAGTTTATTGCGTACGACAATTTCGTAAAACACGTTTTGTTATTTGTAAATGACAATTGATCGTAAATCATATATAAATTTAATTTACTTATTATATAACTGTAATAACTGTATATAATTTTGTACATATTATTTTTTATATAATAAGCCGTGAGTGGTTGTAAAATTTTATTGTTTTCATTACAAACATGTTTTGATGCATCATATAAATTTCATGTTCTCATGTTTAGATTCAAGATACTCGTTTTGACTTTGGAGTACTCAATCATTCTGTGAAATATTTTAATGTGTGACAATGTTAATAAACATTGATCTTAATACATACATAATGGTTTTCGAACAGCTTTATGAGTTAAGCACTGATCTTTTCCTGTTTTGCGATTAAATATTGATTATCTCGTTTTTGATTTATTTATTATTGCGTACCTGTTTTGATTTTCATTACCATTACATTAGTTGCCGTTTTTATAACTCATTTTTTATGATGCATTTATTCATGAATATAAATTTAAATGACAAGAGTTTCTTTGTTTGAAATTTGGGTTCTTTGTGTATGGTGATTTTTTGTGTTTGGCATCAGTTTATTATAAATATGACTCAAAATATTGGAATTTCGTTAATGGGAATTTTTGAGTATAGAAATCTGAAAAATTATTGCTTAATTAAAGCGAAATGCAAAAGAAATTTACATATTGCAAATTTAGAATTTAAAAAAATGAATGAAATTTATGCGACACAAAAAAAACGTAATTCGTTTGATTTATTCGCCACAGGATTACAAAAGCTGTTAGAAAATAAAATTTATTTTATTTTCATAAAGCCATAATTTTCAATATTATTCACACGACAGTGAATCATTATGATTTAAAAAAAAAAATGAAATATGCAACGCATTTCATCGGTATGTGAGGGTTGATTTATAATGCGACGTCACGCACGATTTTTCAGAACATTTCCCCTTTGAATAACTTTCATAAACTCACAAAAATCCCCAGTGAAACATACCCAGATTTATATTCCAGGAAATCATTCATGGATACGTTCCAGATTATATTGGAGGAAATCTAATATGGTTTAAATACGACCATCATAAATTCATTGTCAACAATTTTTCAAAAGTATAAATCATATAAAAACCTACTGAAATAATCGTGCTATATATTTTTTATGAAATGAGAATATTTAAAATTATTTTTTATTTATTTTCTTAGGCAAACGGTGAGCGACTCTTTGAAACTTATTCGACTTAGAATTAATTCCATCTACAGATCGTTCCACTTATCGCTTAACTTCAAATATCGTTGAGAATCATTAATGAATTGAATTAAAATCGATTCCAAATATTTTTTTAATAAACATTCTAAATCAAACCATATTATGAAACAAAATAAAATGCACATAACAAAAAAAGCTATAACATCAAACAATCTCACAAAGCGATGACGCACACGCTTTTCCTCTTTGCTTCTGGCATCAAAAGACTTTCCGCTGATATTTTCTATAAAGACACACACACACGCGCTATATATGTAGAATATAACACCGGATAACATATTGACGTTTTCGTAGAAGCTTTTCCCGATCTCGTTGCACAAAACTAGTCGGACGGCGTTTCGCCGATTCGCCGCGTTCTCGGTGAAATTAACTCGCCGACGGGGAAAAATCGTCATATTTGTCTCTTGTGTGTATATATTGTGTGTATGTGCACGTAGAAATCGGTGCAAATTGTGGCTGGTGTGTTTTGCGGATCGCGTGCTCGATCATTGAGGGCGATATGGCCGACAGTGCATGGGGCGAGATATGTCGATAAGATCTCGATGCGTGTGCGAATATGTGGATGGATGGTTTGTAATCCGTTTAATGAACTTTGATTTTGAAAATTGTCGTGTGTATTGTTTGGTGTGGGAGAAGGTCTTTTTGATGTGGAAAATTTTGTTGGTAATAGTCGGATCATTTTTATTTTTTAAGTTGATCGTTCAAAGAGAAGTTCTCGATTTTGGAATTATTAAGAAAAGTAACTGAATATTAGAACAATTTTTTGTCAAATGATCCCAACGCAATGGTATGAGATTGCATCCAATTACTGACCATGCTATATACCGCTAAATTTCAATGGAAACCTATGTGTTCTTGACAAACTGTTGAATTTCAAAAATATATATCATAAAACTTAAATTTATTGTAAAATGAACATTATTTAGTTTGTATATGAAGGAAAAGATAATTTTAGTATGTATATTTTTTCAAGTTTACGATCCCATTGTGTATGAGAAGTTCTTTTTGATGTCGTTGAATATTTTGTTGATAAAAGACGAATTACTCTTATTTTTAAAATTAATGACTAAAAGAGAAGGTTTCTCAATTTTACAATTATTAAAAAAAATAACTGAATACTAGAACTATTTTTTGTCAAATGATCCCAATCTAATAGTATGTGGTTGCATCCAACTACTGACCATGCCATATGTCTTAATTTCAATGTTTAGCAGAAACCGGTCTTTTCTACAAAACAAAATGTTGACTTTCAAAAATACATCTCATAATACTTTAATTAATTCCAAAATTAACATTATACAAGTTACATGTGAAGATAACGATAATATCATATATTTTTTCAACATTTTTCAACAAACACATAGGCCGCATCATAAACAACAAACAAAACAATAAATTTGCTTCGTTCACTCTCCACAATATTATTTCAAATAACAATTCATGAATATAATTATAATATTTCCGTAATTTTCTGCAAAGCGCACAAAATAAACAGGTGCCCGCCATCTCATTATTTTCGTTTTAAATTTCGCGGCAATTTGGCTCTAACGATGCGACGTGCATGCAGCAACAGAAACTTGCGCAAAAATATGCAAGTGCACGTTACAAAATAATTAAACACGCTCGTTTTGAAAAAAATATATGCAATTAAAAAGGCATTTTTGGCCAAAAAATTTTTTTTCATCGCGCTTTGTCGTCTTGTATAATGATTGTTTATGTGAGAATTATGCGCATTATAAAAGTTGCATTTAATGATGTTGCGTAATATTATATGATTTTATTCGGGCGTGAAGTTGTCGGTTAATTTCCATTTTGGTTATTCATAAGCTTAATTACGATCGTACTTTTACGTGAATGTGACAATCATGAATATTCACGAGGCTTAATTCGCAATGACATTTTAATTTCAAGGATAACATATGTAAAGCGAGCGTGTGCTTTGATAGAATTTTTTCCGGCGCAAAAACAAAACGTACTTTCTCCTTAAACATATATCGGGTTTCGTGTTAAAAAACTATACACGGACAGACATAACAATATTATTTATGTTTTGAGTATGTTTTTTTGTCGGCAGTTACTTCTGTTCGCGAAAATTTAGTTCTTGTGGTATTATGAAAATCTGAAGATCGATAAATGTTGGGTTTTATTGGTTAATTTTTAAATTTGTCATAGTAAGTCAGCAAAAGTTCGGAAAAAGCTTGTGCTTTCGAGTTTATAAACCGTTTCGAAAATGTTATTATACTAATATATAATGGATTGACCAGACGTTTTCCTTTTGGAAACCTTGTCCTTCTTTGTCCTCTTCAAGGAAAAATTATCCACCTTTGTACGTATCAATAAAATATCGCCTGTGGTATTAATGCGCTTATTATATTTTACGATGATGTTGCCTTTATTTTTTTTTAATTAACACTTGTTTTCAATTTGAATATTTGGATAAGTATTTTTAAACCTGTTAGTTTTAACAATTTTTATGTCAGTGTCATGCTTTGAAATTTTCAAAATTTGATCACATTAACTAATACCAATTGGTGATATGTTTATTTTTTTCGTGAAAAATTGGCTGATTAGAAAGTTAAATTTGTAAAGTACTCTAATATTATTCAATTGATTGTAAAAAAATATGTATTAAAAAATTAAGTGGATAAAAAACGAACGAAATGAAAAAGTTACGTAAAATACACTTGAAAATTCTTCAAGATCAACAAGAACATATCAGAGAGATCTTCATCCGAAATTAAATAAAAATAAACACATACAAAACCATCGAAACTTCGCACAACATATAATTAATTTTCTTTTCACAATAAACACGCATCCGAAACTGCAATAATAAACATCGCACTTTTCACCACGTTCCTCCCATTATACCTTTTTCGCCAGAATCCAATTAAATTTCACCGGAAACGAACATCGACTTTTTCCACACAGATCGATACAGATTAACAAAAATCGATCATTACGTGTACCTATTTCGATCGAGACCTCACGCTGTTACAGTTACCATTGTACCACGTATGACGCAACGCCAATTTCGGCCGTAGAAATTTCTATCTGTTCAGAGGTGCGCAACCTTTTTTCCCTTTCGGATGCCGATTATCGCGTATTGTAGATGCTATGTTGAGAAATGGATGTCTGCAAAAACTCGTGACTTATCTCGGAGCCGTCATCGGGAAGTAAAGGTCAGACATGAGCACGAAACGAATGATCTTTCCCTTTATAAGTACTGTTTGTGTATTGTCCGTTTTGTTTTAGTAATTTATGTGCGAAATCGGTTTTTTTTTTGTATTTTGAAATTCGAATGTGTGTTGGTTTTACATCGTTTACTCATTTATAGTATGAAATTACGTGCTTAAAACTTCATGCTTCAGCGAAACAGAATAAATTATAAATCATAAAGTACTTTGACTGTTTTCGTGGTTTCCACATGCTTGTATTTATGAACATGCGTTCTAAAATATATATGTATATCGTAAAATAACAAAATTTTCGTACGCCTCAGTTAATTTATTCAAATACAGTAAAATCCCGTTTTTACATTTTAGAAAGGACCAATAAAAAAGGGAAAATGTAGATTGAAGGTTTCGAATATGAAAAATAATAATAAAAAATAAATTATCGTTTATTGATAAAATCACGCATTTGGCACATGTTTTTGGGTTTATACAAGCTCTTTCGATGATATAAATGGATTTAAACTTTCGATATCATCACATTAAAGACAAGATCTAAAAATTGTGTGAATGGGGGTTAAAAAAATAATAGGAAGAGAAAAATTACGTATTAACATCAGTAACAAGCGACCAAGAAATTTATCGCGAATAACGGGAAAATATAAATTACGGGCACGAAAAAACGAGGTTTCACTGTATATCATAAAATAACAAAATTTTCATACGCCTTGGTTAACTTATTCAAATTTATCTAGTTTCATTCGATACGACACATTCAAACTGCAAACTTTTACTTAATTACCTTCCGTTTCATATCCATTAACCCAGTTAGTTGAAAGTAACTTATACATTGTAATTTTAAGTATTTATAACTTTTAATACGGAAACATCGATTGATTCCAATTGCATCTGAAGACTTTCTATTCCGACACATTATATCTAATTAAAACCACATATAAATCGCAATAGATTACACTTAATTGAAGTAATTTGCAAATACAAATTGCGTCTGTTAAATATTTTATAATTTCTTAAACGGTTGACGATCACCCAATACGCAATTATGTAACCGTACACAAATCCGATAATCAACCGGTCAATAGTTGTAAAAAAAAAAAGAAAATTTCTTTATCAAGTACATTATACGTAATTCAAAATATGTAAGAGAAAAAAACTTGTCACTATTTTTTGTTACTTGGACAAATGTCTAGTCGTAATTCTGACGAGCTACAATTTTATGCACATTCATTGTTCACGAAGCATGAACATTTCAAAAAACTGTTATAAGAATATCAAATTGTTGAAATTTTCGATTAAAGAAAGTATTGATTTTTATATTATCGCACTTGGTCTAAAAAAAATGACACATCACACATTTTCTGTCATATTTCACCTCACTCGTTTCGATAATTTTTACATGTCATCATTATTCAATAAACGCTATAACAATCTTAAAATAATACAAATATAAATTCTACCATTCGAACATAATAGGTTTCGCATATTCGAAAACCCAACTTGTTGACATTTCAGCAGATTAGTATTCCAAACGATATCCTAAACACGTATTATACCCGATTCTATAATACCATAAAAAATGCGTTCCACATACGAGGCTGACATTGTTTCTAATTCAAAAGTGAAAAAACCAGTAGCCGGACCGTCTCGAATCCGACTGTGTGTTTTTTTCGAAACCCGCAGACCAAAGTTACGTATGGCAAGTGCGTGATTATAAAACAATTTTGTAACATGCGTTCGAGATAAATCACCTTATCAATTCCCATAGGTTCGACGCCGGTTTTCCCATGGCGAGTTTTTCCCACGTCTGAAAATTCAATTTCGCAAAAAAATTTTGAAAACGGCCCCTTTTGACCGTTTTGCACAATCTTTTTAGTGTGTGCGATTATGTTCGCTCTCCATATTATCGACTTTCGCATTGCGAAAATGTCGGATACTGAAATGCTTAGCGATTTTGTTGGTTTTTGTAATGTTTCGATTTTGTTTGTTTTTTTTTTATTAAAAAAAACAACAGAAATTGGAGCATTCGGAAGTTGATCAATCAAATCTTTGATGTTCGGTTTTTATGTTCTTAAAACGATTCGTTTTTGTGTCATCATTGACGAAATGTCCAAAGATAGAAGGTTCACGCGACAAAGCATCCGTATGACAAAACGTACACGTAAAAAATTTTCACATGACAAAACTTCCATAGACAAAATGTTCATAGGTTCAAAAATAATTTTTTTTTACAAAAAAAAAACAAAAATTCGACAAAATGGATAGTGACGAAAAATTGGTCATTGTCCTTATCATGGTACTTATTATCTATGAATATCTTATGAAATATGTTAATTATCTTATTATATGTATATACTTGTTTTATTACTTATTAGATATAAGATAATCTATAAAGTTCTCCATTATCAGATTTTTTCAACATTGCAAATCAAATAAAAATATTTTTTTGATCTTTAAATGTTTTTCTATAAAATAGTAATTGTATAGTTGAAAATATTTTCTATTTATAATACTAAAAATATCACGTTGCTCAACTTCGATGATCAATGAGTCAATACAGTTAGATAAGTCTTAATTGTTTTCGTATAAAGATTTCATAAAAGTATTTATATCATTTAGAAAGGCACTTCAAACGGCAGTTAAGATCTCGTGATTGATTATTTACGATTATCGAAAGCGAAACAATAATTGATGACTTAACCATACTAATTTATTATTCATCCGTAGATAGCTAAATCGAACACATGCTAACAACAAAACGATATCGATCATTAATAAGACAAATAACACGCAAGAGATGCACCTATCAATTTATACGACCGTCAATAATTTATTAACATTCAAACACGATTTATTTACCATCAAATCGACGGGAGAAAGTAAAACGTTCATATGGAGAACCGGAAAATCGCATTCTTCAAAAATCTAATATGCAACGACAGCGTTTATTCCAAATGGTAAATTCACTTATTACCCATTTCCTCGTGATCTAACAGTACCACGCAAATCATTCTAATGATCTATTCTAGATCATATTGTGGGATTTTCTACGTCAAAGATCGTCTTCCTAGTGATGACGAAACCTCTATTCTGCCATTATATTTTTTGTACGTTCTTAATTAACCTTGTCACGAGATTAATATAGCCTTTTTTTAAATGGTGTAACTGTTTAATTCTGCGGTTCTTAAGCTTAAGATCTATGGCCTTTTTGTCGGAGACTGTTTGCGTGTTGACGACAAAAAAGTCGAAAGATAACGTCGATTTATTTATCTTAATGGATCGATATGGAAATGGATATTGAAATTTCACGCTTCGGCACGCAAATGGATCGTGCAAAATTCTATTGATGATAATTTTATGAAAAAAAGTGCGCGTGAAAAATCGCCGAAATTAAAATGTCAGACGTGGAAAATACGTATTGTACGCGCGACGGACAAAGAAGATCTGCATTGAATATTTATCGGTTTTTTTTTCAGTCGAAAATAATATTTTCTAATATTTTTTTTGAAAGATTGTTTTTTTATAGTGATGTTACAATTTAACGCAAAGTTTCACTTTTTCATCGAAATCGTGTCGATTTTCAGAATCGACTTTTACTATCTATTAATTCTTGATTTGCGTTCACTTTTTATGTGAAAAAATTATAACAATATAATTAAATTTTGCGATTCGTGTCGCACATTAGCGAAATACCACGTTTTGTAACATCACTCGGAAAAAATTTGATATTATATTTAAATAATTTATACTCATAATGCAGCAACGCATTGTTGCTTAATTATGAAAGTTCTTCAGGCAAAAAAAAAAAACACATGAAACCTCAACTGTTTTGAATTTGACATTTTGTCAATTGGTTGCGTTCAATTCTAGCCTTGGTTAGAAAAATAAAATTTTTTGCGACATTATGAATTCTTATTAGTTTCATTGCATTAATTTAAAATCTCATATTCAACAGGTGAATTGGTTGTGTGTTCTTTTTACATTGTTCGACACCATTATTTTTTTATACTTCGTCACCTGCAGAATGTTAAGCCCACGTTTGGGATGAAAAAACTACACCCGGGAAAAAAGTGTTAAATACGATTTTCTGAAATATGTTAGCTTATTTTTAAACTGAAACAAATCAAGATTGGAATCGTTCTTCATGGTCCCACAAAACATTTTTATATGGTTTACTCGCGAAATTTTCCGAAATTATTCTCGAGCGTTTTTCTTGAGAACCTTGTCGAATTTTCAGGCGACGGAAACCTTCGAAAATATATTATACCATCGATCTTCCTTTCATATTTTAAAAAACATTATTTTTTCTGTTATTGTTATTTCAATATATTTTCGAATCCTCGCATAACTTTAGCATCGATAACGAGCTTCGACAAATACGTTTACAATGAGCGATTTTTTGTTTTGTATTTTTTTACCATTCTGAAAACAGCCCGAGGCTTCTGTAAAAAAAAACACCGATATTGTTTTGAGTTTTGTAAAAAGTTAAATATTTATTTTCGCATCACATTGGCGTCTTTCAATGACGTAAATTTATCCTTTATCCATATTGCATTAAAAACGTATTTATACCACGTCCTTATCATGCGATAAATGTTACGTTTGTTGAATATTCAAATAATTACCAACTTCTTTTTGCTAATGTTACAATTACGCAATAAAACAAGTGCCCGTCTATATCCAATTGATTATTCTGTCTTAGCAATACGTCAATCTCTCCATAAAAAAGATCCTTGGTTTTGAGACGTAGGTTTATTTAGAAGCCTTTTTTTGTAGTCGATTTCCTGCAAAAATTTCGATACCTTTTGTATTGCGAATTGAATAATTCATTTAATTAGAGCGAATCGATATTTAAACTATTATTTACTCGATAACTTCAGTTGAATTACGATATCTTATATAAAAAAATACGTTTCCCAATAATTGAGAAATTAAATTTAGTTCGTCAACAGCTTCTTACGAAAAACGAAAAAATTATAATTTTCTCATTAAAATAATATATGTATAATTTTTTTACAGTAGTCGAACATTCAAGTTCAAAACGACTTAATTAAATATGCGCATTCGCTTGTCAATATCGTCGTTTTTATGAAGGAAATTAATATTATTATTTAAATAAAAAATATATTACATTAGATACGATCATGTCATATATAAACGGGGAGGTCAAATTCGACCAAATTTCAAAATTATGACACTGTTTGAAGATTCTCATCACGTTCCCGAAATGGAGAAAGCGTTCACTATTGTACTTGTTTTATTAATAGGGAAAGTGTCACCGAAATAATCGTATCGCCGAAGAATCTATTTCATTATTTTCGCCCACTTGTTAAAATATAATAGTTCGTTTTGTTTTCATTGTAAATTATTTTAAAATTCGTCTTGTTTTCTCAAGTTTACGCTTAATTTGATTACCAATTTTCAATTTGATTCGAAAATGTTTAATTTCGAATTTATGTTGAATGGTTTCAATTCGATTCGGTTTCGATATCGAAAACTTTTTATTTACCGTTTATTGATGAATATTAAATGTCTGCTAAAGTTCAAATGTCAATATAAAAAAAAATCTAAATCAAATGACAAATAAAAGTCTGATATTTTTAAAATTTATAAAAAATTCCGGTTTGATCATTTGATCTTAAAAAAATATTCTCAAGTACTATTGAATCTATTTACTAAACGCTTAATTTATTACTTAGCATCTACGATTAGCAGATATCGACTAGATTATAATAATACAAAATACAGTGAAACCCCGTTTTTACGTGCCCGTAATTCATATTTTCCTCTATTTTCGTTCGCTTGTTACTGTCGATTCGTAATTTTTCTATTCTTTTTATTTTTCAAACAGTTTTTTGATCTTGCCTTTAATGTGATGATATCGAAAGTTCAATTCATCTAAAGACCTTGTATAAAAAAAGACAATTTTTTCTTAAACATTTGAAATCCTCAATCTACGTTTCCCCTCTAATTAAATTTTTTGTCAATCTCTTCAAAAACGTAAAAACATTGTTTCACCGTACTCAAAACAATCAGAAATATCGAATTCACATACAATAAAAATGACCCATCAATATCGAAATTTCGTACACATTTCCAACCCATCCTCTTCCGCGTCAGATCGTAATTAATTACCCCGCCATTCACAATATCGCATTCTGCTTCCGTTCTGATATAAAACCTCAGACTTCACTAGCGAGGCTCACAATCAACATTAATTATTCTCCAAATTGTTCTCGCGGGAAATCAAACTTCACCGTTCACATTTCACGCACTCACCCCTTCGGCGTCTCGCACAAATTGTTCAATCAATATTTAATATTCGGGATTTCTCAATTTTCATACTCTTCGGAGCGTGTCGTCATGGACGGGTCTGGGTGCGAAATTCGAGTTGGCAAATCGTGACTCGATGGCATGATCGTTGAATTAAAAACGATTTTGATTTCTTTTTCGATCATGCATTGTGTGCCGATTGCATTTTATTCAATGAAAATGCGAATTGCCGTTTGAATATCAACATGCGACCTTCCACTTTGGATCCGATCCGAGGAGACTTTTACTCTGGTTTTTCAAATCGGATCTAATGCGGGATGATTTGAATATTTCATATTGAAAAAAATGTACGCTAAATTTAAATTATTGCTGCGAATCATTTGAGTCTGAAGATTATCATCGTATTATCCGTTATATTTGAAAGTGGCGTATCTCCATTTTTATTTGTTTCGAGATATTTAAGGTTTTACATTTTTCGATAACAATACTGTTAACTAGTTATGAATTTATTTTGCTTTTCCGAATAGACATATCAAGACATAACAAGACATATAAAATTTAAAAGCAATTAAAATTTGGATTATGTATAACTGAAACAGTGTTTTTGAATTTGAAATATAACGGCTCTTAAGAAAATTATATAAACGTTCACTGAAATATAAAACCTATAGAAACTTTGATGATTATCAAAAGAAAATAACTTAGCATTTAGATTAAAAAAAACTATCCCTTATCAAATTATCTCGAGCGAACAGTAATAAATCGCATCCAATAGTTAATTATGCCACTTGTAACTTAACTTCGGCGATTGGTAGAAGCTGATGCGACAAGGCTAAATCGTTAAATAAAAAAAATAAAATGAAGTAAACACATCAGTATTCAATTGCAACATGACGATTGTTGAATCTATGAAACCTCGTCCATGAAGAGTGAATTAACAATGTTAACCTTTCCATTTTAATGTGTCAATAAGTTAAATACGTATTTGATTCAATTGAAAAATAATTTATATATATATTGAAAACGATTTCTTCTTATTTTAAATTCTTTGCACTGTCGTTAAAATATAAAGCACTTGTTTATATTTTTTTAACAAAAACGATAATTGCTATCAATAAAAAATAGAAACATAAAAAAAATTATGTATGAGCCTTTTGCTACCTCTAATCATCGTTGTTATAATTATTTAATTTTTTTTGCAAGTTTTATATATAGATATTTAATTTAAGTACAACGCAAAAAAACAATACATCTAAACGAGAACATAAACAAAACAATATAAAAATAACCACAGATATTTCACTCAAGAGTACCACGCAATATAATTTTTTTCAACTTTGAATTAAACTTAACATCTTAAGTGTAGTAAATAATTGGACTCGGACATAATAGACGTTCAAAAAGTATGCCGTCGTCCAATTAAAGCGAGCTAATTGTAAAACGAGCGAAAGTGTAATTGTTTCGATTCGCGCGATTATCATTACAATTGTGCAAAACTCTTCAATTGCCTTTTGCGAATCTTGCACGCTTAACATTCTCACCCGTATTAAGTATCGAATGCAAAAAAGTTCGTTTTGGATTGTGTCGCAATATTCTTTTGGAGATGATCTTTTTGTCAAAGTTTCAATTCGTGAATTTCGCTTTCGCAACTGTGCACTTGACTCACGCTTAACGCTTAACTTTCTAAGCGAAAATGTTATCGAAAAAATTATTCATGACCGCAAATCCAATTTAGGATCGTCTTCTATTAAATTGCCGATACGTGCAATTGTAAAAAAATATATTACCGCGCTTATTCGTTTTCTAATGTTGATTTCGTGTCGGAAAATCATGTTTTTTTGGATACAATATAGTGATTGCTCTAATAAAATAAAATAATTTTTGAAGTTGCATAAATGTGCGTAAAGTCAAATGAACCTCGTTATTTATTATAAGGTATACGTTTTTTTATAAGAATATATTCCCTTCTATTATGATGATCAAGGTTATTATATACTTGATCATTGGTAATCAAACTATTATTTTTGAAAGTGATAAAAGACCCATTTTTCAATCGAATTGATTTAATTATAAACCACTTTTTCGTATTCAAATGATTTCAATTTTCATTTAAAAAAATTATAGATTTTTTTTAAAAGTATTATGTGAGCTTACGTTTAACATGTTCCACACCGTGTCGTAGTGTCAATATTATGCAATGTGTTGTTTCGGTCACTGGTGACCGTTAATTTTTTTTCCATACGTTACTGGTAATGAATTGAATTTAAAATCATATGCGATCTACGTACTTTTTATAAAAAACGTATATGAAGTAACCAACATGCCATAAAATCAAAATCGTGTTTTTATGTACGAATCATAACACGTAAATATAAATAGAGCTTTCTTCTTTCTGAAAACACCGACAGTTCATATCATATTTCAGGAAATCCTTGAAAGTATATATAAATGAGCTTTCGTAGCAAAAACACGTTTCTCATGTTACACGAGGTTATAAGGTTGAAAAAGAAATAATAGCAACCGATGATGCATTCGCACATCATCAGCTACAATAAGAATATATCCAGTCGTCCTTGGCTACATCACGACCAAGATGTAAAACTATGTATTGTTTCGGTTTAATGTTCGGAATGAAAAAAACGTTTTTTGGGCCCAAATTAGGCGAGCCCAAATAATAAATCTTAGGCAATCATCGAAATGTTGAAAAAATTGTATCCAAGGTTGTAATATATCTATTTTTGTTTGCAGGTTGTACAAGGTGTACATATAGAGGCTCCTCATCTCGTCAAGAAGAGAAGTATCGATCAGCCTTTAAGAATAATAGTTTATTATGATCATTCTGTTTATAGGTATTGTATTTTCTTTTTAGTTCTGAATTTTGTGAATGTTTAATTTATGTTTGTTATGTTTATTTTCAGACTGGATAGTGAAAAATTTGATCTCATCAATGTAGGTATATGATATCTTCGACGATAGATACATAAATTTTTCTTTTTTTATATTTTCATATTTATTTTAGAATTTGATTCAAATTTTCTTTACAGAACACAATATTACCACAATCAGTTCAATTTTGGGAGAAAACTTTAAAAGTTAGAAAAACTGGTGATGCTATAAGACTAAATAGGTATGTCGATCTTATTATTTTTTCTCATGTATTGTGTTATACTTAATTTTCATTATATTATTTTCAGAAAATGTCACAGTAGACAAGTTTTCGTCAAAGGTGGACGCACTCATTGTATTGGGTCATGTCAGGCGACTACAATGTGTGGGGAAGTTCATGTTCCACCGGAGCATCTAAACGTAATAAAGATATATTAAATATATCAATGTAATTCTGTAATACTAACAAAATGATTTGATATTTTAGCCATGTTATGTTTGTAATCAAAGCGGTCAGTCGTGCGGGATATCAAAATCTGCTGATGACAATCCTGCTGGTGGTCCAGGAATTGCTGATGCAGATTTTGTTCTTTATGTATCAGCTTTAGATACAGAAAGATGTACGAGAGGATTGACTGTTGCTTATGCTGCCCATTGCCAACAAGAAAGTGCTTTAGATCGGTAAAATATTAGAACTGTAGTTAAAATATATATTGAAAAATGTCTGATTTTAAAAATTTTATTTTAGTCCAATTGCTGGCCATGCAAATTTTTGTCCATCAGAATTATCAACCCGATTTCAAGATTTGCAATCGATGCTTTCTACTGTTCAGCATGAGATGCTTCATGCATTAGGATTTAGTATTGCACTTTATGCATTTTATCGGTATGAATAATTTCAATTTGGCAAATTCAATAGTTCTTGAAAAAAAATTTTCGAATTTAAATTATATTATTTATTGACAGGGATGATGACGGTAATCCTCTTACACCTAGAAGACCAGACACTGGCAGTCCTCCTCTGAACGAAGAGTAATTATAATTTCATAATATTATTATATTAAATCTCGAATTTTTATTTATTTTCTAATAAAATTATAGACTTCAAATTCATCAATGGTCTGATAAGGTTGTGAAAAACATTACTAGAGATAAATGGGTTGTTCGTGGAGGCTTTATGACTAGAAATATTCTCATGGTTGTGACGCCAAGAGTCGTTAAAGAAGTGAGTAATATTTATAAACTTATGTAGATTTTGTATTTATAAATAATTATTTTTCTTTATTTTAGGCAAGAGAACATTTTAACTGTCCTACTTTAGAGGGAGCTGAACTAGAAGATCAAGGCGGAGAAGGAACCGCATTTACACATTGGGAAAAACGTATATTGGAGGTTAGAATTTTGAATTAGATTATTTATTTGAGATATTTAAATAAATGTTGCATATAAATTTTATTTTAATTTAAAGAATGAAGCTATGACTGGAACACATACTCAAAATTCAGTATTTTCAAGAATAACGTTAGCCTTAATGGAAGATACTGGATGGTACAGGGCAGACTATAATAATGCTAAACCATTGGCTTGGGGGAAAGGCCTCGGTTGTGAATTTGCCACCAAATCATGCAAAGAATGGATCAACAACAACACTTTCAGGTATATAAGAATGATTATTTTTTATTTTAATAATCACTTCGACAAACATCAAAACAAACATTCACAATATTCATTTTGATTCATTTTACTGCCACTATCAGTGAAGGAGATGAGTTTGAACAGGACAACAGGTATATTTTATTTAAGCCATATGAGTTATTTTTAGAATAAATTATAGCTTATCTTTTATAAAATATTCAATCAACACTGATTACAAACATAATTTAAATTTTTCAGTGGAAGGTCACCGCATCCTTTCTGCTCTCGAGTGAAGAAAGATCCGCTGCAAACTGAATGTTCTCAACAACGAGATAGTGTTGCTTTATGTAATTTGATTATGCATGATAAACCACTTCCACCATTATATCAGGTAAATATTGAGATATTTAAAAATGGAAATGAATTGATTCAATCTAATTATATGTATATATTGTATAGCATTTCGATTGGATACCTGATGTCGAACCTGGAAATGAAAGTTATTATGGAGGTAGTGTAAGTTTAGCTGATTATTGTCCATACATTCAGGAATTCACATGGAGATTTAGAAACACAGTTGTTAGGGGCTCAAGATGCTCATTTCGTGAAAATAATCCTAGTACATAATTTTTTTCATTGAATTTCATAAAAAAATACACTATTTCAATTTGAATATTTATTAAATTTGCAGAAGTGGATAAAAATTTTGCATTGGAATCGTATGGAGAAAACTCAAAATGTTTTGATCACACCAACCAAATGTGGGAACAAAGATCTTGTCGTCAAGTATGTAATTTATTTTTACCGGAATGGTTCCTATGTATATAGTGCTTAAGACAAATCATTATTTTAGGTGAGGCAATGGCAACATTGGGGATCTGGTTGCTATGAATATAAATGCCAAAATGGTAGACTGCATATAATGGTCAGTCAATTTATAATTTGATTATTTATATAAAATTTATTTATTAATAAAATATTTAAACGAAATTTGTAGGTGGGAAATTATTCATATGAGTGTTTCCATGCCGGTCAAGAATTAGCTGTTCGCATTTTACGCTTAGGATGGTTACATAGAGGTTCCTTAATTTGTCCACCATGTCGAGAAATATGCCAATCTGAATTTGAGGTATAAATTTGTACTTATGTTCATCTTTTATATGATACAAAATATTGACTTTTTTTTAAATATTTATAGAAAAGAGGAGAACAATGTAGAATGAGTGATGAAGCACCTCCAAATAATTTTTACCAAAGAGACGAATTACAGTGTGGTTCTGCGATTCCCACATCTAGACCGAGTGTTAGTTTGCATGTTATAGCAGTTTCCATCAGTCTCGGAGTTATGTTGTTCATTACAAGTTTTTGCTTGTGTAGCAGCACCGTAGTGCAAGCTGCACATGGTGTTGCTAAATTAACTAAAATGGCCAGAGACAAAATTTCTTTAGCAAGGAACGAAAAGAAAAACACAAACACTCGAAGACTCAAACCAGAAGCGAGATTTAATCTTGAAGAAGTCGTTGTTAGTACTAACGACGAAAACGATGACAATAATATGGGAGACAATTCCCCGACCCATAAACAACATGTTCAAAATGTGACTGTGCAAGGTCAAATCAATCATCAGGACCAAAATGATTCAGATATTCATGATCCTCACGTTGTAGATTGTCATTTTAATGCTTATGAAAGTGATAATGTGCAAAAAGCTCCACATAATCAATCTAACCAAGATTGGAATGAATATTGTTCCGATAGTGAAATACAGGTTACTTCACAGAAAACCAAAAGGAAGTTGAGCAGAGTTATACGATGTGTAGATGATTACCCTGCATCCATTGAAGCTGAAAAAGCTATCAAGGAAGCAGCCCTTAGAGAAAAAAACACTAAGAGGAAGGGAAGTGTAAAAACTAGTAAAAGCAAAGAGATCAAGAAGATTGATGATGAAATAAAACCAGTTGAAGAAGACACAAAAAGCAAAAGGAGACGTAGTAAAGATGTAGAGAAGAAATCAAAGAAAGATAAATTTAGCGACATAGACTTAGATGAGGAACCTGGTTATTTTGAATTAGATGAACCTATAATACTCGAAGATGATGATGAATATCTTCAAGAAAAACGACCGTCCTCGTCTGGTATTTCCGTAGAAGGCAATAAAGTAACCAGAAGATGATCACAATAAGTATTCCTCTTTTGTAAACGTGTTTATTATTTGAGTTCTTCCTACGTTGAATTCCATAGATGTGAATTGTGCTTATTATTTAAATAGCTTATGCTTAATTATGTTAATACATCAGTATTTTATCGTGTTAGTTATTGTTGTAAAATATGGTTTAGCAATACTGTCAACATGGAGTTGAGCTAACACTAGTATCCAGTACGTGGATTGCACAATGTTCGTCCTCGACAAAAAATCACATCTAAAAGGATGGAGTTACAAACCTTTGTTAACTTGAAAATCCACGATGTTCTAATGAATTGGGTCATTTTACATTGGTTACTTTTTTACCTATAAATTGCCATAAAAATTTTTGTTTTGTATGTTTTATGGAATTTTACATTTCCAAATTGAAATTTGTTAATAATTGAAAAGCATTGATGAAGACTGAAGAAATTTTAATGATAAAAACGTAATTACCGCCTCATGAGTTACTCAACTTTTCCAAATATTTTAATTCAGGAATTTTCAATACAAATATATTTTGAACCATGCATTTGTAAATTCATATAAATATTTAAGGGTTGTGCAATAGCGTAAAGCAATTCGAAGATGGAAATTTACATGAAAATGTAGTTTTAGCGAAGCATCACTATCATTGCTTCAATTTCGTGTAAACTGAGTGTAGTAGATTTGATGATTTGAATCTGTTTTATAAAATCTAGTCATTACAATTTTATTTTATAAAACCTTAGTGAATTAATATTTTGGTCCAAATAAATCAGTTTTTATTAAATATTAGAACTAATTGAATGGTAGGATTTTGTTATAATTTTCAAAATTTGCATTTTATTGATTTGACATTATTGAGAATATTATTTGAAGTATCAAAAATATGATTTTTTAAATTCCCAAAAGTATGTTTTTTTTCTGAATACATATATGTATTTTATATTTTACATTCCGCATGAAATTATACTAATGAATGATAATAAAATGCATGAAAAACACCAAGTATATTCCAATACAATTTGTAATATTTTTAGTATACAATGATTTATTATAAACAGTCAATTATTTGCAAATGTATATATATAATATATATAGATAATAAAATATATTATTTTAAAAGAAACTGCTTTTAATATATATTATTTTCAGCATCAATCTAAAAACAATCAGGAATGAATATTTAATTAATGAAAATTACAGGTTTTGTCAGAGATGTCCTTCAGCTCGCATTATACGAAGGTTTTCTCGATCAGTTTCTTCCTGCACATTCAATGCTTCTTCAGCTTCTTCAGCTGTATGGAGAGCTTCCGCTATTTGAAGTCGGAGATGACCTAATTCATGCCACCTTACACCGATAACTTTTTGTGATCCATCGGAAAGTTGTAAAAATAATATAACATTTATGTTTTTCCTCAAAATATCAATTTTTGATTCATTGCTTTCTGCCTCAATCGTATCCCGTTGACTGAAAAATTATGATGAATATTTAAAATTCAATAGACATTATAAAAACATATTGATCTGATAATTACCAATATGATAAATCGATCATCCATTTTGTACCAACTATTGTCGGGTAAATTCGTATAACTTTCGGCACATTATTAAATAAATTTGGGGTCAATAAAATAGTTAAAAGTTCACGACAACATTCTGGAGGTAACCTAAATTAGTAAATATTAATTTGAAATGCCCATTTTGCAATATAATTTAAAAAATATATATACAAGTACATACTTTATAGAAATGAGGTAATCATACATTTCTTCTGGGGGCGGTTTATGTTTATGGGTAAGACAAGCCTCTCTATATAATGTGTGAACGAGACATCTTATAGCCAAATAATGCATTAAATTTGTAACACCACCAACTCGTGGAGTCTGTCCTTCCATTTCCTTAAGCGATACTAAAACAAATTCATCAATACAAAGCAATAATTATAACAAATCAAATCATTTCAACAATCTTACATGTAGCAAACGGTTTTATATCCTTCTTTTGAATCTTCGGGAACGTTTTACCGAATTTTTGTATTTGTGTTGTATCAACAAACAACATTTTTTCCGAAAAAGTATATTCCATAATATTGAGTGGCGCCAATTCATCTTTAAAGTTGTCTTCTTTTGCCATTTTGATAAATATTAAACTAATCGACTTCGAAAACTAGCAGAACAATAAATATGTTCGTTCAAAACAACACGATTAACTTTGACAGCTAAACTGACATTTATCTAAAAAAATCGTTTTACGACCATTTATGAAAGCGTTTAATAATCAGTTTTTGTTAATTATTTTGATTATTATATATAAATAAATAGATTTAAATGTTCTTAAATTTGAATTAATAAGTAGATAAAATGATTTTTTAAATAAAATAAAATTTTTTACAATATTGTATTTTAAACATGAAAAATTACAATTTATACATAAACACAATGGTTTATTTTTATTTTTTCAACATATTCAAAGCATTCCATCGCAAATAAACTGAAAAACAACACGATTTGGCATGTTTCATGCCAAATTTTCAAGAAATTGTAACCACATGAGGGTCGATACAGCGCCTGCGCCTTCCAACCGCCCCATCTTCAGACCCATTCGTAGAGTCACCCTTTTTCGATACGCACGCGTCGCACGCTCGTCTCGCCAACCACGACCGAGAATCGGCTGATTTCCTCTCGATTTTATACACTATATTTTTTATATAACCCGTTATACACCCACGAATAGATAGCCAAGGCGGAAAGTCAGCGTTCCGGGTGACCAGGGGTGGGTAAGGGCTTCCGTGCCCTTATCGGCGAGACCTTTGCTTCCTTGAGCGACTTCTGGAAGAACCTCGACGAGTGAATTTTCATGGAAAGTTTCATTTTTTCTGCGTGTTTCCGTATCGAGTCCAAGTCCGAACGCTATTTGCAAAACAACAAAATCAGATAATAACAGTTGAATTAGTGCTTTTCGCAAGAGTATATATTTTTTTGATCGATTTATTATTATTATATGCAAATCGACATTCAAAATATGGAAATGATTAATTTAATGTATTCGCACCGATACATTTTCACATAAAATAATAAATTGAAAAATGTATTTCTTGTTGATAAATAAATGTTGTGCAATAATTTGAAAAATTTTTAATTCTTTTTTGTGTTGGTCGAGTCAAAATGAATAAACGATATTGATTTCGGAAATGAAAAATTGGAAGTGATACAAATAATAATATTTAATGAAATTCAATCGTATTCAAAAACGAAGATGCTGACTAAAGAAATTGCAATTGAATGAAGGTTTGCAAATAATATTTATACCAATCTACCACTTTCATTAACATATTAACGAATCATTAGATTTATGTTATGTTTATATTATTTGTTTAATATTCTCTAAAATTTTTAAATATTATTGATTTATTTCACCATTAAAAACATTAGACCCAATCGGTATAAGATTATTTGTTTATTTTTCATACGGAAAATTACTATTACAAATTTTCCGGAACGGCGCAGATGCGACATCGCATCGCCGCCATTTTGAATTGCTGAGGCTTCTTTATTTTTGTTTTTCTTATCGCATCACAATAATTCAAATCGAAAACATCCACACAACCTCAACTAAATTCCAAATCGGGCATTCGTGACATATCAAAACGCAACACCCCAAAATAATATAAAATTTAAAAATTTCAGATCGACTGAGAAGACTTTAAGTTATATAATAAAAATATACAAGCGATACGAGTTATTTAGTAAATTTTATTATCGATAAGGGGTACATAAAATCGATCGATTTCGGTCGACTATGTGACACGGCCGTGACGAGGAATTTTTCTAAATTTTTTACACAAAAAGCGAAGCAGTTTTAAGGGTCAAAGAATCGGTTAAGTTCGCGGGCTCGGGTTCAAAACCCGGGGGCGTTAACGTTTTTCCGGCCAGGCAGACGAGTCGATTCCAAACACGGCTTCGCAACTCCAACAACCTCATCCCAAATCAATGAGCAGGGGCTCCCAACCGGGTCGTCGCACACCAGCAGGGGCCCTAGAAGAGAAGCGATACCAGTACGGACTTCCGGTGTGCTTGCGCCGTTTTAGGTGTGCCACTTTGCACGGTAAAGCGAAATGTCGTTGCCAAGAGAGTGGAGCTTCATTCAGGTGAGCTTTCCGTTTCGGTTCTTGTCGATTTTTTGTTGAATGTGCAGATCCGCGTTACAAGTAAAAAAATCTGTTTTGAAAATTTTAAATGCGTATCCGTTTATTAATCAGTAATTTTTTTGAGGTTCGTATTTTTTTTGTCGATTTGTATAAAGGGGATCGTAAATTTCGAGTTTTTTTTTTGTTTGAGTATTGGAAGTCTTTGTATTGACCGCGCTGTTTGTCGCTTAACTTTGGTGATCGGTGGGAGTTGGTGCGGTCGGTTGAGTAAGAATATTGATGTTCGATTATATAAAGAGTTTGATGTACGGAACTGTTATGTGCATGATATAGTGCCATCTATTGGTATTTTGGTCTAATTGGCTTTTTTGATCTTGAATTTTTTTTATAATTGGTTTTGCGTTTGAAAATTCATTTGATTTTTTCAAATATTTTTCATTCAAATTTTACAAAAGCTTACAATTAGTACTAAAAATATTATTACTATTTTTCATAATTTTTACTATTTTGAGGTCAGTAGGTAATCGGGTCATTAGTTCTAATCATATATCAGAAACTAATTTATAATACATTATTCCCATTTTACAAATTGGAAAAAAGAAAAACACGATAAAAAGCAATTCATAGAATACAACTGCGTAGCACTTTCGCGTGTCAGAAGTGAAACTTTCATATCATTAATTTTTCCATTAACCTTTAATTTTATTATATTCTTAAAATACTCGACATGCATCATACTTTTTGACATCGTCATACTTAAATTTAATATTATATTTAAAAACTATAAATATAACGACAATATACCTATGATATCGAAAAGCTCACATGCAAAGCTTTTTTATCACATTATTTTTAATTATAAATAGTTATCGATATTCCAGAAAAAAAAAATAAAACAAAAGTTTCACCATTTCGAATGACGACTAAGCAAATCCACACTGCAACAAAAACAAGAAATTTCTAATCCAATTTACGTAAATACCCAAAAAACACTTATCATAACCTTTTAACAAAACACCATAAACCCGATGAAATAACCGACCCAAAAACTAAAACAGCCCCTGCAGATCATCCAATAGCCATTAACAAAAGCGTCGATGACTCAACCCATAACATTTTCATTGTACTTAACTTATTACATCGGAAAAGCTGTAAGGCATCTTTTGTGACGCACGAAAAGCCATTGCGACACACACAATGCGATATTAATCGCGAAACTTCCCCACGACGATAATTCAACATTGGAATATTCCATGATGATGGAAAATTCGAGTAACTCCATAAAAAACGCGGCTATTTCGATCGGTGGAAAATTTAAATTCGCGATGGTAATCGGTGACTTTTGTCAACTGGTACGGAGTCGTTAGGTTGTTTCATTTGATTTTTCGCAATAAATGTTAAAATCGATGAGTCGTCTCTGCGGAAAACTCTGATGACACATTTCCATTGAATTTTCCTATAGATGTTTGACCCGGTTGCATGTGTATATGCGAAATGCGGAAAAGCTGAACGCTTTGTACGTTTTCAAATATGCAAACAAATAAATGGAATTGGTTTCGATTCCGCATGAATTTATTATGTTTGATTATCAACGTTTGTTTCGCGCTTTATTACTAATTCCACATAATTTCATAATCGTCGATATTAACGGATTTATGATAGAATGACAATCGGAAAATTTAATGAATTTATAATATCAATGTCACTTATGTGTATGTTATATCGCAACGTTTGTGTGATCGTATTTTCCATGAAAAATGCAAAAAATCTTGTGGTTTTTGTGAAACTCAAACAAATCTGAAGCAATATTTGACATGATTTCTTCAATTAGTGACTCCCTTACTAGAATTTTCGAGAATGAGTTCTTTTATGGTTTATAAAGCCGAGTTTTCTGTCTGTGGTCCTCAACGCCATTTTAAACCAGATTACGACACTTTGGTGTCATCAATGCAAGTCTTTCCCAGCCTTCCATAGGTATATCATAAGACACATAAATCGTCATATTTGACAGATGAAGTCAAACTTTTGTTTTTTAAATAAAACGAACAAAAAGACATTTTAAATTTCATGTTAAACGCACATGTTAAATTTCACAAAAAACGCACAATTTTTTGCATTTTTCATAAAAAACACGATTACACAAACATTGCGTAACATAATATGTATAACATCCACTATAGAACTTTTCCCAATACGGACATTTTTCTCGTATTGATACAGGAAACGAAACTTTCAAGGATTCGGATATTACTACCATATTTTTACAAAATATTTCCAAATCAATAACATATATTTATTGATCACGTAATTTATCACTTAACTTCGACAATTTTGACTCAATATGATATAACATAGTATATTAATAGAAACCATATATTTTTTCATATAATGTAATGACCTCATTCTGATTATAAAAATAGACAAATCCAATATTATTTCATAATACAAATAAATTTTATTTAATTAATATTAAAAAAAAAAAAACACTACATGCATTTCTTTACCGAACTCTTCATTCGAATTTCAAATACTCATCAATTCAAGAGTTATAAGTAACAAAACGAACTTCTTGCACTTTAATATAGAATAATACAGATTTCGATATAAAATAACATTGAAAGTGCATTGTTGCAACCGGATACGCCCCCGTATACGACCTCGTGAACCTCATAGTATCGATTTTACTCGAACGACGTGGAAAACATTGTCAGCTTTGTCATCCGATATGGAGATCGTAATACTGCTATGTCATTCAATCGATCGACGTGACCTTTGGTTCACCCCTGAACCGAAAAATATATATGAAAATGGCTAAAAATGGCATTTATGAGTATGTGTTTTCAGGATGTCTGCGACGGACCTGGTGGTACGTCGAAGGAGGGCGTCAACGGCGCACAGCCACTCTTGTCATCAGACGAGGTATTTCAGAAGGGTTTTGTTTATTTTTTTATTATTAGTTAACTACGTCATAGAGTTTATTTTATTGTGGGACGTCTGAAACGTTTCCGAAACCGTTTAAGTGCATGCATTTTTTAAAAGGAAAATAACTCTTGAAGAGTTTAAATACTAAAATCATTATCACATTAGTCTATTATTCACACCATTTATAACTTAACTTTAACAATCGATATGTTGGAAAAACGTAAGATTTTTTCCGATATTTATCGAAAATTTTCCATATCGATGTAATAATCAAGAAAATTTAACTCTTAAAAATTTCAATAATTAAAAACCATCCCTATTTGAAACGTATGAGATCGTATTTATTTATTAACTGCGTCGATTTATGTCAACTTTGTCGATTGATAGAAACCAATACATTTGACAAAGCTAGACCATTAATTCAAATTTATTTATTTTCGTTGTGAAAAATCGTTGAATTTAATCTATTCGAAGTCCACTAACTCAATTTTCAAATACATATTGCATCATACTACGCACTTGTTAAAATTTCTGTTTCATCAAAACGTAGATTATATTAGCATTTTACAATTTACTTCCGAAAAAACAACGAGAATTCATATTAAATTATTTTAATAAAATATATTTCATACAATTCACCGGTCAAACAAAACTGCCACTGTAAAACGCAAATCATGAAATTGAATCGATTCGCGTTATGTCATTTTATTTCTAATAATATTTTCGCAAACTTGCCATGTTTATTTTGCGATCAATTTACTGTATCTCGTTAAAATGTCAAACGATATTAATCAGACGAGCTTTCCACCAAATTCCTCAGTACCAGGAACATTATGATACCGACTTAAATAAAATATGAATACAAATGTGCGATTCAATTCGAGCACAGCGAAAAAATCAATGCAATTGTGTCGTGTTTGGGAAATTCGTGACTCGAACATCCAATTATTGTATTACACTATAAAAATGTTTTTAATTTTCATCATTTATTCATAAATAGTACTGCAGATGATGATCATTGTATTTGCAGGCTTTGGTATCTTTGGACGTGATGTCGAGCTCTCTTCTATCGGTCCAATCTGCCCCTGTTCTGGAGGCACCGGTCAGACCTCAACATTTGCCATTACCACAACAGCTCACAAAAGTAAATCAATAATTTTATGAAATGATCAAAACACAATCAAGATACAATAACATATTATAAAATTCCAGAGCAACAGCATACAAAGTCCTCCAGACACAAATCTCGAAGAAGATGACAATCTGCTGACTATATCAAGCTTGACTGCTAGGCCTCTTATTGCCAAGTCGAAGGAATTAGGCCGATCAGGTCAGAGAAAAAAGAACCACAGACTGTCTAGAAAAGCGATCAAGAGGAATTCGATTCAAACTGAAGATTCGCAACCTTCTGGGTATTGGTTAATTGGTTATTTAGAATTTTTACTGTATTTTTGATGAATTTTTATTTTAATGTTGTATTGTGAATTCTTTGTTATTAGTATCGACGGTGGATACGGGTGGTTTATTGTAATGGGAGCTTTTATGGTTCAATTTTGGGTGGCTGGTTTAGTTAAGTCTTATGGTGTTTTGTACGTAGAAGTGTTGGAAACGTTTCCCGATTCTTCTGCTTCGGTTGCTTCTTGGATACCTGCTATTCTTACCGCGTTATGTTTGGCTTTAGGTAATATTTTTTCATTCAAATTTGTTATACTTAGTTTAATTTAATTTAATATTTAATAAAAATAAATTATTAATAGCTCCTGTCTCATCGGCACTGTGTCAGAAATATTCTTGTAGAGCAGTTGTATTTATCGGAGGACTTTTTTGTTCAGCTGGTTTGGCGTGTAGTTATTTTGCCACATCCCTCGTACATTTGTTTTTTACATTTGGGATTTTAACAGGTATTTATAATGAAAATAATATATTTTGATTCTTAAAAGAAAATTATTAATATTTAATTATTTAGGAATTGGTGGAGGTTTATCAACTACACCAGGCATTGTTATTGTTTCACAATATTTTGATAAACACAGGTACTAAGTGTATATAGTATTAAATTGAAATTTTAAAACCAATAACATAAACTAATTCAACGTTTTTTCAACAGAGCATTAGCTAATGGTATATGCGTTAGTGGTACAGCAGCAGGAAGTTTTGTTTTTCCTATGATTATAGAAACTTTAGTAAATCGATACGGATTTCATGGAACTATTCTTTTATTGGGTTAGTTTCTATTTGGATCTTTTTGATCATATTATGTTAAGTTATACTTATTCATAAAATTAATTGAATTCCATAGGTGGAGGTATGCTCCATGTTTGCGTTAGTGCTGCCCTTTATAGATCACCACCAGGCGAAGAAACGTTGGCTCCGGATGAACAACAACAAACTTCAGCAGCCACATCTATAACTGAAGTAGCAGATTCTAATCAAATATCCTTTAGCACTCCTACCAAAAGTATGTCTAGGAAACAATAAAATCAGTATTTAATGTCTATTTTGGCAATTCTAATTCATTTTACTTTTAGTTAATGAAAAAATGAATAATCGACTTGAGAGTTTATTTATGAGTGAGCGTATGAACGATGTTGACGCATTTCTAAATCATAAAAACGCAACCATGAATGCAGATATGAATTTGGGATCATTACATAAAATTCCTTGCACCGGAAGCGACTTGAGTCTAAAAATGGCATCTCCCAGAAATAATTTGATTTGTGAAATATTTCATCCTAGTCTAATTGAAGTAAGTATTGAAATTACATCTATTTAATTAAGATTTGATTAATTGAAATTTAATTTAAAATATACCAGGTTACAAAGCCAATTCAGCACAATTCTGATTCTGAAGAATCATCAGAAGGCAAAGATGTGATGGGAGTGGGAAACCGATGGGTCGACGGACGGTTGAGATTGAGAGCTACTCGTTCATCCAGTTTATTACACAGCGTAGAAGATCTAACTACTGATTCAACATGTGTATATAAAGGAAGGCATAGATTATTTACAAGGTATGTAAAATATTATTTGACAGATGATTTAGTTTAATTTTTATTTCAATTTAAAGTTTTTTTTTCTAGATCTATGTATATCAAACCTCCTCCAGTACCAGCTATTACCATTCCGGATAAAATATTCGCAGACGATGAAAAAAAGGTTGATAAATTAGAAACATCTGAACAAATCATAACAATAGAAGCGGATAATGTAGACAAAAAAGTTACATGTGTAGATCGTATAGCTCGGTACGTCAAGTACTTATGATTCTCGTAAAATTTAAGTATGAGAATTAATAAATAATCATGATTTTAGTTATCTAGACGTTTCTTTGCTGAAGGATTGTAAATTTATGCTATTGAGTGGATCCGTTACTCTGATGTCGACTGGATCACCATACATGTTATATTATTTACCAGCGCACACATTATCTATTGGACACACTAAACCAGAAGCAGGTATGTTTTAAAATCTATAACTTTGAAATAATATGATACCCGAGTCATTAATGATATTGTATGATATACAGGGAGTTTGGTTGCTATCAGTGCTGTTTTAGATTTGATCGGACGCTTAACATTTGGCTGGTTATGCGACTTACAACTATTCGATAGAAAAAAAGCTTATCTTGTTAGGTATTTTAACTCATGAAATATGTTATTT
Organism: Hydropsyche tenuis; assembly: GCA_009617725.1. NCBI lineage: Eukaryota > Metazoa > Arthropoda > Insecta > Trichoptera > Hydropsychidae > Hydropsyche > Hydropsyche tenuis. Next base: position 158,032 of record VTON01000077.1, read on the forward strand.
TTAAAATTTCCATGAAGCCTTTGTACATTTATTATACTTTTTCAGCGTTCTGGTAGCTGGTTTGTCTGTATTAAGTTTACCATTGATTAGGTCTTGGTGGTTAATGGCTATTGCATCAGGTAATTAATACATCGATTAAAGTAGGGGTCGGCAAACTTTTATTGGAAAGGGCCGGATAACGAATTTGATGATTTTATATGGATAATTCTACCTGAAGAGCAACAAAAAATAGGCTCAAAATTTTAAAAAGTTTAAAATAGTCGATCTCAAAATAGTTATTTAAAAATTCAAGTGCTAGTTTCGCAAAAAATATTTTTATATACAGGTAATATCAAGAAAATAATTACGAATTAATAGCGCCGCAGGCAATTTTTTTTTAATTATTTAATCTATACTACCGATAAAAACTTAAAATTTTACTAAATACATAATTTCGGAGAACAATCACTTCCAATTGAGGGTCTGAGAAGCTTCTCAATTGTACAGTTAAATGAATTTTGAAATATGAAAATGTTTTTTGTACTTTTATCAAGACCCGAAAAACGCTTTTGTAACTGTAGTTTAACAATATGTTCAGAAAATAATCGTATATCTGCTGCGATTTTTTTTTTGAGGATGAGAATTTCTAAAAAGATTCTAAATTTTTTGAAAACAATATTAGCCTGCGGGCCAGATTGAAAATGGACGGCGGGCCGGAGTTTGCCGATACCTGGATTAATGAAATAAATCTTTCAATATATATTATTTTTAATTACATTTTATATTTGAAGGATGTTATGGTCTCTGCCTGGGATGTTGGTTTTTGCTCGTACCAGTACTACTAACTGACCTTTTCGGAACGGATAGAATCAGTTCTTCATATGGATTAGTAAGAATGTTTCAAAGCATAGGAGCAATATCGATTCCCCCATTAGCCGGCTATATGAAAGACGTAACCGGTGGTTATTCACTGTGCTTTTATGGTATGGGTTCTTGTATGGTTTTAAGTGCTCTACCGATGTTTGCAGTATCCAGCAAAATCATTAGATCAAATCACAACCATTGAAACAACAATGGGAATTACCTATTTCGAAATTGTGTTAGAAATAAAATGTGTATGGTAAATTATTCAGCATTACATGTATTCAAAATGTCAAGAGTAATTTAACATGTTGGTTTTATTCTGTATTCATTTAAATATTATTTTGCATGCTATTAGATAACGAAATTGAAAAAGAACGTAATATCTTTTCGAAAATCTAGAATAAGTCAACATTGTAAGAAATGCAGAGTGTCATATTAAATATAGTCGTACCTGTTATCTAGCAACAGTTTAAATGAAAAAGAATACATTTAATGTTAATATCATTATTCAATTGATCTTTATGTGAAGACACATATCTAAATCGTATTCTTTATCGATTTATTGAATTTTTGCAACTCACGTTGCCATATAAATATATATTGTATTTCGAGGATGATCTGGTTTTTGATTTATTTGAAATTTAATTTGAAGTAAATAAATAAATTGAAACTAACAAGTACGTATCCATATTCTATTATGTATTTTCTTGAAATGGATATATACATTTATTAATGTGTTCATTAATTTTAACCATTTGAAAAAAAATGTTTGAAAACAATCAGCAAGTCAACAAAAAAGTTTTGAATATTTTATTTCAAAGCGAGTTAATAGAGAAATGATGAAATATTTTTTCATGAAAAATCATTTCTCATTATAGGGCAAAAGTTTTTGCCTTTAATATTTGATTTCTATGTAAAAAAAATTGTTTTGACAAATTCCAGATTTTTTGTGATGGCCTTAAAATAGTTATGAATTCACATCGTTTTAATAATTCGTAAATCATTAAGCCATATTGGTTTCCATGTATCAATTTCTTTAATGTTAAAATGACCTACTTTAAAAAAGTTCATTCCTAATGATCGAAAGAAACACCTCTGGAATAAAAATTACTTTTATCAATTTTTTTTGTTAATATATTAAATATATTAGGTTTTGTATAAAAGGCATGACTATGAGGTATGAGTAACGTTTGAAATTCAAATACTCGAAATGCTGTTGACCGCTTTTCATATGATTGCAATTGAAAATGAACCAAACTATCAATCAAAGTATTATTCTTAGACTGATATTGTACTTTCACCGTATTTACTCATATTAAAATAATAAAAGAAAAAAACAATAATTTTTTCCTTTTTTTTGCTACATCAACTATCTATATTAAGCTGTTTAATAATATAATTAAGTGAACTTTATCATTTCATTTACTTATAAATTTGTGGAACTTGTTTGAAAAAATGAGAATAATTTCTATAATCGAATGACTGAAATGTTTTTGTTAAATATGTTATGGAAATAAAATTTCTGTTACAGTAGTTTGCTTTAATTATTTTTCAAACTGTAATCGAAAACTTATATACGAGATAGAAATACTATTTATAATGAACAGGAGGTTTAGAATTGTTCTTTTTTTTATTTTACAAAATTGTATTAACATAGATAGAAATGTGAAATGTAGAACATTATTTGTACAAATAATTACGTGCACAAACTTCAAATGTTCATTATATTTAGTAACATTTCTATCATAGTTAAATGTATTGAAATTTCAGTTGAATAAATTTAATACCAAAAGATTTTTTGTATGTTTTTATTTACTAACAATAAGTGTAATTAATTACTTCTAATGTAAAAAATAATACAAATTGAAAAAAAAAATGTAGAAAGAATATTATGAAGATGTATCCCATTAAATAATGGCATAAGGTGAAAAAATTGAATTTGTGTAATAAATTAATAAACCACACGTTGAAATTATATATCTAATACCTAGAAGGTTATATACTGCGAGATAATTTGAATGAAATAACTATTTGTAAGAATTTAATACACAAATAAAAGTTCTATTTGCTATATCATGATCATTGGTAGAATGTATTTCCCGATATATGCGATAAATACGACCTAACCCAACTTTTCGTTGTATGATGAATAAATTCGCGTGAACCTAACCCAATTTTCGAAAATATTTTTGCAAATTTCTCACATAACCTAACCTGATCTGCCTTTGTACGATGAATAAATTCGAATGAACCTAAACCAAGTCTCGGCAATATTTTTGCGAATTTCTAGCCCAACCTAATTCAACCTGTCGTTGTATGATGAATACATTGGCGTGAATCTAAATTGAAATTAAGTATCAATTTGAATTAAGTTTAAAAAAAAAATAGGCAGCCCGTCCGTACGATTCTACATCAGGGTCCGGAATTTCTCTCGGCAGCCCTGGATGTACAGTACATATACGAGTATAAATATGTGTTCTAATTTCATTTTATAGAAGAGGTTTTGCTATTTAACCATAATATCAAATTTCATTCCAAAACTCAGCTTTACACTCATTTTTGAGAAAATAGGGCTTTAACATGTCTACATTGGTGGGCAGAAGCTAACTCACATGAAGCAAACGCACACGAAGTAAACTCACAAGAAGCAAGCTCACACGAAGCAAGCTCACATGCTTTCGAAAATTTTCAAATTAAAGTGAAAAACGTTTAACACGAAACTGAAAGCACCAAAATTCGTTTTTGTGCTAAAAGAATTTCACGTTAGACGTAATAGTGTACATCCATAATATTTTATCAGTACCAAAGTAATTTCTTGTTAAATGATACGAAAATTTTCGAAAGCATGTGAGCTTGCTTCGTGTGAGCTTGTTTCGTGTGAGCTTGCTTCTTGTGAGCTTGCCTCGTTTGAGCTTGCTTCGTGTGAGCTCGCTTCGTGTGAGCTTGCTTCCTATGAGTTTATTTTGTGTGCGTTTGCTTTGTGTGAGTTAGCTTCTGGGAACCGTCTACATTCCCCTACTAATTCTAGCGCACACATTTTATAAACGTGTGATCTAGCGTCGTGTGCGCCAGCGTCATGTGCGCTAGTATGGGTGTATTTGCCAACATCGTGTACGCCAATATGATTAAATCAAACGTCTGAAAACAAAAAATTAACATTTGAAAATTAAAAATAAACCTAAAAGTTACAGCCCATCAATACCAATGTTAAGTTGTTGGACAACGGATGACGGAAGATTGACGTACGGTGGTTTGGGGTACGGGGGTGTGTACGTCCGCTACTCATTGTCAGTCGATTTGCTGATCGGAAAATCGCCAGGGTAGAAGCATGTACTTCCCGGTCGGATGGCCGAAGGTGGCCACCGCATTTCCGGGGGGTCCTTTACTCCACCTCGTCTGTAACCGGGATAAAATCCTCTTCGCCGCTCTCACCGAAGATGCCGTCCTCATTTGGTTCTGCAAGGTATCATAAAAGTTATGGTTTTCTCAAAAATTGTGAAGGATATTCGACGTTTTATTCGGGTGAACTATATTATCGTTTTGCACCAAATTATATTAGGGATGTCTAGACGTGTTTACTTTTAGGAAAATTGAATATGGGGGTTGGGCAAAACCGCGTTTCTCGGTCGGTAAAACTGAACGCATTTATTTAATGCCGCATAGTCAGTCAGTCGAAAGTCTGAATGTGTTTATTACTGAACGCATTGATGGGTGAAGCTGAATGTATCTTATTCGATCGGGTATTCAGATCGAGATTGTTATTTTTTTTATGTCTCTATATTGACATGGTGCGGGGTGATAGCATAGTGGCCCCTTTTATTCATCGTTTGTATAAAACTCAAATTTTTAATAATACAATTTTAAACCTTGCATTTTAAATGTATGACATTTGCGCAAATTGCTTACTTTTTGTTTGATGATCGAATTGATTTTTGTTCCAGCCTTGTGTACCTATAGTTTACCATAAGCGTACTGCTGATTCGTTGTCACGCTTAGGAAAAAATGTTAATGTAGAATGGAAGCCAGATTCTTCGATGCTTTGCATTACAGTAAATATAATTTTCACGTACGCTTCGATTTACATACAGATTATTTGTGATAACATTGTTTTTATTCAACTCATAGACGTCCGAAGGCCATATGATATTTTATAATGTGGAACCTATTCCGGGTCACACCAGTGTATATCAGCAATCCGATCCTCCCTCTGCTAATCTTCGCCGTGATTCTGCAGAACTATTTGTAAAAGAAATTATCCCTCCTTTGAAACTTATTTTGGTTAGTTTTTAATTTAATTTTAACTTTTATATATTATATATAATTTGAATAATTTGACTATCAAAACTATTTTATATCAAGAACCAAGAGGTGCTAGTTTGGGACGGAGATATAACAAAATTGTCATGTATTAGCGGTTCAGAGATAATGGTATGTACGACTAGAGGACATTTATTGAGGTATCGTTGGGACGGTAGCTTGAATAGAGATTATTGTCTCGATCTTCGACGCATACCGTTTTGTGTAAATCAACAAGTATCTAGAGGTAATTTTAACTAACTAATTAATCAGAAATTATAATAATTAATAGGTAATTAGAACTAACGAACATTGTTATTTTAGCTATTCCTATTGTTGAAGAAAATACTCATGTTAGTGATATTGAATACTCTCCTCTCGTCGGCGGTTTTGGGATCACTCTTAATGATGGTAGAGCTGCGTTTTTGACTGCGACAACTTTAAAATTCGATCCAAATGTTAGTAAAATGGAATTTGTTTTTTTTTCTAATCAAAAATTTCCAAATATATTTTTTTTCAATTTTTATTTCGTTATTCGTTATTTTAATTTTATTGTTTTATATTATTTTGTCATTTCAAAATTTAAGTTCTGGATTGAACCGAATATATCTAAGGTGAGAACAATATTTCATTTTGATGGTTTTTCACACAATGATTTCAAAATGAACCATCATTCTTTTTTTATCGTATTTATTTTTCATATATATATATTCATGATGCTGTATTTTTTTATCCAAGATTGTATTTCCACTGTTTGCAAAATAGGCTAGCAGTATTTGATTGTTATCATTTCATTATTAATAATTAAACTTTGATTGAATTATTTTCATATGATAATATGTAATGTTTGCAGCAAGTTCAAGGTATTTGGGCACAAGGAATAGAAGATTCCACCTGTACGTCTGTCAACCACAAATATCGTTTAATTGCATTTGGAAGAAAAAAGTGAGCATATCACATTTATAATTTTAATTTCCCATTTAACTGTTATACAACTTCATCTGGAATTACATTTTAGTTCACACGTTGATGTTTTCATTGTCGACGAAACCACTGGTGGCTTGGAATGTTCTCATAGTATGGTTTTAAGCTCGAAAGACTACCCTGGTTCACCAGGTGCTGTCAAATGCATGAGGTTATTTTTTTTACATTTTCAACAATATAATTTCATTGATTTATTCTCAAAAGCTTATCGATTTTAATAGATGGACTGCTGACGGTAGAGCATTAGCTGTTGCTTGGTGTGGCGGAGGTGTTTCAATTTGGAGCACATTCGGTGGTTTATTAATGTGTTCTTTAGGATGGGATTATGGTTTGAACGCAGATTTATCAAAATGTAACCCCCTGAATGTCCACAGCTTGGTAGATACATTTTTGTTGTGTATAATTAAAATATATTGTCGATTTACATATCTATTTTTACAATAGGAATGGTGTACTGAAGGCTATCAGTTATGGATGATAAGAGAATGCAAAGAAATCTCAATGAGTTTGATTCAATTAGAATTTGTGAAAAGTGCTTTGACCGTCAATCCGTGCATGGTATCTTAAAATTCTGTTATCAAATATTTAGATATCACTATTATCTTTAATCACAATATTTTTCATTGAAGAATCATCAAAGTCATTTGTATTTGCAAGCAGATGATAGATTATATGTAAATATTGGAGATACTTATACTAAATCTAATATTGATTTGCGCAATACTACAAATTCAAATAATGAAAATGATTCGACAAAAAGTGAACATTCCTCATTGCCTTATAATGCAGACGGAAATGGTGATAATATTGTTAGTAGCTTTACTGGGGATAATGATAGTTTTATGAGTATGACGAATAATATTGGTGATGGAAAACATTGGATTGTTTTGCCTTTACCAGCTACTTATTCTGCTACCAATTGGCCTATCAGGGTAATAAAAATGTTTGTATATTGTGTATGTTGATAATTTGTATTTTTTCAATATTAATTTGGGAAATTGTTAATTTAGTATAGCGCAATCGATACATCGGGTCAAAATTTTAGTGTCGCTGGTAGAACTGGGATTGCTCATTATAACATGATATCTAGAAAATGGAAATTATTTGGTAATGAAAGTCAAGAAAAAGACTTTGTCGTAACGGGTGGTATGCTTTGGTGGAAGGATTATATTGTAGTTGGTATGATTATTCATAAATTAAAGCGAATATTGTAAATATTTGAACTGCTGAAAAACTATTACAAATTATATTTCAGGTTGTTTTAGTATATTAGACAGTAACGATGAACTCCGATTATATCCAAGAGATTCCAAACTAGATAACAAATTTGCCAAAATTTTTCCTATTCAGTCTCAGGTGTTGTTGTTGGATATGTTAGAAGATCAAATTATTGTATTCGGTGCAGATGCCCAAATACTAATTTTTAATTTGAAACAAAACGACACAAGTAATTTTCAACATTAATATTGTTTAAGATCTATCGTATTTTTATGACAAATATTTTTTTCCGTAGTGGGAAATGTAGAAATTGACTGCGTCCAATTCATCGATCTAACTGGTCTCTGTGTTCACCCAGCGTGTGTGATATCAGTGAGTCTTTCTGATCTCAGACATGAAACCACTCGTCAATCTCACCACACTCTTTTAAGCAACCAGTCTGTAAAACCTGCTTTTTCAATGGTAAGTTTGTTTGATTGAATACAAATTTTTAGCAAAAACATAACTTTACTTTTAAATTTGTACAGATCATCAATGTAAGCGGTCGTCTAATTTTAGTACAAAGAGAACAGTCTGAACAGGAAGACGTCAACAAAAATCCAGTTAGTACATTAAACATGGGTTTATATTATTTTCAAAATAATGATGATATCGAACTTACTAGATCTACAATTGTCTTCCGGCCACTGTGTTAGCATCGTGCGTAGAATCTGTCTGGGCTGCCAGATGTGCCAGTCCTGAACAGCCTCATTTAACATCAGCTTTATGGCTGTGGTGTGGAGCTTTAGGTATGCGGGTGTGGCTGCCTTTGTTCCCAGTGCCACCGCCGTCTTCAATAAGACATGGACCTCTTCATCCTTCCTCACACACGTTCATGTCTAAAAGAATTATGTTGCCTTTTCATCTCAAAATATACCCTTTAGGTAAATATTGATTATTGCATGAAGTAGTCTATGGAAAGAATGTTACGATTTAATTTTAATTTCACAGCAATATTATTTGAGGATGCAATTATTCTCGGTGCTGAAAACGATACATTATTGTACTCGTCAGATTCAAACTCGGTATTTTCTTTGCCCTTTTGTGTGCTGAACCGTACTGTAAGCTTTATATTGTTTATTCATTTTAAATCTGAATGTGTTTTTTTCATTATGGAAACGTTTGGATTTTAGAGTCAAGTATATTTGCATCAAATTTTACGTCAGCTGTTGAGACGAAATTTAGGATATCACGCGTGGGAAATCGCTCGTAGCTGTTCGAATCTTCCATACTTTCCACATTCTTTAGAATTACTTTTGCACGAAGTATGTTTTTTATCAATGTTTAATCAAATTCAAAACTTATTCCAATGTTTAATTGTTAATATTTTTTTAGGTATTAGAAGAGGAAGCTACAAGTAAAGATCCGATACCGGACGCTCAATTACCTAGTGTGATTGAATTTATTCAAGTTTTTCCAGTTTATTTACAAGTATTCTATTTTTAATAACTTATTGATATTTATGTATGTTTTGTGCTATCTATAATTCTTTTTTTTTATTAAAGACTGTTGTACAATGTGCAAGAAAAACTGAAATTGCGCTTTGGGCATATTTATTCAATGCAGCCGGTAAACCCAAAGAACTATTTCAAATGTGTCTTAGTATGAAAATGTTAGATACTGCTGCTTCTTATCTAATAATATTACAGGTAAAATATAAAATCTAAAAATTTATTTGTTTCCCGATTTATGAAAGTAATATATTAATGTAATTGTAGAATTTGGAGAGTTCTTCCGTTAGTCGACAATTAGCTACCGTTTTATTGGATACAGCATTGCAAAAAGGCAGATGGGACTTGGCAAGAGATTTAGTCAGATTTTTACGTGCAATAGGTATATAAAAATTATTATTTTTTGCACATTATTTCATATTCAATGTTATTATTTTTTCATAGATCCTAATGATCTTGAATCGCCAAGATCTTCCGTTGTAATGGGATCTAAATTTACTATTAATCCACAAGCCCCACCGGTCAGTCCAAATGCTGAAGACTTATCAGTCATTTTAGGTAGTATGCAGGTATATGTAATGTATTTTTATTCTTTTGAAAAATACACTTTTTCTTCTTCGTTCTGTATGTTTGTCTATTTTTCGCAGGTAAGTCGAGGTCGAAGTTTCAGCACCACTATTACTCCTCGAGTCAATGTTGATAACACAAAGCATGGCACACCAGAAGTTGTTGCAGTTCCAACCAACCAATCCAACGATACTAAAAGAAAAAAATCTGTACCTACTGGTCGAATCGAGAGGTAAAACACAACTTGAATATAAAATAACTAGTATTGTATATTTAAAAATTAAATATTTATTTTGTTGCTGCATTCAGAGATTCGTCTTGTTCGGGAACTGCTGAGGAGTTTTTCATAGACGTAATGTTACAAAGGCATGCTCGTCGATTACTGTCCGCTGGAAGGATGTGGCAATTAGGACATTTCGCATCAAGACTTGACTTTCATTTGGTTGCATGGTTAGGAACGGAACGTGAAAGAGCAGCAAGGGTTGAAAATGCCGTCACCTGTTTAAAACTACTTCATGACGATTTTCACTGGCCTTATCCTTCAATACAGCAATCAACATCTACTTTTACATACAATGGCAATAATTCATTAGGTGAATTTTAGTTTGTATTTAATTTAAGTTTTTGTTAAATCTCCTTTTGATATAGTTTTTATTTTAGTGCCTTCTACTCCATCGCCGACGGAACAAGCGAGTTATGGTGGCGATAGCGGTTATGTATCATTAGCTATGGGAACTGATATTAATTGTATTACTCGTGATTTACAAGTATTTTATTTTGTTTATTTGAATATTTTTCGTTTGAAATTGGGATGATTTTTAATATATATAATATAAACTTTAGGTTGGCCCAGCTTTGAGTGTAGTTAGTGAGACCGAAGCTTTAAGTGTATGGGGAGAAGGCGAAAGACAATATGCCGCATTAATGGATAAGTTGTCACACCAGCAGGCTGAATACGGATCTCATAGATCTGAAGTACAACTAAGGTACAATATTTATCCATTAAATTCCTTCATATAAATGTTATTAGTAATTAAAAAAATTCAAATTTTTTATTTAGATATTTATTACAACTAATGACTGAAGCTGGATGTTTAGAATGGGCCTTTTTGATAGCATTCATCTTACGTGACGCAATGGCAGTATTAAGAACGACAAATTCGGCAAAATCAAACGAAATATCTATGGAGGCTGTTTCTAGACTGAAAAAAGCTTTCCAGGATTTATTCTCATGGAGCGATACAGAATGGTAAATTACAGAACTTCATAAAAAGATATTATCAACATATTATTTATTATTATTCTTTATCTAATTTTTCAGTCTTGGATATAAACCTTTCATGCTGGCTATTCAAAACCAAGTGCCTATTTTAAGTACAATACTGAAAAATCGCGAAAGAAGACACACTAGCATCATCACCAGATCGCTATCAATAAGTAACCAAGGCAGAGGACATTCACAACAAGAAAATGCTGCTTCATCAATGGCAACCGCGCCAGACGCGACCAACAACAATGTACAAAATAATTTAGACTTCAGCAAACCTACGCTCGTGAGAAAAGAATCTCCAAAATTGGCAGAAACCGTACAATCTCAAGACAAAGCGCCCAGTCCCAAAATCTCAGAACAGAGCAACTGCACTATTTCTTAATGCTCGAAAAATAGGGTGAACAGTCCGCAGTTAGTCGATAATGAACTTTTCTATTATAGGTTGTGTGTTGCATTTCGTTCTACAGTCGGTGCTAGTTTTTTGTTATTTTAATTTGAACGATAATTATGCAATTGTTGTGTATAGACAATCACGTGATTTATACTCATATTATTAACTGTCAATTGAAAATGTTTTTACTTATCATATTAACGAAAGGTTGTTCTATCAATTATATTAATTATTTATTATGAATTCTATGATATTTATTTACAAAACTATCGACTTTTGTTGCAATCAAATAATACTTTATTTTGGATGTTTTATAATCTAAATAAATCATTTAATTGTTATATTGTATTGCCAAATTTAGAATATTTAAAAATATAGGACTAGAATATTATCAACTATTGAACATACATTTTCATTAAAAATAGTTTTAAAAAATCTTTAAAAAATTATTAACGATAGAGGTCTTGAAAAATACATATTAATCTAGTTTTTTTACATTTTTTGTGATTTCTATTAAATTTTATATTATTCTATGAAATTAATAGTGACAAATTTCCATTAAAAATGCATTGGGTCAGTACAGTAACCATTTTTAATGTTCATCATCAAATCTTAAAGAATTTAAACAGAAAATATTAAAAGACTTTTACAGAATCTTGTTTATGTGTCGTAATTATATAAACATATGACATATCAATAATTATTTCCGTTTCATACATAGACTGTTGAAAAATCAGCGAAATCTCTTTCTATTCACAAATCGTTTATTCTGAGATTGAACTGTTGAAAATTGTTGTGAAATATTTTGATACAATTAAATCACGTATAATAGGTGTAATTGAAAATCAGGTTTGAAAAATTGTTAACCGATTTATTTATTTTGTTATATTATAATACTCTTATACCTAAATTCAACCTAACATATGTACTTGTTAATAATATTCATGTTTTCATGAAGAACGTTGAGTTTTATTGATATTTCCATTAATATTGTGATTATTAAAATTAATATTTTTTTGTAAAGGAAATATTCTTAATTATAAAAGAACACTATATAAACTTTAGGAATCTTATAATAAGCAATAAGTAAAAAAGTCAATTCCATTTTTAATACTGAGTCCATCCAAGTATTGTTTCGTTCAGATTGTGTTTGTATAAAATGATCTTTATTTGTATTTCTATATTGTTATTGATATTTGACGACCGCTCGACGAAAAACCATAAATGGTTGAAATTCCTCACAATTTACATCGTTAAACGGTAATTTTAAATAATAAAATTTTTCTTGTTATCAATGTCTCATTTAAACATAGTATTTAAGTGTTTTATATTATTATACTATAAACTTCAAGGATTCTTCGATACTCATCACAATCATGAAATATTTTATAGTAGTTTTACATATGAAAAATTTTATAAATATATATTTTATAATTTATTTGTTAACATAATAATTACAATAAATTATAACCGTGCATAATAAAAGACATGTATGTACTTATTTGATCGTTTCATTTTGTCACATAGTTGATTTTTCATTCTTAAATTCACAAGAGATTCTGTTCAAATAATTTATATATCTGGTACAATTTTTCCATTCATTAATTGATCTAGGCACTTGACTTCGGTTTTCCACATTTCTTTAGAAATTTCATCGTTCGTCATATTCCTAATTTTCATCGCTTTGATCTCGGGCAGTCCTTTATTCTTCACTAATTTTCCAATGACTGAACAAAACGAACCTGTCAAAATAGTATTTTATTTGAAAGTATCAGTATTAAAAATAAAAAAAATTAATCAATAAATGTACCTGTTTGAATCCAAGCAGGATCTCTGGCTCGATTTGCTACGTTACAGTCGATTATTTTTGCTTTTCCTGTATCATCGGAGATTATCATCAGATCGGTACCGACCACTTGTTCTATCTTGCCGTTGACCCATACGCACGACAATGAAGAACCAGAAAGTGTCTTTATGAACACTTTTCGAGGAAATTCATCTTCCATTTTAGTACTGATAAGATTATTTCATTTTTAACACTTCACGACGTGATCTGTCAACGTTGACATTTGACATTTGACAATTTCATATTCAGTTTGCCGCTCGAAGTGCTACCAACTCTCATTTTTAAACATATCGCGTAAACAATTTTCGCTTCGAATTATAACGTTGCTGGTTTCTAGATTTTTGCGTAAATGACACTCGACGTTGACAAACACCGACATTAGTGCACACTAACTCTAGCATACACCGACACTGGCACACTCGTATTTATCATTCGGTCAATCATCATCATTGTCGACCGGTTTTGAGCCCACTGCAAGACAAGGTCTCCCCATCAAATATTGGGGGTCTAGGCTATATACCTTATTCGAGAGCCAACCTCGTAACGATAAGGGACATGTACCATAAGAGCCAATCCGCCCATGTCAACGGAAGAGGCTCTCAGGCCCACGATATGCAAGCCTATGTGCTAGTCTTTGTGGTCGCTGACTCTTCACTAAGCAAATCGCAATGATCACCCGCGGGGCAGACGAGGTAAAGACTGAGCAGACTGACCCAAGGTGACCACCAGTTTGTCAAACGAGGCAAGACCGTTGGCCCTACTTGGCTTCGACCTCCGTAAAACACACGTCATTGGTCTATGCCATTATCAAAGAGAGGTTTTCATTTAAATAGGTGAACATGCAATGTATTCTAAGACAAAGTTTAACCCCGTAAACACCCCACCAAACGCATTGCTGCGTTCTATTCGCAAAATAGTTAGTTGATATTAGACGGTTAGTAAATGTTAGTAATTAGTTAGTAATAAGTTAGAATATCTTATAATTTAACTGTTTTATTCTACTTAACTTTATTCGTACGTTTCTTGTTAAGTTTCTTAAAGTTAAGAAGAGTTTAATATTCATAGTAAGGCAATGGATTCTAATAGGAATTGCTTGAGGTTCGAAAACGTTCTAATCACTTCTAATTAAATGATTCTGTTATACAATATATGCTTCCTATTATGGAATTTGAATATGTTCAAAGGGATTATAAATAAATCAAGATAATAGGTCTTAATAAAGAGGGATATCAATCACCGATAGTTTAATTGTGCAGCCAAATACTCAAATGAAAAAAAAGATTATTTCCATTAAACATAGTAATAGCTGTTAATTTGATGTAGCGTAAAATTATTTTATTCAGATTATTATTTTAAACAACAAATGAAGTAAAAATTAAAATTCAAAAAAAAAAAAAATATTTTAAAATTTAAAAAAAAAAACAAATGAATTCAAAATTCAAAAAAAAAACAAATGAATTTAAAATTAAAAAAAAACAAATGAATTCAAAAAAAAAAACAAATCAAAAAAAAAAAACAAATGAATTCAAAATTCAAAAAAAAACAAATGAATTCAAAATTCAAAAAAACAAATGAATTTAAAAAAAAATCAAGTTTTCCCAAGATTTCCGTCATCCAGAATTCCCGGGGAAAAAACCCGGTTTATTCCCGGAAATTAACCAGGCCTGCACACATCTCTAATCTGCCGGTACATCTCTAATCTCTACCTACCTATGTCATCATCATCATCATCATTATCGACCGGTTTTGTGCCCACTGCAGGACAAGGTCTCCCCATCAAATATTGGGGGTCTAGGCTATATACCTTATCCGAGAGCCAACCTCGTAACGATAAGAGACATGTACCATAAGAGCCAATCCGCCCATGCCAACGGAGGAGGCTCTCAGGCCAACGGTACGCAAGTCTTTGAGCTAGACTTTGTGGTCGCTGACTCTCCACTAAGCAAATCACAATGATCACCCGCGGGGCAGACGAGGTAAAGACTGAGCAGACTGCGCCCTCACTGACCACTTTTGCGATCGCAATGACCACCAGTTTGACAGACGAGGCTAGACCTTTGACCCTACGTGGTTTACAATTAGACCTCGATAAAACACACGTCATTGGTCTTCACCATTATCAAAGAGAAGTTTTTAAGTTAACTAAATAAACATGCAACACATTATCAATTCATTCGGTCAATACAAAAACAAATTTTGGTTCTTTCAGTTTCGTGTTAAACGTTTTCCACTTTAATTTGAAAATTTTGAAAAATTCAAAAATATGTCAGCTTGTGTTGTGCGCACTTGCGCGCGTAATTTTGCGTCGTGTGCGCTTACGTCATGTGCGCTTACGTCATGTGCGCTGACGTCATGTTCGCTTACGTCATGTGCGCTTACGTCTGGGAACCAAATGTTGAATAATCGTCTTGTGACCAATCATCATTTGACAGCTGTAGATTTTTTTGAATAGATGCAAACATAACCTCCCAAGGTTGACGTTTTGTTGCGATCGGAAAGTATCTCTCTAGATTTAGCTCTAATAATATTCCAAAATGTCTCTCGCCGACGAGTTGTTGGCGGATTTGGAGGAAAATGACAACGATGAGTTGGAAGCGCTTATCGAGACGAAGACAGCTCAAACTGAAGAAGAGGATAAGCAAGTGTTCAAAATTCCAGCCGTTCCTATGGAAGTCGATATAAAAAATATTTCGATAAGGGAACTAGCCAAACTCAAAGATTCTTCTCGTTTGTCAAATGTGAGTAATTTGATTTGAAGTTCATTTATATTTAAAATATTTTTTTAATTATAATATGTGAATTCAGGTTATGTCTGAAATTGATAAAAATTTCGACAAAATTCCCAAACCTTCTGATATAGTCGGGCTTATTGAAGCTGATCCAGAATACAGATTGATCGTTGAAGCCAACAATATCGCAGCCGACATTGATTCAGAAATCGGTACTATTCAAAAATGTAAAACATATATCAAACATGAAATATTTATTGCATTTTTTATTTATAGCTATCATTCATCGATTCGTTCGTGACAAATATCAAAAACGATTTCCAGAACTCGAATCTTTAGTTTTAATACCACTTGAATATGTGCGAACAGTAAAAGAGTTGGGAAATGATCTTGAACAAGCTAAAAATAACGAAACACTTCTTGGATTCTTGACCCAAGCAACTATTATGGTAGTTTCAGTTACTGCATCCACTACTCAAGGGTAATTATTAACTGATTCTGTTAAGAATATTTTTCTATAAAATAAATTTTTTAAAGAATGTATAAATAAATATAAAATTTTCTTTAATTTTAGTCAACTTTTAACTGAAGGTGAATTGATTGAAATAAACGAAGCTTGTGACATGGCTGTAGAGTTAAATAATTGTAAACTCAAAATATTCGAGTACGTCGAGAGCAGAATGACATTTATAGCACCAAATTTATCAACTATTGTCGGTTAGTATTAGTTTTTTACTGTGTTATTTTAATAAAGTTAAACAAAACGTGAAAATTATTTTGTTTTTAGGAGCGTCAACAGCAGCAAAAATTATGGGTGTAGCTGGTGGGTTAACAAAACTATCAAAAATGCCTGCTTGTAATGTACTTTGTTTAGGTCAACAAAAAAAAATATTATCAGGTTTTTCTCAAGTAGCTACATTACCGCATACAGGATTTGTATATTATTCAGATATCGTACAAGATACAATACCAGTTAGTATATTCAATCGACATTTTGATTTCATAAAGCTTAATTTAATAAAATTTCACTTTATGTGATAGGAACTTCGTCGCAAAGCTGCTCGTTTAGTTTCTACTAAAGCGACATTAGCTGCAAGGGTCGACGCATGTCATGAGAGTATCGATGGAACTATCGGTAGACTTTTAAGAGAAGAAATCGAAAAGAAATTGGACAAGTTACAGGTCAGAAAATGAATTTCATTAATGAAAAAATTTTTCTTGGATTTGCTATAAGTGCTTAATTTTCAGGAACCGCCTCCTGTAAAATTTGTGAAACCTCTTCCTAAACCTATTGAACAAAGTCGTAAAAAACGTGGTGGGAAGAGAGTCCGCAAAATGAAAGAACGATACGCCATGACCGAGTTCCGTAAAAATGCTAACAGATTGAACTTTGGAGATGTAAGTTTTATTTTATTTTTTTATTCAATTCAATATAATTAAAAAGATTATCTCAACTTTCTGCAAGGAAGAAAGTTTGCACATATTTGATACTGTTTCATAGATTGAAATCATTTTGAGTTATTACTCTGTGTGAGAATAGTTTTACATAGTAAATACTTTCAATTTTATAGTTAGAATTCTTATTGTATTGAAATTTCGACTGTTCCCATGATTATTGATAACATAGAAATATGCAATCTAGATGAATATTGAAAATGTTGAATACTTATTAATACAGATACAATTTAAATTTTAGAATGATTGAAAAAAAAAAAAAAAACAATTTATAAATCTATCCTTTTATCATACATTTTTAAGAATATTATTTTTTCAGTGCTGAAAATTGTGTAATAAAGTAATTATAAACATTTTTGTATATAATAGAAATTCTAATAAGCACTTTGTTTCATACTGCCAATTGCATGAGAAATCAATTTATATGCAATCGCACATAATAAACACTATATTGAATCTTATTATTTATAAACCTGTTTGCCTTTCAGTAAAAGGTACATATCCACTATCATAATACATTCTCAATCAATTACTTTCTTCATCATCTCATCGAACAACCAAACGGACTCAAGACCAAAACGATAGACTTTCCTTTTTCCTTGTCAATCGTTTCTATCAATGAAAAATTAAATGACAAGTAATGCAATCATTATATAATCGTGATTGCATAATGGTTATCCTGAAATTAATTTTTAATACTCTTAAAACTACTTTTCCTTTATCGTATAACAAAAAGTGTCCGAATCGCTAATGTTATTATATATCAGAATGGTCTCATTCTGCGGTAGATTTTATATTTCATACACCGTTTATGTTATATATAAATGGTTTTTTTGAATATCAAAAAAATCTAAATACACAAACCGAACAGAATCAAGAAAGCAATTGCATTGACCCAGTCCGATACTTAAAAAATGAACGACAGGTGTTCGGCCAGGACCACCTTTTGCCAAGTCATGAACGGCCAGCCTTTCGAAGTCATTTTTTTCCTTTTGAAAAGTCACACAACGCATTGCGAAACTGGTGTATAAAGTGCAGACTCGTGTCTCGGACCGTCGTTGACCTTTCGTTTCCGATATTCGCTCGGAATTTTCGCACGGGCAAAATTTCGATCGCTTTCAGATACCGCCGGCTTCCATGTTTTGACCGATGTCTATGATTTGGCGGGAAACAATGCGCCATTCTGTTATATTATAATGTTCGTCTCGATTAATTCGCAAGAAAATCGCGTTATCGCTTTCGGCAGGCTTGTCATTTTCATTTTTGGATTCGCAATGCGAAAATTTTATTTGGAGAGTTTTCCGTGAGAATTGCCAAATCATATGAATTAATTATTGTTTTCATTTACACGAAACTTTCATATAAGGATCAAAATGTATGTTGATTTTTTTTTAAGAGATTCGATCTTATATTGACATAGGAGAAAGGCAGTTTAAAAAAAATAACATTTTCATTGATATCAGGAAACATTTGAAAAATATGAAAAAATACAATGCGAAAAAGATCCGAATCTCCTAATCGAGATTTTCGTGATCAGAATACACTTTCACACAGAGAAAGTAATAAGATTATTGAACAATTGACATGAAACGATAGTCCACGTCCATCGGACGATAATTCCTTCATCTCGTTCGACACGAATCGAATTCCAGACCTAAATCTAAATATACGAACTATTCTTTAAATATTTACGAATTTCAATAACAATCTCGACGTTTGTGTTTGTTTGCCAGATTGACGATGATGCTTACCAGGAGGACTTGGGCTATTCGAGGGGCACCATAGGAAAACCGGGCACTGGAAGAATTAGGCTGCCCCAGGTCGACGAAAAAACGAAGGTGCGCATCAGCAAGACTTTGCAGAGGAATTTGCAGAAGCAGCAGCAATGGGGCGGTGCTACAACAGTCAGGAAACATGTTTCTGGAACGGCTTCTAGTGTGGCTTTTACGCCATTACAGGTTTGTTTGACATTTTATATGTTTCTTGAAAGAATACTTCGATTTTGCTTAGGTTTACGATTTAAACTAGGCCGGTCTAGTTATGCTAATTTAAATTATCTATAGAACTACAATTATTTTTTTTTAGGGTCTGGAAATTGTGAATCCTCAAGCTGCCGAAAAGAAAGTCAACGAAGCGAACGCCAAATATTTTTCAAACACATCAGGATTTTTGTCAATTGGAAAGAAAACAACATAAAACATTACAAACATATTCTTTATTTTAATAAACATTATATTTTTTTTCTATATACATTCGTTTAATTTACTTTCGAACGTGCTACCTTTCAAATCAATTTCCGCTATTGCATTTCATTCCACGAAATCAACATGCACCATCATTTTTTTTAAAAACAATACATTCTAACGAAACCACCAACCTTATCAACGATCTCGAGGAAATTGCCAGCAACGTTAATCGGACATTAAATTATTTCGTAACAAGGAAAAACGATCTAGAGATCGAAATAGGATCGATCTTATCTCACGTGACACGACGGCCTCAATCAACCCGCAAATAATGACATAAAATTTTATCTCGTAAAGATGGACCGATTCGTTTTGAAAGCTCTGCTACATGATAAAGCTTAATGTCGTTTAATCGAATCGATCACGAAACGGTTGGACCCAAGATCCAAAATGAAAGGTCCTCTCGATCTTAACCCCGATCGATCGAGGCTGAGATAATGCAGGGATTTTAATCACGACTTTTCAGATGAATGTGAAATATTACTTGTTGTGATAATATTGGATATCAAAGTCTGAAAAAATATGAAGTTGATCGTTTTTTTATGAGAAAAATCATCTTTGAGTCTGAAAGACAAGGTCTTTCACGTAATATTATTGGAAATTTATGCTTTTTTTAATTTATTTGTAGAGTGATAAAAGAAAAGTAACTTTTAAGGAGCTAAAATTTCTCTTTAAAGATCATAGGTCAACGGTATATAAACACAGTCATGTACTGATCGTGTTACTTGTCACTTGACTTTTGGGAATATTTGTCACGATAAATATAATGGAAATGAAATGATAGTGAAAATTTCAATGTTTTTGATTTATAAAATTTATTAGATTTAATCGATTTTTTAAGTTGAGCGATAAATGATGCAGTCAGTAGATGAATTTGATTGCTTATTATAGGATGAAGGGATAGTTTCTATATTCAAACGTGAGAAAAATCTCTTTTTATATCGTAAGAAAGATAACCAAACTTTATATGATATATCGAAAAAGTTTTGCCTTATTAAAATTAGATAAATTGCACAAAGATAAACGTAGAAAACGTTTAATTCCAAAATAAACCGAAGAGAAAAGTTTAAGAATTTCTGAAACGATCGGCACTTCCTCAACGATGCTGGCTCGTGCTGTCCGAAGATAAGCATCCTTTTATGTTTACTTTTGGTTCGTTTTTTTTTTGAAATTTCAACATTTCCGCAAATAATAACAGTGTAAACACAAACGGCCAACTTGACCCGAATGCGGCTATTGTTTGGCGCGCTTCGATTTGGCAGCAACATGTGCGAATTCAGGATAAACCGAAATAGCACTGATAAAATATTTCTATTGTTCTGTAAAGTTTTCAATATGAATTCGTTCGCGAATGTGAGGTGATGCAATTTTCAAATTTTACCAACGAAAACTGCATAAGACTGAAATATTTTTCAGTCGTAGATAACGTCATTTTGGTTTTTGGAGATGAAATTATTTTTTCAAACAACTTGTCACTACAAGTAATGGGGTCAGAATGTAGGTGAAATTGAATATAATTTTTCTGAAACTATTATATTAAGGAATGGATAGTTTTTATTTGAGACTTAAGAGGTATCTTCCTTTTATCACCACATAGAAAAAGTCTAAATATCCAAAAGAAAAACATTATTTTGTATCAAAATTTACATAGAACTTAAACCACTTTCAACGAAATCAAATAATTCACATATCGATGTTCTCATAATTGGATTATTTCACTATTTTCTTCAGTCTTCCTCAAGCATTTGCACAACCTGTTTACAGCGATGATACGAGCACTCTTCACGAAAGAGCTGAAACTCGGTGAGATCAATCATGATATGGACCATTTATTTTGAAAGTGGTGCAAGTCCATTTTTGAAAAAAAATGAGATATCCCGTAATTCATGCTTAATTTAATGTAAATTTTTTATGTATAATTAGTCCATGTTTAATTTCTTAAAAAATTCCCATGTTTTGTACAGCTTAAAATCGGTCGGTAAATGAAATTGTATAATCGTTGATTTTGAAAGTGGTGTAAGTCCAATTGACACCGGCAGGTGGTTCTGCAGGTGATATGTGTACAGGACAAAATCGAAATTTACAAATGGCATTGATGTGGTAAAGGTTGTTCAGTCGTTGGAAAATAACATTCACATAATTGATCACAAATTTTTACTCTCCAGGCATTCATACCTTCGAACGATGCAGATTTTGGCATCATAGAAATGGCATTTAAAAAAAAAGAATATTCTGTACGCACCACAAGATTATTATGATGTAATAACACAATGTAGAAAACATGACAAATTTATTTTACATGAAATGAAACGAGAGAATTTCGTTTCAAAAAAAAAAAAAAAATCTTCAAAATGCGATTAAAACAGATTAAAAAAAAAAAAACACTAATGGTGAACAGGTCTATTGGTTTGCAAATATGTTGGTTGAGGTTTCTCAAAAGTGCACCATATACTATTTTATATAAAACATCGATGAAGGACGCCGAATTTAAAACTATAAATTTAGTACCCACACGTCCTGGAAGACCGCTAAAATTTGAAAAAATCGCCCTGGCGCCTTTGTATCAAAATTCCAGGCCTATTACTTACGAAAAATATAAAAACATCAAGCAGTTATTACCTTATATACCACCGGTGCATCATGCATATTTCGAAACACTGCCACATGCAGAGCATAAGTAAATACTATCAGTATCTTGTAATTTTGATAATGTAATTAGCGTCTAAAATTTACTAGCGTTTTATGTCATGTCATGCGTATTTGTAAACAAAATTGGATTAAAATAAAGTATATTTTAAGAGATATTTGATTTTTCAAAATTGAAATCAAACGATTATTACAAATGTCTAATTTTGAAAGTGGTGTAAGTCCATTTACAGCCCATAAATATGTATAATTGTAGTCTAATTTGTCTGAAACAAATCTATATAATCAAATTAAATATTGATAAAACAATAAAAACATTGCCAGACTTCATATAATTTGCCCATATTTTTTAATTAACAGATATGCAAACCTCTAATTATCTCGAAACAAGAGAAAATGGACTTACACCACTATCAAAATAAACGGTCCATATAATAGCAATTAACCCATTGTAGGTCGTTAATAATCGCTGTGTGGTCTCCACGTTGTTGCCCAAGCACTTTTACAGTGTAAATACATAGTTGCGTTCCACACGTAGTATCAATTATTTTGAACGTCGGATTTTATTCCCATAATGAATAGTCTTACTCGAAAGGTTGTATTGTCGTATGTTTGCGTTCCACATTTCACTTTTGTACCCTTTTGCGCTTCATGTTAGATGCTTAAAACCTACTTTTGCATCGCGTATAATACATAGGATTTTACAGTGTAAGTAGAGGTTTAAAAGTGTTACTTTTTAATATTCGGTATTCATCGAATATTGAGATATGATCTTCAATGGGTCTTGTCGAATATGCCAATTCAATGATCGCTGAAGTTAAGTAACTAATGATGCAGTAAATGGTTTTATTTACCTGAAATAATGGTTTTAGTATTTGTATTTTCCTTTTATAAAATGTTGGTAATTTTAATAGTATAGAAAATTATTACAGTTCAACAGTGGACGTGTTACAAAATGCATGGTGATGATGAATCATAAGTTTTACATATTTACAAGAAAGATTTGTCGATGATAAAATTGTTGTGTCGATAACAGTGTACTGTGTTTATATGTGACCAATCAAAAGTATGACTCAGAAATATGTTGTAGGATCAGCCACAAATTATCGCACGAATTATTTCACATGAAGGACCAATTTCTGTCGCTAGGTGAAAAAATTGTATTATTATAAAAGCGAAAATATCAGAACTTTTTATTGCTAATATTATTAATTTCTGACAACTGTTGATTACAATAACAAATCAGCTTCAACTTATCATCTGCACATTGAGTGTCTTTCAGAAACTTTTTATATTTTGAAATGTTCAAGATTGAATAGGTTTTCGATCAAAATGCTTACCAGATTCCCGCCAGAATCTGCAATTTAAACAAATTATTATGTCGTGTACATAGAAGCCTTGTTGTGTCCTACAATTGAACGTTCTCCGCATTTCAGCGTTTCTCTTAGCCGTGTTCCCATGTGACTCGACCATTAATCATGGGACCTATTGATCTCGGCGAAGGTGTTAAAGACTCTTTTCAGACATCTTGTGTCCCTTTTGATTCGAATCTGTTTCAAATGCGACGCCCGTAACGGCATTTCGAAAATAAGCTCTAAATCATGTAGGCTTTATGCATTCAACGGGAGCTTTTTTATTTATGCAATCGAATCCATTTCTAATGATATAAACATCATTCGAGTTTCCAATGAAAAAAAAGTGCAGATTGAACTTTCACCTCACAACAACCATCTGTTCTGTTTGCATAAAGATTTATATTCGCCACTCTCTAAGCCTCGAGCCGATTTCGCAATACGTTTTTTTATAACATTCATAACTGATAAGACGTTTGTCATAGTGTTCGATCATGGAAAAAATATTTAATCATTCCACTTTCACGTGCCGGTCAAAGCGTTCAATCTAAAGATTATGATTATCAATTTGCAGATTTTTTGCGGTTAACGGATTAATCGAATTCGAAATTATTTTAGTAATAGGACATCGTATACACGTGTCTAATTATCTTAAACGGTACTCGGATGTAATAACTGCTCACGGTATGCGATTACCTTTGGTTAATTATCGTGGTTATTGCATCTGAACGGTTCTAAAATCCAATCTTGGCGATTATGTCTATTTTGACTTTTAAGATGGTGCATTGATTTGATTTGAAATTGGACATTTGTATGTGAATTTTGGTAATGAAAATTATATGGATCGTAATGAAATTGATGTATTGATTGGTGCAAAAATTTTGGTCGTTAATACTCTGAATGTATAGTTGAAAAAATTAATTATGGGAAAAATTATAGAATGTTCGTTTTCAAATGAATGGTGAGATGTGTTTAATAAACACTTGAAAAAATTCTTGGATTGTTTTCGCAAATTTCTATATTGGCTCGTTAAATTATTTTGATCAGGTTTTTACATAAATTTAGATTTATGTTTTAGTATTGCAAAATTGATCTTAACAGCAGATAAGACAATTTGTTTTACCAGGGTAAATTTAGAATAAAATTAAGGTTGTATGAATATTTTGCATAATTCAATTCGACAAGTAGCATCATAATTACAGTAATAATATATATAAAAAAAGTAACTGTAGAAGTGTCGACATGGTAAAAATTCAAATTGACCCGACGTCTAGAGTGCATACAATACTAAATACATTAATTCAATTTTAGTATGCGACATACGTGCAATTCAAAGAATTCATTCATCATTCCCACGATTGATTTAACAGTCTGCAATTTCGTAACAAATACATCTTTGGCACAAAAACATAATAAATAATATTTAAAAAAATATATTATATATTAAATAAATCGTCATGATAATTTTAATTTGATCCTGAAAAATAAAAATAAAACATAAACACAATTTATTTTGCGGATTGTACTCAACTGTCGACGAGTTCAAGTGTCGAGTGTTCAACTTCCATACATTCAACTTTCATGGAACCATTTAGCCCAGTGTTTTGGTAAAAATTGAATGATTTGTGCTGATTGAAGTTGTGATTAAGTGTTTTGTTTAGGGGAAGTTTAATGGGAGGCAATGTTCAAATCATTAATATTACAAAAATATTTTTTTATTGATATCGTAATAGATCTCATGATCTCAATTGATAGATTTTCATAATATATTTCATGTCATCATCATCATCATCAATCCCGTTGTGTATCCACTGCAGGACAAGATCTACCCATCAAAATATTTCATGTATTTTCAAAAAAATTTATGAATCGAAAGATCATCAAAAAATGAGTACGATATTCGACGATTCAAAACAATATCCAATCAAAAACAATCTACACACATTACAACCTCAAAGCCGAAACTCAAAACATGCCCATTCAAAAACGCGCATACAAACACATACACACATAAACAATCCTATACCAAAAAAACCAAGGGTGTAATTTAACTGCTTTAAAAAAATATAGATTGTGCCTTAAAACCAATTACTCGTGCATTAGTAAAATATACGATGTGCATTATTTGTAGTGCATTAAAGAATCTCGTATCGAGCATTATTTTATTCATAGGTGCAATAAAAACAAAATTTTGTGCAGTATAAAGTGAGCGTTAAAAAATATGAAATGTGCAATAGAATGAATAGTTTGTGCATTAAAATGACAGATAGGTGGAAACGTAAAGTCAATCTCTATAGGCGATACAATATAACTGTCAACTACATTTTAAATATTTGGTCCATTTTTTTAATCAACGTTAATTTTGTTTGGATTTGATTTATTGTGAATCGATTATATTATGAAAGTTGTGAATAATGACAATACGGTTGGTATTTCGCCCTATTCTAATGCACATTTATTCGTTTTAAGCTACAAATATTTTTTCTAATGCACACGTTTTAATGCTCGTGCAAAATGCGGATATTATTTTTTTAATGCTCGGGTTTAATGCACAATTATTTTATTTTACGTACATTCAAATTGTTCCCAAAACCCAAAACCACCACCCAAAAATTGAACAACCAGACCGATTGGCGCCATTTTGCGGCGTCACTTCCGGCGAGCGGGGGTCGACCACCCGGTCCTGGGGGCCCTCGGGGGGCGGAGTCCCGTCCCGGCGACTTCTGGAAACCTGTTCGGACACCTGACGACGACGATGGCCCGCCGGCGGAGGCCAGTTCATGTGCGGCCCGCGCCGTCGCCGCTCGCGAGTTCTCAAGCGCGCGATTCGCGGCCATACGTAGACCGTTGCGGGTTTGAATTTTTTGTGGACGCGCGCGTTCATTTTCGTGTTTGTATACGGTGGAAATTGTTTAATACGAGAGCGTTGAATGTGTGAAGTCGGTTGAAAAATGTATGTCGGTTGAATATTATGATGTTTAGTATGAAATTCTTTTAACATGAAAACTTTTTTTGGTTTATTTAGTTTTGTGTTGAACGATTTCTGCTGTTTTGGGATACTTGAGTTTTTTATGTTGTTAAAATTGAGATTTTTTTTATTATTTTATTAATGTAAAGAAAGGATATCTTATTGGTGAAAAGTCGAGTTTTCTTTTTTGAACTTTTTGTAATTATTTTTATTTGAATTTTCGTTTTATATTTTATGTCACATGTCTTAATATTATTTTGATGATTTTTTTTAAATGATATAATAAACATGAATTAAATTTATTTTATCAATAAATATTTCGAACGTTTATTCATTATTTTAGTATGAACATTAAAAAGTTTAAGAAATCAATGTTTCTCAATATAAATTTGAGTTATTAAATATATTATTATTTATTATACAGTGGAAATCGTTTCTTGAAATTCTTTTAACACGACAACATATTTCAGTCCCTTTAAATTCGTGTTAAGCATTTTCCACTATATTTTCATTTGAATTCGACAAAATATTTAAAATATTTAATATCATTTCATAATCAATTAACTGAAAAATGTGCAATCTAATAATTTTTAAATTATGAATAATACGAAAAATTCATTCATCGAATCAAACGCTGCAATTATTAATTCATTAATTCGAAAAAATTTACCAAAATTCAAATCGCAACTTTGACACTCCAAAGTCCAAATTTCCAACTGTCGAATAAATTTGCGACAAAAATCTAACTCACACTTCAAACGGGACACCATCAATTGCTATTTTGCCGCAAATTTTCGCAACACGGAATGCGGTCTATCCAACTTCTATCCAAAATCTCCATAAATTTCGTCGGCGGTTTTCTTTCGCCCATGAATGTGAAATTGCCGATCGTGAAAATTATTAATTCCAATGATGTCGACGTTTCCGATTCATGAAAATCTCAATAACAAAACAAAATGGCTGCGTTCCCATTTTTCATATTGAAAATCGAAGTTTCGCAAAAACTTGTTGTTTTTTTTCTATTCGATGCACAATTCTCGTTCAGTAGGAATGCGAAAATTACACATGCATATTTTACATACACATTGTTTGCTAAATAAATGCTAATTCGATCGAAACGTGCCATTATCGGATTGTGAATGTTGACGCGTCGTTATTAAAATTTTTCGAAAAATTCGCGACTACTTTTACTTTCGTGGTTATTTTTTAACGTGTGTTTTTTTTGCGTGCTGATAATTCCGATTCGCTATCTGCATGTTTAATCGTGTTGATTTATTTGATGATTCGTGCACTTTTCGGCTATAGATAAAGCTTATGTAAGTGATAAAAACCTGTTGATGAAAAATCAACCGGAAATATCTGCTGATTTTATAACTTGCTTTAGTTATTTCATAACGTTTCTTTCTTTCTTTTTCTTAATTTTCAATTAAAATTTGACCTTTTCGAATATCAAAGTAAAAACTTGTTGAAGGAATCGTAATTAATCCTTATCTTATCTGATATTTACTTGATAGTTTATCGATGACAATAGATAAATGTAATATGACTTTTTAGAAAACATAATCAGATTGGTTATAATATTTATTTAGCATTAATATTGTTGGTTATAAATATTTGCTAAGTAGATTGGCCAGATGTCTTCCTTTGAGAAGGATTATTCTCCTCAAAAATTCCGTCTTCCTTAAAGGAAAATTATCCTTCTTTAACCTCCTCAAGGAAAAATTATTTTTTTTTGTTCTCACCTAGAATAATTATCTTATTTTACTCTGTTTTCAATATTGAATTAAATATTAATAAAAAATGTTTGCGGCATTATTCTTTAGTATTTATTATATTTTACGATGATATTGTTTAAAAATATATTTTTTAAATTAATATTGATTTTTAATATGAATTTTCAAAGTATTTTTAGACTTATTAGTTTCAACAGATCTTTTTGACAATGTCTTCTGACATTTTCAAAATTTGATCACCACATAATTTGCTCAAACATTTCAACATTCAATTAAAATTATTACATCCACGAAAAATATATAGTAATTCAATAATTGATTCAAAACAAATATTCAATCATCATTCCAAATAAAAAACCACTCGAACGTACAATCCATCAAATCCAATCAAACTGGTTCATCCGCACGACCTTACATCTCAATTTTTTCACCGATTTTTTCCCCCAGCACATTCTTGACCGTTACCCGTCATCTTCTTACATCCTCCCGCGTAATTTTTCCCACTAATTAAATTCAATTGCAAAAACCGCGAGAGATAATAAGCAATTGGCTTTGCACGCCGATTCAGTCGACCGTTGACCACGTGAGGAGCAATACGCATCGGACGCTCGGCCTTTCGCGATAAAAATGTGATCCATGATCCATGATCCATCAATAATCTATATCACCATCGGTCAAAGTGTGCGATCTTGGATCTGTCGAATTATCTGTTATATAACCGATCGATTATTGTCACAATTCAATAAGTCTCGATCTGTGTTCGCAGTGTTTTTTTGTGATAGTACTTCTTTGAGATATATGGATTAGTGTTTTTTTATGATGCTGGAAGAAGAAAGGTGGTTCGATCCACAGACGATGGCCTCGCACAAGGACCTGGAGAGGGACTGGAGTTCGCTGCCGGAAGACGTCGAGGAGTGGATGAATTCAGGTATGGATTTGGTTAATTTATGGATGTGTAATGAAGAGATTGAACGATCGACCGCAAAACTGGAACAGATTCCATTCATTCCACTTTCGTTATCTTGAAAAGATCTGATTTACTCGTGCGCGGCGTATTTTTAAAATAATATAATATATCGAGGCATTTATACGTTGATCGATCCAATTGTTGTGGAATACGATTTTTTTTTTAAATAACAATTGATTCATATTTTCGAAAGTACTCGTGAATACCATGTTCGAATCACTAAATTAATATTTTATTTTAAATATATAAATAATTTCGCAAAACTTATATAATTTGTAACTTGTAACACTTTCGATAGTTATAATTCAATATCAAATATTTATTTTACGTTACTAAATTCTATATAATAAAATTTAGATAAGATTAAGTTAACTTATAACAAAAAAAACATTTACAACCAATATAACGATGTACGTTATCAATTACAAAATAAGTATATTTCCGTATGCGACCATTTGTTATACACAACGTATGAATATGATAAGTGACTTTCTATTTTCAAAATTTTTGTTTGTATATAAAATGCATTTTGGGAACGATGCGAAAATGTTCGAGTCGATGTAATCTCGCCGGCGAAAATTTGTATTGAAAAATATTCGTATGAAAACGAAATTTAAATATATTGAAAAGATAATATCATGATATATGTGATATGTTATGGTTTTCAGTACGTGTGTAATTACTGCGTTAGATGAGTGGATAATTGTGGAAATTATAACGGTTGAAAAAACCACGTGGGAAATCGACGATGTTTTCGAAGAGGTGTTGAATTAATTCCGATCTTAATGAGATAATTAAACGATTCACACAATCGATACATACAATGTATTTTTTTGCATAAAAAGTACACGTCAAAAATTACTATGTTGTCAGAAAAACACAAATTGAAAATCCGATCAAGATTTCGTCAAAGTTTTTCTACAAAAATGCTGTGAAAATTTGCCTATTATTAACACATATCGGATACATCAATCATCGAGCCTTTTTCATACATGAAAAGCTTTCATTTATTCACATCTTATGAATCTAATGTAGTTGAGTTGTGTATAGACTTAGAATGTTGTTGAAGGTGAACTAGATGATTGGTTTGATTCAAATTACGTGGGCCTTACAGTTTGCATAACATTATTACTGCACAGTTGGACGATTTTAAAATAGACATAACCGTATCGTAAACTTACCCTACACAATTATTTTATAAAGCAGTGATGCAATAAATCAAATTTTGCCATAAAAGTTGCAGAAATTTCAAATGATACCAATAAATCTGTTAAATGGCGTATGACTAAATTAAAATCTAATACAGACTGATAAAAAAAGCTTGAAAAAGGATTAGCATTATCAAATGAACTTTGAAGTTAAGCGACATATGGCATTATTAATTAATATATAATACATGATCGATTAGAGATTATTTGATTAAAAAATAATCTATGTGATCAGACGGAGAGTTTAATTTTTAAATAAGCACAGATAAGGGAAAATTTTCGAATTTCTTATGATATCGGAAAGGCCTTATTATTTCTATATGATGAAAACCAATTTTTGTTTGTCCTATAGTAACGTTCATAGTAAATAATTATTGACTAATTAAACAGTATGAAGATGTTAGAATGTTCTATGTACATTTGAGATTCAGAATCACGATCATCCTAAATACACATTGGGAACAAATCCAAAAAAATCACACGACAGTTCATCGAACTTGTCCGTTTCAAAAAATGCACATTGACGAAATTATATATTCCCGCATCGAACGGACCGTTAGAATATAAATGTTTTATCATTCGACGCGTTTGCGAAGCGAGAATGTAAACGACTTCTTGTCTGATCAGAATGCGTGATTCTATTTAGCATTGTTTGAGCGTGACAAAAGTTCAATGTGCGTTTCGCAACCGCATACTTGTATGCTCTACCGATGACAATGATTGTCAATGAAAACGTCGCGAATTAGAAGAAAAATGGGTTGTCACGAATGTTCGCTACTAGAAAGTACATAGATTTAATGTTTAACCCCGAAAGTTGCCTCTCACGTTTTTTCCTTCCGTAGTTTCCTCTTTGCAGGACTAAAACCTCAAAACCTTTCGAAGTGAAAAATATGGGGTCAGTTTTCGGGGGTCAAAATTCATTTTATGAATTTCTGGTAGTGAACATTCACGGAACAGAATGAAATTGGGGTGATTGTGTATTCAGGATTGGATATTAGTTTTATAGAGAAAGGGGTAGAGGTTAAAAAAAAAATTAAAGACATTAATTGAATAATGCTTAAATTTGAAGGTAGTATTATAAGATTTGTATGGACATGTAGAGAAATATAAAAATTATGATAGCCATGCATTTTGGTCCAAAATGCATTCTATTTGACCCAAAAATTTTGGGTCAAATAGAATGATTTGTATTATATATTTTTAGTGGAAAATTGGTGTTCATTAAAACGGTAAAAATTTGAGTATTACGTGACTTACAATTATATTAGATATAACAACTACGAAATTTGAAGGTGACGCAATTCAAATGCTGAAAACTTGTACGGTCAAGTACTGAAATATAGAAATTGAGGTGAACAAGCATTTTTAGTTAAATTAAGTAATCGTGTTTTAATTTATAAAATATTTCCTATTAATTACAACGGTAAAAATTTGAGTATTGATGTGGTTTAGATTTAAAGAAGCATTTTTTAAATTTATAATGATGAACATATAAAATCATATATTGAAATAATCTTTACAATTATGTATAATTTTAATAATACATACATATATCTATACAAATATTTTAAAACCAGAATCACAATTCTTTTCATTTTTTTCAAAATATCGACACATTTTATTCGACACGAAATTGTCTATGCATATAATCATATCATCAAACAAAAATTTACATACTACAATACAAAACAAAAAAAACGTAAATCTTTCTACACCTACATCCAAAACAATCTGCTAATGATCCAAACATATGGCCACATAGCGAATTCGGCGATAGCACAACTTTAAACACTTCGTAAAAGGGCACGGAAGCATAAATCCAATTTCCCTTTTTTTTCGTAACCGGGTGTGGTTCATCGCAGAGGCATTCGAGGCAGTTCAACCGGTTCTTCGACAAAATCGAGAAAAGAATGAAATAAAAGAAACGAATACCTTCGCAGGAAGCACGAAGAGAGGATCGAATGTCTAGGAGCGGCTCCCACATGCTAAAAACTCGCACTGCAATCGCTCAAGAAGAATCTAAAACTATTTTTCCCGTGAGAAGACCGTGAATGTCCTATTGTCGATTGCGAAAGTGTAAATTCGAGGTGGGATGGGTTGACATTTCACATTTTTTCAGAGATTGCGATGCGAAATTGATGTGCAGGTTTTCTCTTAAAAATCGCGGATGCGCTTCGGTCAATATGTCGAACGAGATGAAAGTAAATGGATTGATGTTTCGTGTAAATTTAAATTTATTATATTATATACAATATTTGAATAATCAATATTTGCTTTCACTTCGATTAATACCATTTAATTTATAATTGTATGATTATTAAATTATAAAATCCTATGTTTTTTATGTAATCTTGATAACTATGTATATGTATATAATTTTCATTGAAAAATAAGACTTTTTTGAATTTCCTTAGAAATTCTGGTATTTTTCTATTGGTAGTATTTAATGTTTAATATCGAAATTCATCATTTTCTAAAAGTTCTCAAGTCAATGATAAATGATCACTGTTTCGTGAATGTTTATTACCAAAATATTCATGGAACGAAAGTTGGCCCCCATAGTTTTATCTCTGAATCGTTTTCACCTTGAAAGGTTTTAATCCTGTATAGTTTTCACTTTGCATCGTTTCCACTCTCTAGGTTTTCGCACGCGGAGATTATTTCAAAACACTGACATTAAGCGATTCGTCATCCAACATATTAATAATCATTTATTCTATGAGCAAAATGTATAAATAAAGTTCTAAGAACGATTGGTCGAAATAAGATCCCCACGGGTGTAAAAGGAAGGAAAGGGGAGAAAAAGGAAACTAGGTGAAGAAAACCTAGGGGTGAAGATACTGTGGGAGAGGAAACTACGGGAGCAAATTTTAGGGGCGAATATTCGTTCCATGAATTTTCTAGTAAAGTACATTATATTATATTAATTTACCAAGCACACTAATTAACACTTAACTTCAATTATTACTGAGATCTGAAAATTCTACATTACGAAATTAAAAACCCGATAATTTAAAACTATTACGTCTTTTTTCAATTATTCAAACGATGCTATCGCCACCTTAATTGTTTCTTTTGTGTCGCAAAAATAATTCAAAAATTCGCACAGAAGAAAGTGATCAGATCCAACAGTGGTCACACTTGACGCAATTTTAAAACGATCACATATTGTATTCGTTTTTCGTTTTATGATTCAATCTGCAAACTCGTAACCGTCTTTTTTTGCAATCACATAACGCAACTGCGTCTCCGCAGAATGTGGACTCAGGTGACTTTTCAAAAAACAGTGCAAATTTTTTTTATTTATTTATATTCGATAATCGAGCGTGACTCATACGGATTCGAATCGGTTGTATCATCATCACCTTTTTTATTTATAAATTAATTTGCATGCTTATTTAAATACATGTAAATTATGAAATTCGCCCACATTTTCTGCGTCTGCGAAGATGTCTGATCGTAAATTTCATTTTTTTTATTTTACAATTAGGAAATGTAATGTATTCAAATCGCATTCGGTCAAAATACGAAATGATTTTTGTTAATTTGAAATCGTTAATACCCAGAACGAAATATGCGATTCAAACAGATGACCTACAAAAGCGTTTCAAAATTAAACGATTTCTAAAATTTGAATATTTGCTTATCGATATTATTAAATATATGAAAATTCATGAATTTTTGACAAATTTTGATAGATCACCAATTAAATTTCAAATACAATTTCAACTACCGTTTTGAGAGATTGTTTAAAAACTCGTCAGTATATATTTAAGCATCATAAAAAAATACCTTCAACAAGAATAATCGAGTCCACTATAAAACCTGCCCATCACATCAACAAAGGCACGACCGTTATTTAATTTCAGTAAAGATCGGCCGTTCAACCGCCATCTTGTCACTCCAGCGGCCATCTTGGGAACCTGTCCACAATCCGGGGACATTCCCGAGAACATGGCCGGGACTCGACGACGGCATTGGCGAAATACCGTTGTCCAGAGTTGTTATTACGCCAAGGACAATTTGTCCGGTTGCCGGAGGCCGCACCGAACGAAATTATGGCCATGTTTGCGTATCAGTTGTTGTGCAGAGAAAAACAACCAGAAAATAACGGAACGGTTACGAAATGATACGTAATCGAATCGGTAACGTTACGTTTCCGACGTAACCGTATCTGTGATGGTAATTGATAATGGTCGTCTGTTTATATGAATTTGCACCGCAACTGTCACTTTGATTTGAAAAAATGTAATTGTATCATCATTATGTATAAGTTTTTGTGAGACAAAACCTTTTTTTTTATATACCGTTGGATGTTCAGATATAGTTGAAAACGTTTAACGCGAAACTGAAGGAACCGAAATATTTTTTGTGTTAAAAGAATTTCATTTTAAACGTTACAGTATATACCTATATTACACATACATAGTATTTTGTCATGGTCTCAGTATTATTTCTTGTTCATCATTGATTTTTCACATTAAGTATTTTCGTGTTAAATAATTTTCATTGCTTTTATGTCAATATAATATTTAAAAATCATTGCATAATAGCCTGAAATAAATGATTTCATATCCATTTATAGACTTGTTAAATTTCGAAAATAAATTCGTATTGATTTAAAAAACACATTCAACACAGCTAAACCAATTGGAAAATATAATTATATAAAAAATTAATATTTCGCATTTTTTACCATTTTCAATCCATTCACATAAATAAGGAAAACCTTGACTGGTATTCATGATCAAATCATGTATATTTTTAAATGGTGAGTCGAAAGTCGAAAGGTTTTATATTATTGATGTTTCTAACCTATTCATCTTCAGCGATATTCTGCACGTACATAAAATAAATGTAAAATGCGTCGAGTTTTCTCCATAAGTTTTATATACAGACGCGTGTTTAGTTATGAAACGTTTGCATGCAAAATCATGAAAAAAAGTCGCGGAACGGTCACGCCATGTTACAGAATATATGGATCAAATAATAGATCATTCTCTCGTGTGCGAGATTTAAAGAAATCGATTGTGAACTCCTTTCAAGAATTTTTTTTTAAAATAACATAAACAAACCTCGCGTTAAATAAATCTAAAAAAATAGGTTATTTTGATAGATTTTTTTGTATAAATGTATTAAAATTCACAAGCATTATTTATTAGTAATTAAAAAATACATGTGCGTTTTTGAAAAAAATCGTAAATTTTACTTAATTAACTGCATCATAAAATATATTTTAATGAGCGGGAAACGTCAACGATTTAAAAATAAGTATCGCAAAAAAAACGATCAATTCCTGCGATATCTCAATCTAACATTTTCATTATTATCATAAATTATGCATAATTTGTCTTTACGTAAGTACAATTCTAAATTTTCATTACACTCTTGCTCTATGAACCGCCATGGACGACGAGGTGAGAGGTTCCCATTCGAAGACAATGCGCATAATAAATGTAAATAATACCATTACGGACGTCTCGGACGCGAGAGAAAATGAAAAATAAAGAACAAACAAAATAAACGGCGATAACGATCGAGCGCGCGAAATTCAAACGCCATGGAAAACGTTGAATTTAAAGCACGGTTCAATCACATGGAGTTGCCACATCTATGTAGACTACATTTTGAACCGACCTCGAAGCTGTTCGGCTGCATTCCATCCTCGTGCTTTGAATGCAATACAGCCTTATTATATGTTAGGGCCGCTTATAAAGTTCTAGGAATTTGTTGTCGATTTCGATTTTTTACGGACTAAAAATTACTTTGGATCATTGAACTTTTGATAAGCGGGTATTCAAATAAGAAAATTCTCAATAATAAATTATGGAAATAAGCATTTATGCGATTCGAATTTAAATTCCTAGAACTTTTCACATAAACCGACCTCACAAGAGTTTTTATTTCACATTCACACAATTTCCATATCGGATATGCGCACTTGGGGAAATGTTTCTGCTTTGGCGTGTCGTTTGTGAGGTTGCTGTAGGTCGCCATGAATGAAATCTCGCATGTCTCAGAGACATGTTCGTATCGGTTTTCTTTCTTGGAACTACTATCGCTTTCTGTAAGCGTAGATTTGCATTTGCCATTATGCCGTGTGTACGCTATGCTAATTCTGCAGAAGAATTAGCCGTAGAACGACGAAGTACGGAAATGAAAACAGTTGTTTGATGAAAATTTTTATCATTGAATCATATGTAGTCTATATGTTATGTAACCTTTGTGTGATTGCGCTTTTCATGAATAACGTAATAAATTTTGCGTGTTTCGTGAAATTTAAACAAAATTTAATATATGTATAGAAATTATTTTTTCAACTGACAACTCCTTGAGTCTCATTTTGTAGAACAATGGCGTCACTTTAACTTTTGAGAACCGATTTTCAGAATATCATAGAAATTTTTGTTTGATAAGATAATATAAGAAAACCATCCTATTTAAAATGATCTCACTGTGGACTCCTATTTATGTATTGACTATTCCACTCATCACTTGAATATTTCATATTACAACAGAATCAGTCATACTAGCTACTGAATATGAAAAATTTCCAAACTAAAAAAAATAAACATCGAAAATCCGCAGTCTGATAATTGAAACGACTATTTCGCACGCCGGTGTCAAATTTTACAAAAACAAAGTGCCCATGAAAGTGAATACTATCGAATTTACGTTTCGCGCCACAATGGCGGTCGAATTTGAATTTTTCCCATCTGTGTTTTTTCGCGCCGCAATGGGAGTGTGACGCCTATCTGAGCGTTTATTAATTATTCGATACGAATAAATTAATATTTTTTTTACACAGCGATAAAATTTCTCTGGATGAGATCGCACAATGGAAGCCGATCGGTGTGAAAAATCGACGACATTTTATTTGATGTCGAGTTTGTATTATAGTTTGTCTTTTTTACGTAACACAAAAGTTACGAGTCGTGAACGATACGTTCTATTCATCGGTATAAAATTCGGACATGAATAGGCGACTTTTGTTATAAATAAATTTTTTGTTTGATTTTGAAAAATGCGTTCTTGGAATGATATAATACACGTTTTCCCAATTTATTTTTATTACAGCCTTTACATTCCAAATCCAACCTTTTAAATTTCAAATTAAACCTTTTTCAAATCAAATCCAATGATTCTAATTTTTTTTTATTCATTTTCAAGTTTTTTTTATGATTTCTTGAAAAATATAAAAGAAATGTTAGTTACATATTCATGGTACCTATTTTCAAATTGATTTATTCAAAGATGTAATTAATTATATATGTAAAAATCACCAACTGAGATTATCAATGTTAAATTGATGAATAGATTACACATATTTTATTGATAACTATGACAATGATTTTAATAAGATTGAATTTGGAGAGTAAAAACCATATTGCACAAACGTTAAATTTTCTTTAGTACTGATGCTATTATCATTGAATTATACACTTTTACTATTGACACATAACGTTACTTACGACAAGAATGTCATCATTTTGACCTTATGTACACAACACATGTCTCAAAATAAACATATTACAATAAAAAAAAACAAGGATGTCACCAACACGACCTTATTCTGTCCGATGATCCGTTCACACAATTGCAAATTCGAACCGAAGAAAGGAGCCCAGAAATCGTGACGAGAATCAAATGGCAAATCGTCCTCGATCGTGATGGTGGATTTGTTATTGGACTCTTTTCCTCTTTTCCATCTTGCAGAAAAAGGTGCAGACTTCCGATTCCGGCGCTTTCGTGAATTCCGCACATTCTGTTGTTCAGGTGCATGCAAAGTTGCGACTAAACATTCGAAAGTCGTGAATTCCTCGGGTTGATAAAATTCGAACTTCTGTTCATATAAATGTTGGCATTAATCGCCCGTGTAAATGCTCAGGTTGATATTTGTACAATAAACTTTCGCTAATTCGGACCGAGTTGACATTCGAGTTTAGAACGAGTTGTCTCACATATGCTAAATCGTTGAATTTCTCGAATAATTTGCGTAAGTTTTTTTTTTGTATTCATATTTTCTATTTAATAATTATACTTGTAATTGTTCTTTCTCTTGATTGAGTTGAATATTCATCGTCGTTATATACAAACTAAGTATTGAAAGTTTTTTTTTTTTTTTAATATAATAATAATTTGAATATTGAAACTATTTAAAATAGAATATTATCTGGTCAAAATTAAAGTATTCGATTCACCGAAATCAATAAAAAATTGAGTATCCATCATTATAAGACAATATTTATAAGACATCCACTTCATGATAATTTTTTTTCAATATACTACTATAACAACTTTGATCACGAAATTTATCTATAAAAATCGAATCCTTAAAATTAAATATAGGAGGATACTCTTATTTAAAAAAAACTATCTTCGAAAATTTATGCACTAATTTTGACGGTGTTAAAGTTTCGAAGGAAAATCCTGGAGTGATTTTTGCAAAACACGTTTGAGTTTTTCGGTATATTGTATAATTTTAAAGATTCAGTTTTTACATAATAGATTAATTCCACCATAAAAATTGTCACACCATGTACTTGCAAAACTTCACATATTTACCTCAAGTAATAAAAAATATTATTGAATTTTTCCTTATTACACAAATTCAATAACAAAAAAAAAGATAATTTTCATTATATTTGAGTACTAACAATAAAACTCATCCATCGACAAACATTCTTAAGTCAACAGTGCTCGACCATAATTTTTTAGCATCAATAACCATTCAACCCCATTTTAGTACAAACCAGAATATCCAAAACGAAACCATCATCATTCGAAACCTCATCATTTTCCCAACCCATAAAACCCATCGGCTCCGCGAAAACGTCCAAATCGCCAAACTCGACACCAAAGCGGCCGATCAAGAGAATCCGTCGTGACGCTCGAAAGCAGATCGTACACTTGCAATATTTAAATCGAATCAGATAAAGTCACGACGGTGGATCCCCTGGGGGCGAGAGGTGCCCTTTCTATTGTGAATTGTGAATTGTGAAAGTATCCGGACCTAATTAGAGCGCCGATTAAAAACGTCCACGAACGGCCAAGGAGCAGATGCTTATCGTCGCTCTCTCGAAGCACGCTTCGCACGAATCGAACGGAAGTTCGATTTTGATCGAAATGTGTAAAAAAATCAAACTTTCGATTGGTCGTGATGTTTTTTGTGTGTGTACTTGACGTTTGATTTGTTAAGTTTTGTCGGGTTGGGAAATTTTAATGATATGATTGTTTCGAGAACTATTAAGGATGTGGAGTATTGGTGGCGAACATATGTACTCTTATGCTGCGACGATATGAGGTCATGAAACTTGATAGAAAATTTTGAAAAAAAAACAATTATTTAGAAAAAACACTTGTATTTATTGTACATGAATTTTGTTAGTGTTGAATGAATAGTTTATGAAAAAAAAATCAAAACGGATACTATTTTTTTGAACAACCCAATAATGAGGCGTAATGGTTTAATCATAATATCCATGCGCAAGAATTGAAAAAAAATTGCACTGATTTTGTTGAACTTTAAATATTATTGATTGTTGAAAATATACCTTGAAGCTATTTTGTAATATTTTGAAATAAATCATTACATTTGATTTTTTATCATTAATATGTAGATGAAATCTAATGAAAGGTAATAATGTACGATGTTGTAATAAGATATTTTCTATTTGTATGACCTTTCAATTTTCAGATTTAATTGAATAGATGTAAGTTGAACGTTGCACTAATCATTTCAAATTCACACAGAACGATTGAAATAGCTTTCTATAAAAACCGCACCATTGACATTATTACAACTTGTCATATTAGCGTCCACAATTCGCATTTAAATGCACTCTAATTAAATAACACGGGATTTCCTCCATTTTATACCTTTTCTCGAGGATGTTCGCAATACCAGTTAGAAAATGTCGCTCCATTAGTTTCGAAAACACGCAAAATCGATTACGATCACGTTTATTTTTTTAAACACGTACATTTATAGAGCCATCGAAGATTTTCAAGTGGCCATCTTTACCGTTGTCAACGCAAATATAATATAACGGACATTGCCGCGTCCGACAGAGTACAATGGTGTGTAGGAAATGGTCATCCGAGTAATATATTTGCGCTTTCTAATGTCGCCAGTTAATATTATTAATATACGCGTTTATCGGCGGTTTCGTTGACACGAACGGTTCCATTGTTCGGAGTAGTTCGACACCCACGCGGAGTAGGGTTGCCGGTTTTGGCAAATTGAAAAATTGGTGCGACTCGAATTGAATCATTTGTAATTGTATGTATATTTAATGAGGTATGAGACATATTTATGTAATGTTTATAATTTATTTTGTACATTTATTATACATACATACATACATACATACATACATGACACTATTGAATCATCACTTGTGAAGAATGTTTTCCTTCTTCATCATTCAAATATTATCATTTTTTTTAAGAATTTTACTTAATATGACGAAAGTAAATATTAAGTTTAGAATCGTCATCGTTAAATTTTATTATTATTATTATTATTATTATTATTATTATTATTATTATTATTATTATTATTATTATTATTATTATTATTATTATTATTATTATTATTATTATTACTTTCTTTTAAGGAAATTCCTTGATGCGTTAATATCTAATTTGTCTAATTCATATTTAAATATGCAAATAATGAGGGTTCAAAATACAAAACTCATAAGGTTTTAAATAGAAAATTAAAATGATATGAAATTTTCAATGAATTTTCATGGAAATGTTAAATTTGGGTAATGGGTTTCACGCTTCGAAAACGCTTAGTGCGTTGATGTCTTATTGATAAATATGTCATTTTGGATAAAGCCAATTTTTTTTATTACAAATTTAAAATTTCTCAACCCTAATCTTAACCGTTCGATTTTCCACCGAGGAAACTGCATTTCGGAACGCAACAGATTTATTATAATACATACCATCCTACAAAGTTGCAATGTCGAAGTGAACGTCTGAAGTGCCGTAATAATAATATGTAACAAGAAACGACTTTGGGATGCTTTGCGGCCTCGGATCGTGCATCGGATGCGATTTTGCATTTCAATACGGATCGTGAAAACCGAATCTTTCAACGGCCGTAACTTTTGTGGTTTGTTATGTAAAATTCAACAGGAAATTGCGCCTCGATGAGTTTTTACACAGATTTCGCCCCGAGGCTTAGATAGGACACTTGGTTTATTTGTGTACTTTCAATATTGACGTGCTATTAAATTAATTTACGCAACCAATTCGAACGTACCGACTAGTAGCACACATAAATCATGCATATTATTTTTTCTATCGTACTTCATCAAATGTGGTCAAAATATTAAATCGTTTCCTGTAGAAATGGACCGACATTTTTATACGTAAGACTAAAAAAAAAGGTTCAATAAGAAATTTACACTATAAATACTTAAATTAAAATATATAAACTATAAATTAAAGTATCCCCTAATGTGTAGTTTCATAGATTCGATTTTTATAGATAAATTCCACGATCAAAGTCGTTACAACCATATAAATTTAAACTATAATTAAATCAAACCTTATGTTATATCTGATTCAAAATCGAAACAATCACACCCACGTCCATTTATCAAAAGCCATTGCAGTCCCTAACGAGATCAACATTCGAATGTCACATATATCCATCGTTTGGATTAAGCTTTTTGCCTCTGGTGAGAGTGATGTACGATTGTGAAAATGGAAGCCATGTCGACCTGGTCTCCACGCAATATAAATTGGAGAAATGCAACCGACGAATGGCTGCAGCCTAATGCACCAGTCGTTCAGGTGCACAAGATGTACCTTTTTTTGTTGGAAGTCTATGATTTTGTTATCTGGCTTTGTTCGAGATCTTCATGCATTATGCACTTGTGTATCGCTTTAGGGATCTGCTAGCTTTGAAACGGAATGTTGTATGAATGCTTGTTGTTTTTTGAATGGAAAAATATACGGACTTATAACTTGTCAGTAAAAATAATGTTAAAAGTTGAAATGGAAGACTTGAATCAAGATATGTTGTATTCATACCACTTTCAAAAATCTGTCATAATGAACCATACGTAGAAACTTCAGCCATATTTCATATTCGATAACAA
The DNA here is from genome assembly GCA_009617725.1 of Hydropsyche tenuis. Classification (NCBI taxonomy): domain Eukaryota; kingdom Metazoa; phylum Arthropoda; class Insecta; order Trichoptera; family Hydropsychidae; genus Hydropsyche; species Hydropsyche tenuis. The sequence continues at coordinate 200,360 of VTON01000077.1, forward strand.
TACTTTCGAATTGAACTTCAACTTCATTTCAAGACAACAATTAATCCACGCTTAGATTAATTACATCGTTCGACTAACACGTCAAAACTAAGCACTCGAATGTTAACAAACGATCATAACATTTGCACATTCACGATGACACCTGATATTTTTGCGGCCTTTCTTTTCGTTACATATAATATATCCTAAGCTATTTTCGAACGTGATTTTCGGTTGTCGACGATGGCGATGATCTCCATTGACGGCATTTTGCACGTCGGGGCTGATGGTATTTTGACGAGGTCGACTTTCACCGAGTTACGAGTGTGGACAAGATGAGTGCAATTGAATTATGTGCGTGAAAATCGACGAGATTGTTTGATGAGATAAAATGTCAACTGACGTATGAGAGTGCATTTATGAGTTAAGTCATCGTGCGCTTGCGGAACGTTCTATCGATTATGCAAAGAATTGCGCTTTGTTTTACTGTTATTATTCTTTTTAGCACTATGTATTATTTGTTGCAAAATGTAATGGTTATGCTTAACCGATTGAGGAAAATTTCTTGGGATTTTTTCCTATGTGATAGTCTTTCGACACTCTTAGAGAGTGTGATGAGAATCTTCGTATGTAGTCTATATAATATTTATTGTAGAAAAATGACCACAAGTTTTAATATTCTAAGAGAAAGATAAGTTTTGAGGAGTTCGAATGTATAATTTATAATATAGTATATATCACCATATTGTTGAATAGTCTCAGGAATATAACCATTTCCGTTCGCATCATTTGTCGCTTAACTTCGATGATTAGAACTGATTCGGTAAGGCCAAATTGTAGGCAGTGAGAATGAAAAACGGAAAGTATGGAAATCGACAAAAAAAAACCCACTTACATTCTCTCTCATTATTTTGAAGTTGTTTCTTCATTTTCAAGGATAAATACAAACTTGAAAGCAAGTGAAAATCATCCTCACCGCATATTAAATACAAAATTAGAATTACCATAGAAAATTCGAAAGGAAAATTAACATTTTGAACAAATTAAAAATCAAATCATGAAAGAAACATATACATATACCTGTCACAAACGGGAATACATACATAGAAAGTACGATCTGAAACTACTACGTCTAATAGCGTTCGATTTAATTGATATGCCCATATGAAACACATACGCGTCACGTTCCCACGATAATGGCAATAATAATTTCTCCTGATGTCGGTCATTAGCCCAGACGTTGTCTTGTTATCAGTGTACGATTATAGTCAAGACGTGTTGTTGATGTCCGACAACTGGGGTGTGTCCGGCTAGGTGCCGAATTTGCATGAAACGCGACCACTTTCCCTCGTAGTTTTCCCTTTTCAAACCGTTAACATGATGTGGATTAAATGTTTAGGGTGTCTATGTGTTTTGTATCATTAAATATAATTGTATAAAGAAAGTCAACTCGTTTGATCATACTGTACACTATATTGTATCTTCCTATATGGCGTATATGTTTCTCAACGTTAGTGTAATCGAATTTTTCATAAAAAATACAAAAAATCTTGCGTTTTTTTTTAAATTTAAACAACATTTGATATCCATATAATTTTTTTTTTAACCAGCAAGTCTCCGACTCTTATCTTTTAAAATGAGCTTTTTTATTATTTGAAACGCCGAACCTTGCGTCTTTGGTCCTTTACGCCCTTTTTAACCATATTATGATACTCTGGTATTAGCAATGCAAGTCTTTCCCAACTTTCCATTAGTATATCGTAAGACACGTCAACTGTTACATTTGACAAATGATATTAAATATTTATTTATTTAATAACACCAACAAAGGGTGTTGAATTTCATAAAAACCGCAAGATTTTCTGCGTTTTTATGGAAAATTCAATTACACAAACGTTACATAACACATAAAATGAAAAAAATATTTCCATCAAAGTTCAAGCATTAACAAGGACAAAATAACCTTGGGTGCCATTTATCGGCCCGACAAAATAGCCCCTTATCCCGACAAAATAAATGGTATCACGATGGTATATGTAAATGCACGTCTTTAAAATTTTTAACGACCCTAAATGTGAAATTCACAACTGGATCGGTGGTCGCCCGTCAGTCGGGTTGCCAGTAACAAAAATAAATTTCGATAGAGAATTTGTGAAGTCGGCGGCCCTGCAAACAAACTGACAGTTGTCGAGAGGAGACACCAATATATTTAATCTAAACTAAAAAAAATGATACTTAAATGATAAAATGATAAAACATACCTAATCAGTAAAATTTTATAAACCTACCTATGCATATTGTGAAATATGTTTCTCATATTTTTCAAACGTTTAATAAATATTGATGCAATAGAAACAACATTTCATATGGAATAAATCATGCATATTTCGATTTTAATTATCAACTGTTGTTACTTAGTAACATTTCTTTGAATAACCGATGCGAAATGTCATTCAACTGTCAAGCGCATCATAACCTACAAAAAAATGTAATAAGTCCAATTGTAAGTATTTTTCAACTTTTTTAAATTTTAAAAACGCGTAATTAAGTAATTTTTAATTTAAAAATGGTTTTAATTTTATTTTGGTATAAAATAAACAGTTCATCAAGTCATAAGAATTATAATTTATATTTTTGTTTCTGGCAACCCAGACTTGACGGGCGACCACCGATCCTGTTGTGAATTTCACATTTAGGGTCGTTAAACATTTGTCGTGAAATAAATTTTTACTGTCGTGCCAACAAATTTAACCCAATAACCTTCAGAAGTTATAAAAACTGAAAATCATCCCTTACTAATATTGATCTCAAACCAATACCACACTATCGTATCCATTCATCAATCGCATCATTTATCGCTTAACTTCAATGATTAATTGATACATTCAACAAGGCCAAAACATTGACATTTATCAACGAATTCACCAATTGTCTATTATACATCACAAATATCACGGTCACCCCATCGAATCACCGCCAATTTACATAACACTATTATACCACACACGCCATTTTTTTGAACCAAATCGCAAATAATAATATAATATAACATTAGCACGACAGGCTTTCTCCGCCTCACCCCGAGGCGGTATATATCGAGCTTTCGGACCGATAGATAAGGTCGCCGGGAGAAAGTGCAAGCTTAATTTGAGAGCCTTTTGATTAGGCCACGGAGGCTTTGGTGTTCTCTCACCTGCCGTGGTGTAATGCGATAACGCCAGACCCGTTCTTGTCACGCTTTTTGCGAGTCGTGACCGTTTTTGCTTATGTTGTTGTTATTGATGTTCACTTCGGAGGCGATGGCGGCTTTTCGGGTGTCGAAAGATGGTAAGAGGATCGTTTGCGATTTGGCGCAATCGAAGTGATGGAATAGTGTTTGTAATAAATTCGTGGGCTTGTGTTTTGAAAATCTTTTACATGAAATTCGATCGGAATCGATAAATAGAACCTGAAATATTAACGGTTCGCTTTATCGTATAGTCACTGTTTGCTATGAGCGTTAATACAAACAGATTAAATTATTATATAGATGAATTTTTATTTTTCGAATAGATCCAATTCTGGATGAGTTCGAATGCTAAAAGTACAATGGTATTCTCATCCATGTACAAACCGTGTCACTTATTGCTTAACTTCGGTGATCGATAATAAAGTTACTGATACTTGTAACTTTACGTGTGTGATTCTAATTTTTATTGTAATGAAGCATTAGAATGTAGGACTTGTGTCATTTTCGAAAATGACGTTTCAAATGATGATTGCGTTATGTTACGTGAAATGAATGCGAGCTTGATGAGGGAAATTTTCATTTGCCCGTAAAAGCTCGTGAAGGTTATTAGACAGGAAATAATGCAATAATAACAACGGTGATCAAATTGAAAAAATAATGGTTGGATGTTCGCAAGTCATTTTTTTAATATTGATAATGGTCGGCGAATTAAATTAAATTACAAATGGAAACTTTGTAAAATGCATCAGTTTTTTTTAATATAATCATTATAATTAACACCGAATAAATGTTTTTTTCTCACATCGTAAAATGAAATATCGATTACATTTACAAACACGATTTCATTATATACGAAAAAAAGTTAATCTTCCCGATCTTTGCACGATGCTTTTTTGTACTTAAAATTACCCCAAATTACTGCTTAACATAATGGCCGCACTTTTCAAAAGCGCTTTATTAAATCTCAGTAACGTTTATTATCGTAATTATCATCAAATTTTTATTAATACCCAAACTGAAGTCACGGGATCATACGTATTTTTTTTTTGTAACAATCATCAAATAACAATTCTCATAAGACAAAAACAAAACTTTTCAAAATCTATTCATCACGAATCTATCATAAAAAAACGACCATATACGATAATGCGTAACTCATTGCCAAAGAGGTTTCACCTCAAAGATACGAATTAACATTTCAGTGGATTTCTCATAGTGCAATAGTTGCATTGTGCAATTCGCATATGTGCGATTCGGTGCAAAACAATGCGTCGTTGGCAAACGCAAAAGTCGGTTCGGATTTGAGCCTTTTGTTCGGTTGACATCTTGGACTTGTCAGTTTCTTTGATTTCGATTTTTCCGCTTCTCAATAGCGGCGAGTATTTCCCATGATTGTGCTAGGAAAATCTGCATGGGAAATTGTTTTTTTTCGATGCCCTTCTATGGTCACTATTATTGTATACGATCGCCCATTTTAATCATTTTCAATTCATTTAGAAAACTTTATTTTTTCTGAACAAATAAATTTAATACTTCGTTCTATAATAAAATTTAAAAAAATGCAAATCAGTTAGAAAAAGTGTACCAACTAGACATTTAAATTATTTAATTGGTTTGTGTCTCTCAAAATATATTATTAAAATGAAATGTTTGCACAATATTTGGGGAAATTTTACTTTTTCCTAATCATGATAATATGCATAATAATTAGCACTTTGAAATTTTGAAAATTCAATTGAAAATTTTTATCTCGCTGAATGAATAAAACATGTATTTTTTTCGTATCCAAATGAATCGATTTTATCGTGTGAATTCATAACTCCGATCTTATCAATAGCTGAAATCATGTAATTAAGATTAGTTGATAAAGAATTTATATTAATAATTAAATATTGAATATAAATAAATGTGACATTGACAATTTATACGCATAATTTCTCGAGTGATTAAAAAAAAAAGCTTAAATGATTTAAATTACTAAGCTTTGATTTTTTCTTAACATTCGCTTTCACACATGTTAATTTGGTTGGAAAAAAAATTAGAGATTGATCCGAATTGTCACTCTCTTGATGGATCACACATTCGAATCGAAAATGAAAGGATCTGCTTCTTCGATTTCTAAAACAATATTTTAATTTGATGTCACATTACATTGTATATTATTAAATACTTGATGTTGTCTAAGTAGATTTTCACGTGTCTTTCGATTGCGTGTCGAAAATTACCATTTCAAGTTCACCGATTTCACATTACATCCAATTGCATACAATGGAATATCAATTGATCGTTTTCAGACACGACACTGACGGTGAGATCACATAATATTTTCATTATGTATTTTATTCAACGATCATGTGTCAAGGAGAATAATAAAATGAGATATTAAACGGTCAATTTCTTAAATAAATTATGATAAACGTACGTATGCATTTTCCACAATATACTGGCGTTACAACTTTGTTCGCAGAATTTATATACAAAAACTGAAAATTTGAAGCTATGTAAAAGGAAATACTATGTATTATATAATACTATATATAAGGAGATATTTTAATTTTAAAAAGACTATGCTTGTAAATTTATACCATAATTTTGACGGTGTTATCATTTCTGGAAAAAGTCCTAGAGCGATTTTTGCAGAACACTTTTGAGTTCTTTAGGTTAAAATTAAAAAAAAATCTTATTTTTATAGCAGAATAGCCAAAAACCACAAAATACTGTACCAGATGAATTAAGGGGATAATGTTACAAAATAATGAATATTTAGAACAAAATTTTTTGCAATAAGTATACTAGCTTGCTGAGAAACCTTTTTGAGTTAGCTTATGTTCAATCTAATGTGCCAAAGAATTCAACAGTGTTCTACAAATATCGCTCAAGATTTTTATCATAAATGTTAAAATGTTAGATTCTGCGATCAAAGTAGTCATATGTGTATTTTTTTCGCATCAGAAATAATCATTTCCTTGCATAATATATAATACATCCGCCCTTCTGTGTTATTATATATCAAAAAGCTTTCAATAAAATATTTTGATACGAATATAAAAACAATATCGTATCAATCACTGTAATGATACGTCCGGGAAATCACAGATGATCTCAAGAATCATTAATTGATTTTTTACCATCGCGTTACTTTCCTACGCTCCAACCATTCGAAGAATACAAAGAAAAAACCTACAAAGGAAGTATCCGTTACTTGCGACATTGTAAAAAAGTTTGATTAAAAGCATCTAGCGAAAGTAACTCGAGTCATACATATTTCGTTCATTTCCGAACTTCCGTTCCTTCGCGTGACTTTTGAAAATCCGCTAAACTTTCACCCGGAAAGGGTAAATTTGCCATTCGGAGTCGCGCAATTATAACGCTGAGAGTATGAAATTTGCGATACGAAGACGCCTTGTTCGATTTGCTGAATTTTTTTCAGTGATTCCACAGGAAAACTTACAATGACCGACCGGTTGTGCAGCTGACCAGTATTTCGAATTAGCGGTTTGAACTGTAAAGTGGTCTGTAGAATCGACAGCACTTTGCTAACTGATCTTACTGGTAGGATCGGTTTGCTAAATAGCCTAGAAAATAAAAGCTAACCACTTTCAGGAGTTGATGTTGCGTTGGATGATATTAATCATATGGTATTATATGTCAATTAATAATCAATCAATTGAAATTATTATATATTTCAATTGAAAATTATATCGAGAGTTTTTTCTTTATAAATTATTGTATGAACGATTTAGCCTTATCAAACCCATCAATTTCTATCACCCATTAACGTTTAGTAGTACACGGTGTGGTTAGTAAATGGATGTATGTAATTGTCTATCGTTTACTGTTTGAGTTAAGGATGATTTTTAGTACTCATGTTTCTATATCATTACCAAGAAAAAAAAAACTAGAATTTCTAATAGTACATCAGAAAGTTCTTGTTCTAAAATTGACGTTTCATATATAGGCTGCATATGATGATGATAATATTCATAAATTTTTTCATGAAAGAAAAGCTTTACACATACTAAAAAATACTTTTGATTTCACTCCCGACTCGGAACCTACTTCCATTGAAACGAACGCATTAACACACAATACGACAATGACTTCTTCAACCATTTTTCATTTTTTCTATTATTTTAAAACCAACGAATCCGATGAATAGAATGCATCGACAATCGATGAATAGGTTCTTCCAGATTCGTCTTTTCACACCGTTTCACCACTTTTTTTTCAACTTCTTCACCAACGGTTACTTCTGATGCAACTCGACACCTCATGAATGGAAGACAATGGAGAATTTTTCTCCGCTTTTTTTCTACCATAGTCTTCACTCTCCGGATGATCTGTCGCTCTTCGTTTAACCTTTTGGCTATCCCTTTCACCTTGTAAATTTCTTCAATCGGTACAAACATAATAGCCATCATGAATATGGTAATGAATCGCGATGCCAGGGAATTCTATCGCTTTGTTCTTGAGGCTCACATCTTTAGTTAGTCTACTTTTTTCGCATACAAATATTTTATCATCTTTTTAATCGTATCTTTAGTTTTTTATTATTTTTTAAATGATTTTGTATTTCTTATAAATGTTTTGATTTCCATGTAAATGATGATTCAATAAATCGTTTGAATTGATTATTTCAATTTAACTTTGTAACATGATCATAAAAATTGAAAGTAATATTCGATTGATTCAAAGTAATCTCTATTATGGATAAAACATCTAATTGTAATATATTAGTGATGAAAATCTTCGATTTTTTTCCGCAATTATTACATTTCTCACATAGAAAATCTAGTTTATCTAACTACTGCACTACTTATAAATAAATTGCGTTCTTAGAATTTGTAATTATAAGAATAAAACCGATTTCATATTTATAGCACTTCGTTAGAAAATCGTCTCACATTTAACTACTTTATTGCTCTCACAAATTGATCCTTGTTTAAATATATATAATACAGATATACAATCTTTGAAAATTAAAATTATATAATGAACAAAATTTCAATAAAAATTATTTAATAAACTTATTATTATTTCGTAAGGTACAATTATATATAATTAAACAGAGTTATTGAGTATTTCCTGTTTTGACGTTTCGTTGTATTTTTTGCATCATTTATTACAAGTAATGAGCGTTGTTAAATAGTACTCTAACTAGTCGTTTAACAGTATGCAAGAGTGCAGTTACCAAGAAAGGAAACATTCCAATTAATGTTATTTCAATGAAAAGTCGTAAATGGAAATGCTATTTTGAGACGAGACAGAAACAATTGCAAAACTCAACATAACTTTGTAATTGGGTCGCTTTTTTATTTTTTCTGATCTTTACAATTTGCTATTAAATTATATTCTTTGTTTATAGAAGCTTTAAAAATTTACAATCCAATAAAGCTCGACATTAAATGTTTTCGTATACAATGCCATAAAAGTGCTAAAACGAATTACACCTAATATAATTTAATTTAATTATTGTGGTAACTTTCTATTAGAATGCCCCTCATTCGCGATGTGTTAATTGGGTATTTTTTGTGTGATATTCGTGTGAAGAATATTTATCGATGGATTATTTGAAAGATTGCTATTGAGAATTTTATAATGTGTTTATTTCGAAGCGTTTAACAAAATCGCATTTTGAAATCGTTTTCTTTTGTGTAAATTATTTAGTAATTCCAAAATTGAGACATCATTGAATAAGATTAATATTTTATTCTGTCAATGATTTACTATTATATTTTTTTAATAATCGTTAAAGTTGAATAATGTTTGATAAGATCAGTAAATGGATGAGTTTATCTTTGTTTTATTTAACTTTCATAAGGAAAAAAATTAAAATTTCAGATAATATCGGAAAAAACTTATTCGTCAGTAAATGTTACATAAACTGCACACGGTAATGATAATATTTTGAATATTTTACGACGAAATATCGGAAATAAATTGTCATTATGCAAATTCGATATATCTACTTGCATATCATTAGTTTATCTCATTAATCTATCGAATAAAATATTATAATTTAAAAATCACACTATTAATATTCTACAAAGAATTCCTTGCAACAAAAAAGCATGATATTCAAACCAAAACCCAAATGCACTCAATAATACTCCGATTACAATCGAAACACCATATTTCGTCGAATTAAATTCCAAAAAGAGCTTACGAGAGATTTATCACCCACTTTTACGGGATGGAGTGAAAGTGCCGAAAAAGTTTCTTGCACAAAAAAACAACTTGATAAAACGCCGATAAATATAACAATGACGTCGATAGCGCACAAAGACCGTTATTGTTATTAAATTTATGGCCGTACTGCGATTTTCGGTTACGTCGTGTGGGATCTTTTTTTAAAACAAAAAAAATCAGTTTTCACCTTCGTAGGTAAATGAACCTTTGTTTATATAGCCGCAGGTTAAATGCTCACTTCACTTTTGGTTTTGTTAGTTTTTTATCTTTATATGGGTCAATTTTAATATTTGATCTTTCAGAAACGAATTTTGATACTTTTGAACCATTGAAAAGTCAAATTTAATCGATCTTACAGTGAAACCCCGTTTTTACATTACCTGTTATTTACGTTAGATTTTTGCAGTCCCGTTTCATTTTAGTATATTTAATACCCACTTTTACATTTTTATTCCTGAAATTTGCGTCAGTAATATTTAAAATTCTATAAAAATTTTTAATTATATTCGCAGTGATTGTCAATTATGTTCAAACGTATCGGTTAATTGTTGCTGACAATTGTTGACTTTTTATTATTTGCTTATTCTCATTCAAACGGTTTTCTAATCTTGTTTTCAATATGATGACATCGAAAATTCAAATTCATTTGTATTATCGAAATAACTTATATAAATCCAAAATAAACAAATACGTGTTTTTTTCAATAAAAAATATTTTTTATATATTTTTTTTAAATATTTGAAATCTATGTTTTTCTTCTATTAAATTAATATTTTTGTTGTAGGTCCCTTCAAAAATGTAAAAATGGAATTTAATTGTACTTAAAATGACACCGTTTATTTTTACTTTCAGAAAAAAATGAGATAAGGATTTTTCAATCAAGACTATTGAAAAATTACTTTCTCCGATCAATTAAGGTCCATTTGATAATTTTTCCTTTCATTGCGATGAATGAAGTTCTCTGTGTGTATTGTAAAAGCAACAGTCATGAACTTGGACGAACAAGAGAAACGAAAGTATTCGTTTGCGTATAATAAACTAATTAATACCGTAAAATCATAAAACGTCAGTAAGTGCAATTATACATCGTACGAACAATGCTATTACTGTTTGAAGTAAATGCACGTGTAGAGTTCGTTCGGATGAAAGTGATGAAACATGTCCAAATTAGTTTTAATTAAGACAATTTATTTATACGAATTCTCTCTGAATTATATGAAATTTCTTTTTATATTTATATTGTCAAAAATATCTTTCATAACTATGTGTTTGAATGATTTGTTCAAAGACGCATAAGAATGGGTTTCAAAATTGGATCAAAGGGTTTAAAAATATAATATGAATCTTTATTAAGATTACAGAATCAAGAATTATGACGAACAAAAATCGTATTATTTATACTCAAAATAATCTTAGAAACTCTCAAAACTTTTACTAAACCTTTAATACTTTTCGAAAAACCGACAAGTTTTGATATTTACGACGGAACGAATTCGCCAATATAAAATTAAAAATACGATCGGAGAGAGTTCAAAAATATCGAAGCGAACATCTGTCAAAAGGTGAATGGATATTTTGACACGACACAATTAGTCGAAATGTTGTTAATAACTGTTGTTTGTGTTACAGCCGACACGCTGAAGTGGGAATTATCCATGATTTATAAACGTCGGTGAGAAATTTTATGACTGATGTTATTAACGATTTTATATTTCAATAGCGCGAAATCCGATTTTATATGTTATCTATCGGAAATATTAAAATATTAGATACTTTTCTTTTAGAGTGGGGCAAAAGTGGCCGATTCGCCCACATACATATTGCCAGCTGTCAGTCGCTGATTTACAGCGAAATTGTAAAGCGCACCTACACTATGTTAAAGTTCTTTATTATTTTACACTTATATTTTAATGACGATTTAAATGGATATGAGTTTTAATAATAATTAAAATAATAATACTTATCCTTGATGCGAATGAATAAGATACGTTCACTAAATGACACGGAATAAAACCCACGCATGCGTTCAATAATAAATACGTTTAGAATTTTCGACTGTATAAATGGGGTATTAAATAAATACGTTTAGTGTTTCTAACAGAAATTTGGAATTTTCCGACCCCCTACATTCAGTTTTTCTAAAAGAAAAGTGGAAATATATTCGCTGCATCATTCGAAGCATCATACAATTTCAAAATAGTGAACACGTGCTCTAATCTTTAGATATAAATTCACGATTTGAGAGCTAACGTTTTATATATGTGTGAGTATGCCGACTATGTAAGAGAAAAGTATCAAAAATAATGATGTCAAAGATCATGTAAAAAAAAACAAATATGATGAAATACTATACTTATATTGTACGTTTTTTTATAGGGTCAATGAATCACACATGCACCCTTTCATATACACTGTCACCCTTTTAAATGAATGTATCTTCATTTTGGAGGGGTGTATTAAATTTTTACATATAAGTTAATCGATATTTTTTTTAAATGAAAGATATTATATTGCAGTTCCTTACAAATAATTTTACAGGGTCGAATCGGAACAAATAAATTAATCAAATAGATTTTTTAGTCATTGTCTATATTATTTTCAAAGGTCAACATGTGATTTTTATTTGTTCGATAAAATTCAGCAAGTTTCCATAAAAGATTATCGCGATTTATTTATAGCATGTATTGTCACGCCGATTTCGTAATTTATATTATTCGACATTTTATTTTGACGAATTTGACAATGATATTTGGACGCGGCTAATTTTGGAAGCCAGTGTGGTTTATTATTCGATTTGCGTTATTTAAAATGCCGAATAAAGATCGATAAAAGTTGTACGTGTTTATTGAGAGCGGAAATCGTCAGCCATTTTCTATATTAATGCTCATAAATATGAAAAATCGACGCCAAATTCGGTAGCGGTTCAATACATTCGAGTTTCGCAAAATCGGCGGAAGCAAACCAAAATAAATGTATTATTCATTGAAATTATATAAAAAATGTTTCCTATTGTAATAATTAAATTGTATGTATTAGCATTCATATGCTTTCTTTATATTATTCTATTGTAAAAATTTGTAAATAATAGTTTTTGTGTTATGTAAAAAAGATGTTAATTGAAAGATTTCAGATTGTGAGTTAAATTATTATTTTTTATATTTAAAGTTAAATTAAATTAAAAATATATATTTTTTCATTCAAATGAGGGTAGAATAAGGGATAAGGTATGCGGGAATGATGCCGTTTCGCTCAAATCTAATGAAATCGTATTTAAAAAATAATTTATATGTTTTTATAAATGTATCTATATCATTTTCAATATTAAATGTTTTCAATTCTATACAAAGTCGAGTCTATCCGTAATTAAAACTAATCATAGAAAAAGAAACTAAATAATATACTCCACTTACAAAGTAATACATCACTCAGCAGACAATTAACCAGCGACAGACGTATTCATTCATCTCTAATATACATATTTAAAAAATTCAAAAGAGAACGGAAACATATCAAAATATTCAAAACGTCAAATGTTACGCGCGCTTACATAAAACGGGTGTTGCCAGACGCCAAAATTTATGCACGTTGCGTAACATGCGCAAGTAGCACAATTGCGCATTGTGCGATCGATTATTCGCCATTAAACGTTTTCGCGAAGAAATTGTCAATTTTTTTACGGCCATCTCGACAATAATCAGGTCCGATTGCGACCCTGAATAGCATGGGCGAAGTCGGCCATAGTGAGTCAACCTGCAATGCGATCCCGTCGATAAATCAGATGAGCTAAATTCAGGGCCTTATTAATATTAATATTAATAATATTTAATCTTTAGTTTCATTGAATGTCATTGTTATGATTTTTCGTATATTTTATACTAAATTTTTTATTTTATTTTAAGCAATTCATCATTATGTTTTTAATTGGCACATAGATGGCATTAATAACTCAATACATGCGAACATTCTTTGAATTTTTTAAATAAAGAATGTGTAATATAAACTATGTTAAAAATATAATCACAAAAATGCAAGTGCAAAATATTTTTGTATGGCCTTGGAATTTAGAATGATTATTTATATGAGCCCCGTTTATGTTGTAGCTTTAATAATAGATTTCTTGTGCGATTTGCATAAACGTTCTTCAGTTGTGAAAGAAGCGGGTTGACATCATCGTGTGTGTTTGTAATTTTTTCGACCTTTTTTCTAGCTTGTTTGTTTTCGCTTCTGCTCGATCAGAGTCCGAATTTCGAAAATCCGCATGCGAAAAATTCTGGCGGCTTGTTTGCTATTTTAATTTTCGGCCGCAAAATATTTTTTCGTTAGTATGTCGCATATAAGTGATAAAAGATATATTTGTATTATTATACACTTGTGTAATATTTTTTTAAAAAGTCATTAATATAAACGATTCTTAATAAAATATTTGCATATCTCTCCATTGAAATTTAGTATAATGAATTTTGAAGTTTACTTATCGAATTGGTATGCGCACTTAAATGGTAGAAATAATAATTTCATTAAAATAATCTCGAAAGATTTTATAAGAATATCTTTATTATTTTAATTACTCACTCTCAAAATCTTTATAATTACAATATGCAGATTATATGAATGTCTTCCTCGAGATAAGATATTTTCTATATAACGCCAGTTTGTATACATTTACATATAGTTTATATAAAGTTTACATTATATTTACAATTGATATACGGTTTATTAAACATTATCAGGTCAACAATGCTGTATCATAATTTCAATTTCTTGACAATTTGATGATCAGTATTTATGATCCATTAGTTAACTTTTGTCTGGTCTATTATAAACTAAATACAGGTTTTACAATTTAAATTCAACTTTTTATAAATCAAATTCCGTCTTTTTTCAAGCTTTTTATTTAAATCAAATTAAATAATTTATAAATCGAATTCAACTTTTTTCGATCCATTTGTTGAATTTGAAGTATAAAACCTGTAACAAAAAAAAAATCAAATTTCAGTATCGAATCAAAATCCGCACAGAAAGTGCTGCCATCTATGGAACGAAACATACAAAATACACAAAAAAAGCATACAAAATACACACATACAAACTTCACACAATCTACCATTTAACAATTGTAATACAATACGATTCGCATTGCAAATTATTATAAAAATCAATAGTTGATATCCCCTGCCATGCGAACGCAATGTCAGCTGTAGTGGCCAGCGCATGTGCCGACCTCAGTCCACCACGGCGCGCCTCCGTCTGCGCAACAAAACCGCACTGCCAAAAATCACGCAAAATACCAATCCAAACACCACTCCTAAACCCGAAAACCAACACCCAAAACCACCCCATCATCACGACCTCCAAACCTCACCAAAAACCCATAAAACATTCGCGCCGCGCCGGAAAAGCAACCTCAACCCCATAACGCATACAACACTCCCCCAAAACCTCCGAAGACCTGCAATGTGAAGTAGTCCAACCTGGAATACGTATAACAGTGCAAAATGAGCTTGCTGAGCGGCAAGACAGGAAGGGTCGACCAGGGAGATGACGACCCTGACAGCACCAGATACATGCTCGACGGTGAGGATCAGATCCTTGAAAGTCTCCAAACCTTGTCATTCATCCTTAGTTTCACCCCCGTGTCATTTCATCCCCCACATCCCATGTTTTAGCGGCGACGTGTAGCCGCGACGGCTATTGATTTTCCCATCCCCCTCGACATTTCGCCTGTGCCATGTTGTTAAAATTGCATGCATTTTCTCTGTTCTGTCTGTGTCTGTCGCATGCTAGTGGACTTTCTCGATTTCGAAATGCTGGAGCAGTTTGTTGAGGTTGTTGTCGGATTGTGGGCCGCAATTGTCAGTCCGTTGTAATTGGATTCGCAATTGAAGATCGCTAATTTAATCGTTTTTTTTTTTTAATTGATTGTGGTGTTTGGGAGTGCGTGAGTTATCTGGGTGTTAAAAGGTTAAAAATTCGGTTTATTTTTAATGTTTAATCTAACGCTATTGGAATTTGTTTTATTGGATGGTTATAATAACGTGCTTATTTCGAATCGGATTGAGATAAACTTAAGCTGATTTAGAATTGTATCTATTTTAAATACGAATGAAATCGATATACCATAACCTTAAACCAGAGAAAGACTCAAAATTAATCGTATTGTAATTAATATGGAGTCTATACGACAAGACCTTTTTTATATATCAACGGAATTTTGGTCCAGTAATGGTGACCTTCAAAAAGATCAAATATTAAAATTAAATGTCATGTGATCGTATTTAAATATTGATCATGTCATTGATCGCTTACCTCAATCATTTGGAATCGGTTCATTTGATAAGAATCATTAATAATTTTATTTAAAATAAATCGATCAACATAACCTCTAATTTATAACATAACCTAATCACTACTTATAAATTTACTCTCTTCTCTTTATTACTTAAAAAAAACAATCTTATTAAGTACATTGAAATCAAATAATATAATTCCCATAATCCATATACGGTAAATATATTTTTTCATCATAAACAATTTTTCATTATAGCATACAATAACTTCCATTCTTCTCAAAGTAAACAAACGATGCAACGATCTCGTCCACGATTACGAACGAAATCATCATTAGTGATATTGAATAGACGATTATTGTATGTTTTGCGAGTCGACGCGATAATTTGCAAATCAAACGTTCAACTGTCATTTGTTCACGTCGGCATCACGGACGTGCAATTGCGGACATAACCTCAAAGTCGGATTTAATGTTAACAAATTGGCGCCTCAGGCCTTTTTGTGATATTGTAATGATTTCGCGAATGCATTTCGTGTGACCTTAGCCCTGGATGATGTGATTGATAAACGTTTTTTTTTATAATTGATAAAAAACGATGAACTCTTTTAAGATAAAATGGCGTCGGCGATAGATTAGGTTTGATTGTATTATTGAGATATTTTTGATAAGATTTGAATTGAATATAAATATATCTTTCAATCAAATTGCATTTTAATATGGTCTTTTGTACTTTAATACAATAAATCATATTATGTATATTGAAATTATGATGTGAATCATAAAATCTTTTGTACTATGTAAATTTAATTTATAATCTGACAGATAAAAAGTGCACTTTTAAAGTTTTTATTATACTAAGCAATAATAAAAAGTATAAGTATATTAAAAGTATAGGAAATTGAAATAAATAAATAAATAAAAATATAAAAAAGAGTATAATGTTATCAAAATTTAGAATTTATAAAAATATAATAGGTTATGTTACAACTGTCAAATCATGACATTGGTCGGAACACGTCAAAACTCGCGTATAAATAAATATTTTTTTATAAATAAAAAACAAATATCTAATCGTTTTGAAATATTCATGTGCGTGCCTCAAATTTTACAATCGCATTATTATGCATCCTCAATTGGATGATTGGAAAGTCAGCTAAACGCAGCGACATTTTAATAAATTTTAAATTGTTTGATTGCCACCGTTTCGTTTGTTATTATTTTTAATAATCACGTCGATATTTGCATATTATACTTTCTTTCGAGTGGGATCAAAGATAGGTCTTTATTTTCGATTGTCGTCTTACAAGTTGTGGAATCCGGTTTAATATTTTACGTTGTCGTGCATGTGACAAAAAATACAATTACTCATATGCGAATGGTGATACTAAACAAGACTAGTTTTTTTATTTATATAAATCGTTAATATATCATAAATTATGCCTATTATATGAGTGTAATGCAAGTAATCACTACTGTTGTCTCGATAAATAACGTTGTCAATTTAACGTGAAAGTGAATATATGATTTTATACATATGTTGATATTTAAATGGTATTTAAAATGAATAATTTATAAAACAACTTTTCACATCATTTGATTAACTATTAATAAACTTTTCAACACTTCATATATATTTTTAATTTAAATTGATTTTTAATAATATTTTAGTATTAAAAACTATTAAAATACAAAAAAATTGGATTTCAATGTTAAATGCATATTTTGAAACTACATAGATGGCACTACAATCTATGACACTTCAAATTCACTTTATATTTCAATTTTTTTACTGAAAACCTCAATTTATCATAAAGTGTATTAAATACAAGAAGTTTAACAATTTAACCTTGAACTCACTAAAGTTAAGCATCAAATTGTGTGCTCATTAAATGGATATAATCGTGCACCATTGACCTAACGATAAGACCATTTGACAAATTTTCGAAAGTTATCTTTTGCCTTATCATACGTATTAGTTCCGATCAATCATCCAAGTTAAGCAATAATTAGAATGGTTAGTAGATGATCCTTATACTATATTTTGGATCTATAAATCATATTTTTTAATACTCAACTCGTGTAAGAATTAATAACCCGAGCTTTCTATAACATATCAGAACCTGTCCTGTCGATGATGATATCATTACACTTTCAGACATATACCACAACACCCAACTTTTTATCCATCATCTAAAACAGAATGCCAATTTCACAGAGTATCAATCGACACCGGATCCGCGATAACCAGATCGAATACGAGATAATCTAGTTCTTATTCGGCGGACAGGTGATCGTTCCGATCTGCTTGATTCGACTAAACAACTAACAAGAAAAAAAACGATCTTTCCTTGTTAAATTTTTCACTTTGTACGACGGATGTTTGTCCTTGAATTTTCCTTCACGATCGATGAGCAACGCCGGTCGAATGGCTTTCGTAATGTGGGACAAGCGACGGTGGAAATTCGAGGGTCTTTTTGTGTTGCGGAATTTGTGTTAGGATTATTATATTGAGTTATGAAGACGATTAAGAGTTTGGTCGATTAGGAATGGATTGGGTTTGAAATTCTGTGGGTTGATGTATAAATTTGTTAGGTGTAAATCATTTTGGTTTTGGTCGTGAAATGTGGGTTGATGATTATGGGTTTTTCTTTTTTTATTTGTTAAGATATTCAATCAGAGACTTGAGAAGTATTTTTGTGTTGTTTATTTTGATAAAATAATTTTTTGATCGTTGAAAATTGCTGATTCATTTTTAGATATACCCGGTTTCGGATTCGATAAGGTTTTATCTTTTTTTTTAAATTTATATTAAATAATAATAAATCGAAAATATTACATAAAAAAATCATCATTGAAACTATATAATAAGATCATAATATTAAAGGTTTTTTCGGTTTAATTGAATAATGTTTTGTAATTTGGTTATTTAAAAATATCCATCATTTGATAGTTAACCTGTTCTATGACCTTATTTTATTCTCATTATGATCAAAATTATTATTATTTTAATTAATTTCGGAAATACGTTCTAAATATCACCAAGACTAAATTAGATCATCAAAAACAATATAGGTCAAAACTTTTCAGTCTACAACATATATTTTCTATGAATCAAAATCTAATCTAATCACATAAATTTCATATAATCATTATGAATATATAATTTTAATATATCAAAGATACATCTCACTTTAACCAATCACATATGTAAATTCAAAACAACAAACAGACTTACCAAACGTCAAACACACAGCAAAAATTTCACCCAAAAACCCAAATCGACTACGAAACATCGACTTAACCGAAAAAAAACCAAATAAATACACAGCCTGAGGCTATATTGTGCTACAGTGATGTCGAAACGTGCCAAAGGCCGTTCACATAGACAAACGACCGGAATCAAGGCGTTCAGGTCTCGAATCGATCCGTTTCACATGCATTTATCGCGTACTAAATTGCATCTTATGCACTTCTAGTTACACTTTTAAGTAACGAAATTTAATGGTTATATTATTTCGGTTTGATTTTCGGATTAGAATCGTTTAAAAGTTGCATAAATAATGAAAATTTCTCGTATAGGAACTACATATTTTATCACACTTTCAAACTCATCTAAAGATGATCACGTTACAACTTCACCTTGTGAAAGGTGAAATTTACGTAACTCGAAATCATCTCAAATGGAAAAAAAAGAAACACGTATTGTCAACACGAGACTGTTTAAGTACATATTTATAAAACGGCGTTATCGCAAAAGCATGTTTTCAAGAAGCAACATTCTCGAAAACGGTAATCGAACTACATTATTTTTTTCACTTAGAGTGTGAAAGGTTCTCGACGTGATGCCATATATCACCGAGAAAAAGTGCAGCACTTTCATGCCTTTTATTTTTAGTATAAACATTTTTTTCTTATACGAAAAAATAAACTTGTTTCTTCTAACCTTTAACGATAAAAATTTCATAATCTGAATTCAAATATTGTTAAATGTCATTATATATAATGTATTGAAAAAAATGGATTATTCTTCTACGTAATAAAAAGAAACAACCTTAACCCTTTGCAGGTCAAGCGTGACCATTCAATCGCTCTATACAGGCCACTCTTCAATTGATCACATTTCTCAACACTACACTAACTCTTATTTCAAAGTGAGATAAAACACACATATTTATATTTATCCAATCTATTTTGACTTGTTCTACACGTGTCGATTTCAACAAAGAAACTGGATGAAAATGTGTTAGAATGAGCTTAAGTTGCATGGACAGGAAATCCGCTTACGTGCGTTGATCTCAAAAGTGTTAAATGAAACTACATATCATGTTACTAGTTGTATTATATTATGCATTTATAAGTCTTTAACCTTGCACTTGTTATTTTTTGCATTCATGTTTCGTTAGATTATCAATGAAAGGTCATGAACTTTTGTATAATATATAAATTGATAATTTTCTTTTGTATGGCATTATCTCGTGACATTATGACATTTATAATTAAATCATTATGTAAGAATATCGATATCAATGTAAAAAATGAAATTTTAGTTTAAACAATATTTGGTACTTGTACAATCTGCTTAAAAAGCGCTCACCAATATTTATAACTATTAAAATTATTATCCGTGCGAATCCAGCTTAACCCGTTTCTCATATTAACAAGTACAATTTCATACTCTACATCCAATGGAACGATTTAAACGTTCTCAAACATCCGATAGAGTGAAATTTCACGGTCGATCGATCGTTCATTATAACAACCGTGCCATAATATGAAATACGATCAATCCGCTCCAGAATGCCGTTTAATTACACCGAGCGCAAAACCGAAAGCGTTTTATTGCCGGTTTATATTTTGGGCTATTCGCTTTTAACTTTAATTGTAAGCGGTTAATTGTCTACAAACGTGTGTGTGAAATTAACCGTTTGTACGGAGTGAGTCACATTCGGAAATGTTGACTTCTTGGCACCCGAACGTAGTATTTATTTATTGTCGAAGAGTCGTCGAACTTTCGATTCGAAATACATTTTGATAGGTGCATTCCATTAAAAAATATTTGCATATAGATGTAGGAAATTGTTAAAAAATTAAAATAAAAAATGATTTCATGTGAAATTGCAATATGCAACGAGTTCGTTTTGCATGCATATGTGAAAGGTGTAATCGTCGCTTTGCGCCATACGAGTATGTAATGGTCCATTTCCTCCTTAACTTGCAGTTCAGATATGTCGGTTAAAATTTTAATGTTTTGTCAGTTTAATGTTGTTTAAATTGCACGTAGTTAAATTGAATTTGTTGCTTCATAATTATTATAGAGTGCGTTGCATAAAAGCATTGCTATTGAAAGGTCTTAGAATATAAGTTGAGTTTTATGAAATCAATTTCGTGTCGGTAAGTATAATACTTGAGTTTTCGAAATTATGCATTTAAATATGTACAGTGAAACCATGTTTTTACGTTTTTAAATGTATCTTCAAAAAAACTTCATAAGAGAACATATACATATTAGGGCATAAAATTCAAAAAAATTTTTTTTTTTTTTTTTTTTAAATAAAAATTAAACGCAAATAACGGGAAAATATAAATTTCATGCACGTAAAATCGGGATTTTACTGTATTTTACTATAATAAGTTTTCGTTTATGAAGTAATGAAAATTGTGTTTTCAAACAACTTTCAGTATAAATTTAATATGGAATTCTATTTCGATTTATTAAAAAAAAGCTATGATATAAATAATATAATAGTTTCGCCACAAAAATATAGATGTCTACCAAAATAGTTTCACATAAATTTCCAAACAATTAATACAAAATAAACGGTAAACGATAAACATAACTACAACCCATTGAATTGAATTCATTCACACTAACAAAATAAAAACAACATTCAAATCGATCTAACGAACTTACCCGAGTCGTACTATTTTTTAACTACTGCAACACTCATGCATCCCCGCTCACTTCCGCTTCTCCCCTCTTCGCCTATCCTATTGCTACACTGAAACGTCAGTCGATTTTCCGACGCGGCGTTTTACGAACGTTTTCGCAATCGTTGTTAGCATATTTTTTGGAAAATATTTATTTTATAATATTTTCGTTTTCTAAAGTGATTTAATTTTATAATTTCGATATTTAAAACGAGATTTTTTTTAAAAATATTATAAAGAAATTCGTTTTTTTTTTGGTAGTTCGTTATATGAAGTTTTATAAATTGGTGCTCGTTATTGGTGTTTTTTTATACGAATCAAATTTTGAAAAATCGTAAACAAAACATCTTTTTGTACGCACATATAGCAATTTTCTCAATTATATTATTAACTTTTTTTACTGAAATTTTACAAGCGTGAACGATTCAAACTTCCTACATATCATACTACATATAAAAAACATCATTTTATGCACACAATTCAAAAAATTTCAGCACTTTGCGACTTTGATCGCACAATTTTTTCCCCGACATTATTATTCAACAAAAACGAACCGCTCGTTCGCGAAATCGATTTTTATTTTCAAAAAAACACCACGCGTACATTGACCGCCCAAAAAGTCGGCCCGCACCAAAAAGACGAACTTCAACCACTCTCAATGCACATTTGCCCCATCCGACCATTAACCGAGATCGTTTTCCGGACGGCCCACTGTTTATTTGCTTTATTCGAATTAACAAAAGAGCACTTTCATCGGGCGGAATGCAAATCCATCTATGGGAAATGTCGGTTCTCCATCAAAACGGATGCGCTCCATTGAATCGCGTCTAAATGGCTTCCATTCGATCGCGATCCTCTCCATGGCGTTGCCCAAATCGTTCGTTTCGAATCGTTTATGCGTTTGAACGCGTTCGAAGTTGGGCGATACGAAGCGGGGACCTTGTGCAAAGCGGTGTGTCGAAAGTTGTGACCTTTTCTGTGTGAAATAGTGGTTAAATGCAGAAAATCGGTTGGGTTTTTGTGTGCAAGGTGGCTTTTTTATGGGGCAAAGGTTGAGTTTGGAACTCTCGCGTTTTGGATGTGAAACATAGTGTTTTCTGAAATGAAAAATTTTTGTCGTATGTTTTTTGGTGAATTATTAGATTTGAAATGTTGAACTTTTTGAAATTTATTTATGTATAATATATTTAGTTCATGAAAGTCTTTTTTTTTTAAATACATTTTTATTTTAATATCTTTATTTCAATTCAAAATAAAAAAAAAGATTAAAAGTTTTTTAAAAAGGTCATATTTTTTTTGGATAGAAATTTCAAAATTTCAGCCTAGCGGGTTTATATTATACTACGATATCGTACAATAAGAAGTTTTTACTGCATCGTTGTAACTGCAGATTTCACAAAATTCATATAATCTATTTTCTAATGAATACGAATTAACTGCAAATTATTAATTTCCGTTTCGATTAGCATTTATGCAGTTTTGCAACTACTCAATGTCAACCATTGACTGAAAAATAATCAATATTCCGTTCTTGTAACATATATTTGCCATCTACACAATTAACGATATATAGAAATATATACTTTTCCTCATCACAATAATATCATTTATATACCTTCAACTTTCAGTATTGATTTAGTTTTTTTTTTATCGTACTGGTCGGTTCCTTATCGTTTTGTGAATATTAGATCAATATCTGCACCGAAACGAACGAATACGGATATAAATATATAATATTTTCAGACAAAAACTCCGCACAGAAGTCACGCTTTCAAACATTTTCAACAATTCATAGACAGATAAAGCATCGATAATATAAAAAAAAAATGCGTTTTTCCAACAAAAAATCGGAGATTTCTATTGAAATATTAAAATACGGCTACGAATACGTTTGAAATAACATTGAATACATATAATAAAAAAAATGAATAGTGACACAGAACCAGAATCCCTAGTATGGGACTCAAGCGGATTGAACTCCCTGGATTTATGGGATTATACCATCGAGCTGGAGTGCCTCCAAGGTCCTGAAGGTATCATATTATATAGCGTGTACCGAAAGTAATAAGATAAATAATTAATTTCTTGCTCTGTATATTGCGTGATGTAATGCTTGCTCAATTCATCCATGGGTTTAATGACTTTTGCGTATGTGTTACGAATTATATAATGGCGGAGTATCGTGTTGCATATTTTATCATTACGATCGCTCGTAGTTGACGTTATTAGTGTTACAGTGGTTCTAAAATGTGTGGAAGGTACTTTGGATTATCGTTTGGATGTTGAAAATGACTAGATAGAAAAAAGTGTGTGGGTGAGAAGAATGGCCGAGGAAATAATTTGAAATGTGGTAGGATGGTAGAAGATGGACATGTGAATTACTAAAATAGATATTGTGAAAAAAATTGTAAAAATTGAATAGAAGATGGATGAATGAAATTGAAAAGTTAAGTGGAGATTTTTTTATAATTATAGTTAAAAAGATCTTCATCCAATGATAATACATATATGATGATGATGATGATTTTTAATATTACACAGTATAATATACGGTGCTGAAAAAGTATCGATTTTCGCACAAAGAGGACATTTAAAACGTTGAACTGATACAGTTATTTTTGCCTACTTTACATTTTACATACTGTATGCAAATTATTAGTAAAACGGGTTGAAATCCTCTCGAAAACGTTTTACGTAATTACTTAATAGTCTTTCGTGCATATTGTAAACATTTCTTGGTAAAATTATTGTTTCGGAATGAACAATCGTCGACAGAAATTGCGCAAAATACATCATTAAATATTACATACGTTCGTTCGGTAATAATTCATAAAAAAGACATGATAAGCAAAATGCACTTATTATATTCGATCTCATCTATTATTCGATTTAAAATCATTAGACACTCAAGGTTTCAGAAAAATGCATCAATTACTCACAATTTCCTGTAATTGCATTCGAAAAATAATTACATTTGATTTTAAATCGAAAACGTGAAAATATTTATGATTCACAAGATCCAACAATCATTCGAGCGCGTTAACTCGTTCACTTTTCGATCCACGATTTTTCCACACACGAACCAATTCGTTCATTTTTAATTTCGACACCATACAAACTTTCACCCGACACGGAGAATCTAATTTTTTACACCCATTAAACATTGCATTTCACACACAAACTCTCAACATGTACTTACCAGAGGTTATTATCCGTCTGCGGAGGAAATGACCGTTTGAACTACGCCCGACCACAATTCCCGATACGATTCTCGTATTTTTCGCTGAAACTGCGAATTTTCCCCATAAATTACATGGAATGATGTCTGCTGATTCCATAAATTATAAACTGGTCGTTTTGTAAGTACGGCGAGGCTTTGTGGAGCCCACGGGTTTCGAGTGCTTTGAAAGTGGTCATATTTTATGTAATGTTGCTTTGTCGATAGGCTTTTCGGAAGTGTCTTGTCCGTTGATTGATGTGTTTGAAAATAATGTTTCCATACCGGTAATAATATTGTAATGATCTTTTGTGTGTGCTGTGCCTTTTATGGGTCGGTGATTGTATATTTGCTATTGATTTTGTTGTGCGCTGAAAAGAAAGGCATCGGATTCGATAAAAATAGACACGAGGAACAGTTTATAACAATATAAAATTGATTTTGAATTAACATATGGGAAATGAATATTTAACATAATACATATTTCTTATAATAGATATATTACATTTTGTAAGAATTGTTTTTAATGAATACAACCTTTGATATGAAAAATAATTT
The DNA here is from genome assembly GCA_009617725.1 of Hydropsyche tenuis. NCBI lineage: Eukaryota > Metazoa > Arthropoda > Insecta > Trichoptera > Hydropsychidae > Hydropsyche > Hydropsyche tenuis. The sequence goes on from VTON01000077.1 coordinate 225,749, forward strand.
TCAATGTCAATAATAATTTTTCAATATCTTGAAAAATTACTAAAATTATAAAATCCTCATTATAAATTTTTCGAATATACAAACATCTCTAAGAATTCGCAAACCCAATTATCACACTAAACAATTACATTCGCCATAATTGCATACGGAGCAAACACGCCTCGTCCAAATTAAAAATTTAGAACAAATTTGAACAAAATTTTCAATTACTTCCTGATAACACTGTGTACTCGAATTCTATTATAATTGCATCTAATTCTGTCCGTTCTTCATATAAGAGCAATATTGCGAAAAATGCTGCTTCATCGTGCATTCATTATGTACTTTGAATCCGTCGTTACTTGAACTATAATTAAGTTATGTAATGACGATTCAATGACTAGCGTAATTATCTGAAATATGTATTATGGATACAATGGAGTCTTGTTGAAAAACGGTGCATGTGTGAACGACATCTGAATTATATTAATTAAATAATCGCGGCGCTCACTTTATTAGATAATTATCGTAGATTGTTAAATATTTTAATTAATTATTCTATTAGATTTTTTGTATAGATATTCCATATCTCAAATAACCGCACGTATTCAGTTGTGATTAATTGAATCATTTTTTTTAATGATAAATGGCTTTTTCTTGTTGAATGTATAGATTGAAGTTAAGCGACATATGACACGGTCGGTAGAGAGACTATGCACTCTTGTTTATAAAACATTCTAGCTTTAGCTTTTCCTTTATCATACACGATAAGGGAGAACGTCATATATGTATGTGTCATTTGATGATGCTGATGATATCATCATATACAGCCTATATGAAGTCTACTGAAAGATAAAGACTTTCAGATATTTCATCGGAAATTCGAGCATTTATCAATATATAGGAAATATTGAAATGCCTACTGAAAAGATAATGCAAATTTGGTTCATTAAATTTAGTTTGATACATAATATGTATTCAATCGATCATTTATAATGCTGATTCAGATGATCCATCAATTTGGGTGTGATAAAAAAAATTAGAAACGGTAAAAGCTGTACAATAAAAGTCGATATTGACTATTTGATTGGAACGATTTTAATTGATTTTCTAGTCATACGAATCATGCGACGTTTTCTTTAAAAATTGATATTGAAAATATGCTATATAATCTCGATTTTAAAATACTTTCCATCTATCTTTTTGACATATCTAAAATTATTTATGACGGAAAATTGTATGTTGAAAATTGAGTTTTTACGTAGTGAATCGACCCAGTGAAGCATGGCGGAGACGATTATGAAAAACAACGTAATAAAATGTTGCTTAATAAATAGATAGAATGAATGAGAAAGTTAATATTTTAGAATATATAAATTATCGTATTGAATCTATAAAATACCACAAGATTCAAGTTCATTATCAAACGAACTTTCTTCTTTATGTACGGAAAAATAAAACGTTACGATTTTGTTTATGCGTTCATTTTGAAGTTGTAACGCGTGAAATCGAATCTAAATAAAAATTGGAAAAGTATCAAAAGACACCAATTTGTTCGTTTAATTTTTCAGTTTTACTTTCAAGTGATCGTTGCATTTAAATATCTTTTTTATGTACATTTTCTCTAAATTAAATTCTCATCGAATATTTCATCACAATAAACGCAATTTTTTTTAACAATTTTCATCGAAAACGCAATTACTCAAACTTTGCGTAACATATACAAATTTTTCATTCGCATCGAACTTGAAAATACCTCAATTATCTTCACCCTTCTTCGACTTTTCTCCAAATTTAATCGCGGCAATCTTAACGAAAACTACCATTATTCACGAATCGAAACCGAATCGTCGATTCTACGATGCAAAATCGTAAAAAATGATTCGTTTTACTTTTCGAATCGCGGAACATTTTCGACGCGCAAGAATGCGGCGTTCGTTAGTTTCCCGGTTTCGTTTTTCCGTCTCGGAACTTTTCGCTTCTCGAAATTATTAAGTTGTAAACACACTTAAACTTCGCAATATTGTCGATAATCACGAATCCGCGTTTGTTTCTTTTCGGTTTTTCTCGGTCTGAATGATTTTCTCTTTCGAATTCCAGCCCGATGGGGTACTTAGTTCCGCCGATGAGTGATTATTATCACGCTAGCACCTTTCGTCAAATGTGTATCTGATAACCATTTTTTTTAATATTTTATTGTTTCTATATATTTTCGACTTTGTATATTTCGATTCAATTGTATTACAATTGTTTTTTGGGAATGATTGCATCAAATATTTCATTATTCAGTCAATAAAGCCTGGTAAATAAAGTGTTTTTAGTACATTATAGATAAAATAATTGATATTAATTGTAAGTATAAAGTAGCGTGCTATTAGAATGAATTTAATTCAATATTATTATCAAACAATCGTTTTGAAAAATCTATAACGTATCAGAAACCCGGTTCCACGCGGGACCCCCAAATTATCGATTTTCGATCCGATTGATCGACATTGAAAAATTTCTTTTTTGTGCATTATTGTTTCGTATCACAATTATTTTTCAGTCGTAAAATCATAATTACTTTTGTGGCTTTTGCTATCATGCGGGCGTTTAGCCATCATAACGGTTCGAAACAGATCCGATTGATAAGTTTCTCTTTTCGCTTAATTCACTCTACTTTTTTCCAATTACTTTGCAGTAAAATTTTATGATGCTCCATTACTGAAAACGATACCTTGTTAACAAAAATGTTAAAATAATTTTTTTTTTTTTTGTCGAATAGATCTCCAACTTGCTGCTGAATTGGGCAAAACACTTCTCGAGAGGAATAAAGAGTTGGAAGTATCACTGAAGCAGCATCAAAATGTTATAGATGACCAGACTCAAGAAATAGAAGTAAGACTTTAAAACATTCTATAAATTTTTATATTATCTTCTTGGTTAATTAAATCATAAAATATTTCATGAAATGAGATACTTTTGTAAGCTTTATAATTGCACATAAATAGTAAATTGTACTAATAACTCATCATAAGTATATTTATTTTTAATCATATTAGTTTTTTTCACTATATAATCAAAATCATAATTCTAATTTTTTAAATGATATTTTCAGTATTTGACAAAACAAACTGTAGCTCTGAGAGAGGTGAATGATTCGAGGTTAAAGATTTATGAACAGCTTGAAATAAGCGTTCAAGATTTAGAAAGGGCCAATCATCGATTAGCTTTAGAACACACTACTGATAAGAAACATATTAAAAGGTAAGCAATCAATCGATGTTTTTATATTAATGTGATTAATGTTTTATTTAACATTTAATTTTTTTTAGTTTGACAAGCACAGTTGAAAATTTGGAAGGTAAATGTGAGGAGCTACAAAAGAATTCAGAAGATCTTACGCGTCAATTGGACATTTATAAGCGACGTGCTGAAAGACAAAATGAGTTGCAGGAGAAGATGCAAAAGACTGAGCTGTCTACAGTGGCTGAAAACATTACTAAAGGCCAATCAGAGAGTCTGCCGCCAGTACTCAAAACGAAAGAAATATGTCAGGAAATGGAAAATGCATGTGAAGAAGAGCTCTTGAAAGTGCATAAAGAATTGACTGAAACAAAGATGATGCAAATTAAAGAACAACGTAGGATAGTGGAATTAGAAGAGCAATTGGCTACGATGGTTCAGGAAAATAATAAACTTCAAGATAAATTGAAGGATTGGAATCAAAGCGAAGATGTCATGAAATCTATGCATGAAGAATTCTCAATACTAGAGGAAGTTAGGTATGTACATATAATTAAAATATGTATACAGTCTTTTATATATCCTACTTATACAAAAAATTTTATTTCCAGACAAGGTCAACTTTGTGGAAGATGCTTAAGAAATGTGGAACAAGCTACTGATGATATGTCTTCTATAATGGATGCTGAAGAAGACGATGATAGAAGTGTGATGAGCTCATTGGTGAACGAGCAGCGCTCTCTTGGACCTCATAAGTTGGTGCATTTACAGGTGAGTCGTTATATGGCGAACTTCTTGGGATTCCTGCCCTTCCAGGAGAGTTTTCTGTAAGAGAAGAGTGTCTACTAGTCTACTGCGTCCGTCGTCGTCAACTGGTAAATGTCCTTTTGAGATAATCAGCATTTTGTTGCTGCATCAATGGGAAAAATCATCTTCATATGATCAGGGACATCAGTCGAGGACGCATGATTTTTTTACATTTAGGTTGATTCTGCACTCACTTCGAATTTTTTGAATGATTTTTCATGATTTCAAATATTGATCATATTTTAGTAATAAGTATTTCACAGGGAATATAATATATTTTTTCTAACGTATGAGTTTGTATAGGTATTTTGATATTGTTTAGGATATTTTTGGTTTAAGCGGTATTTATTGCATGGTAAAATATTTAAAAATATCAAAATAAAAATGTATAGAAGTATTTCTATTCAAAGCCTAATGCATGTATTCAATATTGCTTTTTGAAATAATCTTAATATTGATCGATGTTATTTATGATTTATACACGTTTTTACGATCCATTGTGAAATGAATTTAATGCCATTAATGGTGATAATGGATTCAGTTTAGAGAATTAAGCATGTTATGCAAATAAATATTTTAGATGGCTTGGTAAAATAATTTTTTTACACTGTATGCACCGGGACGATCTCCAATATGTATGTTATTATATCAGAAAAAAATTTTTGGTGATCTTTCTCAGGCCAAATGCTTAGTTCACCTGCCAAAGATGTTGTTGCTTATGATTTGGATATGCATTTTGAGACAATTTTGCCCTAGTATTCTTTGGATTATACAACTCTAGGTTGGTATAGTGTTAAACAAACAACAAAACAAAATCAAACACCTATAATCAACATCTTGTTCGACAAAAGCACTAGTTGGGTCTTGTCTAATGTGGACAGTTACGCGGGTGACGGTTTTTCTTTTGTCTAAATAATTGATTACTATATAACAATTAATCAGTCTGGTACATATTCAACTTTCAGTATTCAAAAATTGGTTATCTTCTTTTTTTTTCATTATTTTTCTTATATGATAAATTATATAAAAATGCTCAAATATTATGAGTAATTTTCAAAATTAATAAGAAATTGGAAATCAATCTTAACTCCATAAATTTTAATCAAATTTACATGTCAAACAATTACAAATTTAGAATGATTGATTTATTGTTTTCGTTTGTGTGTTGTGTGAATTTTTTTGTATGCATGTTGTCTATATGGAATTGTTTGCAAATTATGATTGTTTATGTTTTTTTATGAATGAAATATGTAATTCTGCTTTAATATGAAATTAAATTGTTCAATTTATTTTCAATAACCTGTTATAAATCCTAAATTTATATTCAAAGCTTTTTCCAAATATGTAACAAAGCATTTTCAATATTGGGTTTATACTGCTTACGAAAATAGAAACTCATGATCTCATCAACAAATTTATTATAATTTTATTTAAATCATATTTCAAAATACAGCTTTTTTATTTTATAATTTATGCCTGAGCTTAAGAATAATATGGTGATCACTAACGGTATTTGGTGCATGTGCATGCCTTTTTATATTATACTTGCGAAACTTTTAAATTTGTGTTATTTGTATTTATTGTTAGAAATGATATCATGTTATGAATAATAGCAACATACTGACTGTTTTGCTATTACCGTTTCACACCATATTAATAACTAAAAAAAGCACAAACTTATTAGTTATGTAAATATTGGTGATTTGAGTTCTTTATAAATTTTGAGTTTTTAACGTGCTTTAACTATCAAAAAAAAATTTTAATTGCTTTTTTCTTATTTTTAGAACCAACACGAAAGTGTCCAAGGTTGGTCAAATTCAGGAGATAATCCATATCGAGACCTCGTTGAAAAATACGAAGCTCTAGTTGAAGTCCAGAGACATCAAGCTAACAATTTGAAGAAAAATTTGAAACAGCCATCTATGAATACCAACGTCTCTCAAAATAGCTCAGCTCCATTATCATTACAAGAAGAGCTGCAGATGTCTGGAGACTTTAACCAGTTCAGCATTAAAGATACTGATGAAGAAAGTGGCCATGGTGATGAGGCAAATAAATCTAAAAACCAAAGTAAATCTGCAAAATCTATGCCTGGAGCACGCAAAAATTTCACAAGAACTCCAGATTTTTCGGAAGCAGAAACTTCTTCTTCTGGATTTTCAGATGAAACGAGTAACAAGGCCACTCAAACTGACAGAGAGCGCCCTGGTTCGTTTCTCTGCACAATTGCAGATGGAGAAAATTGTTGTTTCAGCATATATGATGATGGAAGTCCAATCGATAGCAGGTTCCGTAATAGGCCAGAATATAAAGAATTGTTTAAGGAAATATTTACAATTCTTAAGAAAGCAGCTGAAAATAAGGATGAAGGTGAAAAACTTCCTTTGCTCGATGATACAACACCTGTTACAAATAAAGTACCTCCAGTCACTCCAGCAACTGAAGATCTGCCTGGAGATTTTACCGATGACACACAAAGTGTAATGTCTTCAGCCATATCTGAACAATCTGTCCCGATGTCAGATATTGCACCGTCAGAAAAACTAAGAGAAAAGGAAAATCTTATGAAAGTATCCAAAGATTTGAAAAAATTATCCGAAAAGAAAAATATCGATGAAGAAAAGACCACATGTGAAACCCCGACTGAACTTCAACGGGTGTTAACTCCACTTATAAGGCAACCTCTGGATTATATGGCAGCTAGTCCACAGTTCCGCAAGAAATCTTCTCGCCATAAAAACAGAAAACATAGTCAGGATAGGCAAGGAGCAGAATCTCCCGTTATACCATCGCCGCCGAAGATATGTTATCAAAGAGGAACTGGAAGCAAGAAACGCCGTGATTACAGGCCATTGGAACCAAGTCCACTTGCAAGGCCATCCAACACATCCGCAGCAGAATGGAACGGGACGACAATGCAGTTTTACAATAGGGCTATAAATTCCCCAACACCTAGTCAAAACGGAGGTAAAATTACTTCTTATCAACGATGGAATCCAGAGACCGATTCGTGGGATATAAAGCAGAGTACTGCTTCCCAGGAAATTCACAAACTGCGACGTTTGGAGCTTTCTTACGCTGAAGTTTTACGAAATGCTGATAAGAATAAAGTTAGACGACGCAGACACCAGTAAGATATAAGGATTTTAAATACATATTATATGTAATTAAGCAACGGGTGTATTAATCGAATTGTTGATATTCGATAAACATTAGTTTTTATTCGAATCATTCCGTATTATTCTCATAATGTATGCATATATTCTTAAAATGCATTTAAAATGTCCCCTACTATTTTATTAATTTTTCAATACGAATTTTATAAGATTTGCATCAAATGCACTAATGAAGTTGAAAAAGATAAATTTGAAGTTTCCGGTGAAATTTTTTATTGACGACTCAACTACATTTTAGTAACGAAACCACTTTTTAAAAGCTTATTTGAATTATTTGTAGATGTTTTTAAAATTAACTAATGTGAAATCTTCTTGAAAATGTATATTTTGAGAAATATGATGTTAGTTTTGTTACATACGATAACATTTCACAAATTGAATTGAATTCAAAATGAACCATGCCGTTCTATAAAATGTTATCTACTTTTTCTTAAATATTCAAACAAGGTAATGCCAAATACATAAATCTTATATATGAAAAATATTTTCTCATCTAACCACTAGGAAAAGTATTCACTGTAAAATAATGTATATCCTCTTAATATTCGTCATTCGTGGAGGTGTTATGAATCTTTTATTAATTTTTATTCTTTACTTATTATTTTTTAACATCAAAATATAAATTATTGAATGTTTTGTATAAATAATCCTAATGTATTTTATATAACGTTTTGTAAATATTAATTTCGTTGTTGTTTCCTGACCCCGTTATTGTAAAGTGTGCGATATTACGATTATCATATGAATTGCTCAATATTTTTGAAAAATATGAATTGTGATTTTTTTTTTTACTTCATTTTAAATTTGGAAACACCTACCATCAATGCTAGCAGGAAACTGAATATCGATGTATTTATATGAGAAATACAATATGTCGCAAGAACAAGTATTTTATTTTTTTTGTTTATTATATTTATGCAAAAAATTAACCTGATTATAGGAAAACTATCTTGGGAAGGTTACCAAAAGAATTATTATAATCAAACCAATTATATATGAATATATGTTTTAATAAATAATAACACAGTTTCATATCAAGCATTATTTCGGAATATCAACATAGTAAAAATAAATAAACTATGCCAACAATTTTATAAAGTATATTCCTATGATACAATAATAATATAAATTCAATTTAGCTATTTGGATTGGGCATCTTGAAGTTCTTTTTCTACAATTCTACGATATTCATCGAAGCCGCCTTCTATACTTGATACAGTGCCGTTTCCACAAACCCAAAGCTCTTTGCAAATCATCCTAATTAATCTTTCGTCGTGAGAAACTAGAATAACTCCACCCTGAAATATTTCAATTATGATTATAAATATTTTGATTGTCTCAGTGAAAAATATTGTAATTTATGAACTACCGTATATTTTTTAATAGCTTTTCCCAACGCTTCAATAGTTTCGATATCTAAATGATTTGTAGGTTCGTCCAGAACCAAGAAATTCGGATTGCCCATGCACATTCTTGAAAAAGCTACGCGTGACTTTTGACCTCCAGATAAACTTCCGACTGTTTGCAGAGCTAGATCTCCACTTACTCCGAAGCTTCCTAATTGTCGTCTGTATTCTTCAACACTTTTGCCTGATATACAAATTTAAATATTAAAACCATATCACAAAAATATTTAAATATAAAAATGTTGGTTTTTCCTAACCAGGATAGCTTTGTTGTAAAAGCTCCACTGAATTCACGTTCATATCGAGCTGATCGATGTGATGTTGAGAAAAGTAGCCAAATTTCAAATTCCTATGAGTATGCCTTATTCCAGAAGACGGTGTTAAAATTCCCATGATAATTTTTAAAAGAGTTGTTTTACCCGCACCATTGTCTCCTACCTGAAATGGATTAAATAAAATAAATCGAACATAAAATAAAAATAAATAAATCGAATAAAAAAATAAAAATAACTAACAATACAAATTCTAGATTCTAGAGTGGCTCCTAAATTAATACTATTGAATATTTGACTCTCTGGCGTGTAATAAAAGGACACTTCATCCAATTGTAGAATTGGCGGTGATAACGGTAACGTTTCAGGAAACCTTAAAACGACCTCTACTTCTTTTTCTATAGCCTTTAATTCTGGTCTGGAATGACAATATATAAACAAAACTACAGATTCTGTAAACAATCTAAAAAATTATCATTGATAAAAATATACTGACAATTTTTCTAGCATTTTTATTTTGGATTGCACTGAAGAAGCTCTATTAGCGTTGTATCTAAAACGATCAATAAATTCCTGAACATGAGCCCTATGCTGCTGCTGTGCTTCAAATTCCCGTTGTTGGTTTTTCAGCTTTTCCGTTTTTGTTTTATCAAATTGATCGTAATTACCCCTGAAATAATCAATGAAAATTAGTTAGTCAAAGAATTGTTTTTTTTAATTTAATTAATATACCTGTATGGCTCAAGTCGTTGTGAATGAAGATGTAAAATATCAGTCGGTACAGTATCAAGGAAATTCCTGTCGTGAGAAACAACCAGTAATGTGGTAGGCCAATTTTGTAAATAATTTTCTAACCAAATAATCGCTTTAATGTCCAACATGTTAGTAGGTTCATCTAATAATAGTAGATCTGGTCTGTGAATCACGAAATAAAAACAGATACGTTAAATCGTTTTTTAAATTAATCTTTTTAGATATTTTCATATTCAGCACAAAATTACCTAGAAAAAAGTGCTCTAGCTAAGGCCAAACGCATTCTCCAACCTCCGGAAAACGTTCTTGTTGCCCTAACTTGCATTTCAGGAGAAAACCCGAGACCGTTTAATATAATAGACGCCCTAGCTGGTGCTTTTTCAGCTTCTATATGTTCTAATTGTGCATAAACTTCAGATAATTCAGCCGAAAGTGTTGGATCAGTGGTTCTAAAAAAAATACAACCATAAAAATTTAACATATTAAAACATCAATGTAAATAATTGATACGAACCCTTTATTTATAGACAATGTGATTTCTTTTTCTCTTTTAAGGAGAGTTTCTCTTACAATATCACATTGTAAAACACTTTCTAATGCAGGAGTATCATCACCGACAACTTCTTGTTCTACATGTAAAACTGAAATGTGTGCTGGTATCCTTAACGATTTACACGATATCATTCTTAACAAAGTAGTTTTTCCTAAGCCATTTCTTCCTACCAGTCCATAGCGTCTGCCAAAAGCTAACAGAAGGTCGGCACCTTGAAGAAGAACTCTAAAATTACAATACAAACATTATGTATAAAGACAATCCCAACTTTAAATAACTTAACTACTATTTGTACATAATAAAATATTACCTATCCCCAAAAGCAATGTCGAAATTTTCTATTCTTATATCCTGCGTTTTGTTGGTTCCTTTAGCTTCTAGTTTATTATCTTTTTTCGACGTGACTTGAGAAGCAGTAGCCGATTGCAAAACAGGATTGACGATAGGTGCTTTTACTTCAGATCTTTTCTCCTGTTTTTGTTGGAGTTTGGCTTCGGCCTTTTCTAATTTTTTGGCATCTACTCTCTAGGAAAATAAATATTTTACACAACATGCACTCGGCAATAATTCTTTTGAGGAAAAATTATATTTACGAAATTATCATCTCGAGTTTGGACCCATATACTTTTGACTTGTTCCATATCTGTTTCTAAATTTGCCGCCATGGCACCTAAATGAATCGGAGCCTCTAACATTTTTCGAGGACCGTTCATATCAGATTTACTATCCGGCTTCATCATATTTAAAAGTCGATTACAAATATTTCTGAAATCATAAAAATTGTTAACAAAATGTATATGAAGAATACAAGAAATTTAAATTCAAAAGATACCTAATATCCTCTTCAGACTTTTCTGATATTTCGTGCAACACTTCACCGATTGCTTCATACACTTCACTTCCATTCTCGAAGTCTTCTCCATCGGCTAATATGTCTTAAAAAATAAATTGTTTTTATGAATTTTTGAAATTGGAAAAGCTCAACTATCGATATAACAGAAACACAATTCAGTTTGGTGAAGTTCTACGATCATAGCCAGGATTTTTAGGGGAGAACCAAAACACAACTTTTTAAATATATGCAATACAAATATGCAGTAGTTTTTTTTTTGAATGTGTGTAAATTTAAGGTGTTCAAAGAATTTATTTACGATTGTATGATATATCATAAAATAATTAAGTATAATTTGTAATTATTCTTAAAATTAAGGAATCTCATGGCCTTCCCTTGGCTATGATCATGTTCTATGATATTCATTACAGTGAATACTACTTTAAAACAATGCATACATTGCAAATTCTTGAGGAAATTGAATAAATTAATACACTCATCAATGTTGACCGATAAAATTGCACATTAGAATGTTAAAAAATATACAAGATTAATAACCCTATAACTTATCAGATTAATAATAAGGAATTACTTAAGTTAAAAAAAGTTTACAAAAACTATAAAGATCAATAGTGCTACAAGTCATTAGATGAGTAATTACTAAAATTAAAACAACAATTAAGAAATAAAAACGAAAATTCTATGACTTAAAATGGAAAATATTTATTTAAATGAATAAATGAGAGTTATTCTTCACCGAGATCTGTCATTAAATCAAAGAAATGTACATTAAAAATTTTGACACATATTATAACCTACGAAACGTAAAGATACCTTCAACATATTTCTTGAGATCGTCATCGATAAGTGGAAATTCTGTCTTGATCAACTCCCGACATGCTGCCATCACAAATTTATCAATTTGCAGCAGCAAATCAAACAATATTCACTCGCCGACACAAAACCTTCGGAAACACAAAATCCAAGACTGCCACGAGGCCGACACTTGTACTCATGTCATCCTACATCCCACTCATTTCTTGACACAAATTAAATTTCAAAACGTAAATAGTTTTATAATATTTTATATAGAAAAATACACACGATTTATATTTTTATTGTGATAAAATGCATTTTTATAACATTTGACAAGAAAAGTTTATGCGTTGAATAAGAGTTGTTATGGTCGTGTGACATGTGGTCGCATCTGTCAACCTACAAGCTGTGTTTTGTCATCTGTATTGTTGATCAGTGAAGTACTCGTCAATTATGAAGAATAAAAACGTTTGAAATACGTTTTATTTTGAGTTTACGTAAATGATTTTATCAAAATGATAATAATGATATTACAATGGAAATCGCTTAACGGGAGAAATCTGGTTAACAAGAAATTTTACTTTGGTCAGGACAAAATATTATGGACGTATACTATAACGTCTAACGTGAAATTTTTTCAATACAAAAACACATTTTGGTGCTTTCAGTTTCGTGTTAAACGTTTTTCACTTTAATTTTCAAATTTTCAAATTTTCGAAAGCATGTGAGTTTGCTTCGTGTGAGCTTATAATATACGTTAAAGGCATAAAAATAAAATATTTTTAAACTTTATTTATTTGAATTTATCATAAAAAATAACATAGCTTCTATTAAATCTGTGTTCGAAGAAGCTCTCAAATCAGAATTAAGGATTTTAAGAGCGGAAAATAACCGCTCTACGAATACTTGAGTTTTTTGGCCATTTTAACAATTAAATTATAAGATCGGTCAATTTTTTCAACTATTTTCAATGCATCGTAAAATTCATTTTGAAATTCAGTTTCCTTTGTCCACTAAATTGGAACTCAAACGAGGATGTTTTAATCGGATCTAGCTTTTCGACATAAGAATCAAAGTGACAAAAACTATTGCGTAGACTTGTATAAACTTGCATTGGATTTTGGTGACTCACTGTCTCAACGCGACTCCTACTTACTCGTACTTACTCGATTACTTACACGTTTATTATTCACGAGCGGTAGGCCCGATGTTATAACATCGCACGCGTGATTTGAGGAAAAATTTGGAAAATACAATATAATGACAGTATATTTACCCGTTGAATATAGTTAAAAATGTGAAATGTTTATTTAATTTATTATATAAAATATTATAGAATATTTTGTAGATATTACAATATTTATTTTAATTTAATATTAATTTATCTAATAAAGAATAGATTTCCACATCACCTAGGAGGTACTATGCTAGATGCTTTACATTTTTTTTAATGTGGGAAAATTGTCGAATTAAATTTCGAAGTTCAAAATCATCTTCCTTGTACACCAGATCTCGCGCTATCAGATTTTTATTTGTTTATGTTCTTGGAGCATTCACTAAGGGAAAAAAAGTCAACAGGGTGAAAAATTTAGAAAACCATTTAAATTCATATTTTGCATCAAAGCCATATTTTAGAAAAAAGGGATCGAAAAGCTGCCTAATAGATGGCAAACAGTCTTAAATAATTATGGCGATTATATTTTATAATTACTATATGCCCGTAAATATATATGAATAAATTTTTATTATGTTTAAAAAAATGGATTTTTTTCCGGTACCCCTAATATAATAATCAAAATAAAAATTACTTAAATTCAAATGTAAAAAAAAATATTTATAATTCAAATTCAAATAAAAAACTAAAATTTCCAATTTCGAACAGTGCATAATTTCTAGCGTGAAAATGTGAACGCTGAAATAGTCCTTAACGCACATTGGCAAAGGATCTAATTCAGTGCATAATTTCTAGCGTGCCAATGTGAACCAAAAGAGTCCTTATTGCACATTGGCAAAGGATGTAATTCAGTGCATAATTTCTGGCGTGACCCCACACACACACACAGACAGACAGACAGAATAGCGCTATTATTATATGGAGGATGGAGGATAAGCTATACGATTTAATTATTACGTAATTAAAATTTCATAAATTTCGCAATTAAAAAAAATGCTTTTTATATAAAAAAAATAGTCGGAGTCGCTCGTTTTTCAAGACTCTGACTCCAGCCAAAACACCGCGACTCCGCGACTCCGACTCCGACTCCGACTCCACAGCCCTGCTTTAAATTGAAAATTTGAAAATTTTCATAAGCTTGTGAGTTTGCGTCGTGTGAGCTTGAGTCATGTGAGTTTGCGTCGTGTGAGCTTGCTTCGTTTGAGCTTGCGTCGTGTGAGTTTGCGTCCTGTGAGTTTGCATCCAGTGAGTTTACGTCGTGTGCGTTTGCTTCGTGTGAGTTGGCGTCTGGCCACCCTTGTACTCATGTCATCCTACATCCCACATATTTCTTGACACAAATTAAGTTTCAAAGCGTAATTAGTTTTATAATATTTTAAATAGAAAAATACACACGATTTATATTTTTATAATGATAAAATGCATTTTATAATATTTGACAAGAAAGTTTATGCGTTGAATAAGAGTTGTTATGGCCGTGTGACATGTGGTCGCATCTGTCAACCTACAAGCTGTGTTTTGTCATCTGTATTGTTGATCAGTGAAGTACTCGTCAATTATGAAGAATAAAAAGGTTTGAAATACCTTTTATTTTGATGTTTTCAAATTTATATTTTGAATTTGTGTTTATTTATATGGAAACCATACGATTTCAATAAAATAAATCGTTGATTTTTCATTGAATCACATTTTTTAGGTGAATCGATACTATGATGCCAATAAGAGTGGTTCTAAAACTTCACCCGCAAAAGCTGAAGGTGGTAAGATTAATAAGAAGAAGAAATTCAATAAAGATAAGAAAAATGCAAAAACTAATGCTGATGGATTAGTTGAAATCAAACCGAAAATGAAAAGGAAATTTAAAGATTTCAAAAAGGTACATATTGTTAATAAATAGTAAGTACATATTTTACATAGTCATTAATTTGTTGAATATTTCTAGGATATGTTTCCTGGAAAGCTCCCCATACCTAAAGAAAAAATTATGAAGTATTCAAAAGGCGAAGGATTGGAAGGTAAAGGAGTAACACAACCTTCATATTTGAAAAAATTGAAGAATCGGGAGAAACATATCGCTTTCGCCGAAAAACAAGCGGCTAGAGCAGAATTGTTACTAACGGAAGATGTTGGGTTAGTTATTTTTTATCACTGATTGTAATATAATATAATTTGAATATAATTGTTTCATATTTATCAATTAAATTTGTGAATATTTGTAGTTATTTGGAGGCAGACGACGGTGAAACAACTACGCAGTTTACTCAAAAGCAAATCGTAGAAAGTGTTGATATAGCATCAGCCGCTAAACATTTTGAATTGCAGTTAGAAAAGTTTGGTCCTTACAGAGCAAAATACTCTCGAAATGGGCGACATTTATTATTGGGTGGTAAAATGGGACACGTTGCTAGCATCGATTGGATTACTAAAAAGTTACACTGCGAAATGAACGTCATGGAATCAGTCCACGACGTTTGGTAAAATTGGATATTATTTTGTGAATATTTAGTAATTTGCTATAATTTTTTGTATTGAATAAATAATTTTTTATTTTAGTTGGATGCACGTCGAAACAATGTTTGCAGTCGCTCAAAAAGACTGGGTTTATATGTATGACAATAAAGGAACAGAGATACATTGCTTGAAAAATTTGTATAAGATTTTGAGAATGGAATTTTTACCATATCACTTCCTTTTAGCAACAGGGGTACGTTTTTTTTAAAACATTAACATTTTATTTTATTCTTTTCTAAATTCTGACATAATTTGTAGAACGAAACAGGATATCTGTCATGGTTAGATATATCAATCGGACAAATGATCAGCCAGTTGAAAACTAAAGCTGGAAAAATTTCAGTTATGAAACAAAATCCATATAATGGTGTGTTATGCGTTGGACAATCTAATGGAGTCGTTTCGATGTGGGGACCTACAGAAAAATCTTCTTTAGCTTCGATGCTTTGCCATAAAGCACCATTGAGTTCCATTGCAGTAGACCCGAGAGGAGTGTATGTATAATATAATTTTTATTTGACTTAATTAATCAAAAATATGAGTCAATAAATTGGTAATTTTTATAGATATATGGCTACATCTGCAGTTGATAAGAATGTAAAAGTTTGGGATATACGTAATTTAGGTGAACCTTTACAAAATTATAGGTTGAGAAGTTCCGCTTCTAATTTGGATTTTTCTCAAAATAAACTCTTGTCAGTCAGTATGGGAAATGTAGTTGAAGTGTACAGGTAATATAAATTGATGATTACGTAGTGAAAAGTGGTGTTAATCGTTAAATAAATAATTTACATTTTATTTTACAGGAATTGTTGTACAGAGCAAGCTAAAAAACCGTATTTACTTCACAAAATGAATTCTTACGTAGAAAATTTGAGTTTTTGTCCATTTGAAGATATTTTAGGTATAGGTACTGAACGCGGTTTTGTCAGTTTACTAGTACCAGGTAATATGCTTGATTTTGATCGGTTTGTTAAATAAAAATCAAATTATAACAAAAATTCTTCTGCAGGAAGCGGCGAAGCAAACTTTGATGCTTTAGAATGCAATCCTTACCAAACTAAATCTCAACGGAAAGAAAGTGAAGTCAAGGCTCTTTTGGAAAAACTACAGCCAGAATTTATTTGTTTGGATCCTTCTACGGTAGCGGCTGTAGATGTGCCGACACTCAAAGATAAAGTTGAAGCACGTAATAAATTAATGGTAGCGTATTTATTTTCAATATAAGTATATAAAAATAAGTTTATTTTGAATTAACATTTGTTTTGAATTCCTTTATAGCGTTTGAAACCGAAGAAATTAGATTATACACCTAGAGACAAGAAAAGGAAAAAGGGATCTGCCAAAGTGGCACGCAACAAGAAAATTGTACAGGAATCGATTAATAAGGTGAATTTATCGATTAAAAAAAAAAATACTCATAAAATAAATTTTTCAAGTTTTATTTAACATTGCATATGTTTTCAGGAATTTTATAAGGAATTAAATAAAATAAAATCTCCACAAGAAAAATCAGATAAGCCGACAAAAACGTTTGGAGTGTTAGATCGCTTTGTAAAGAAAAAGTAATTGAATAAAAAATTATAGAATATCAGCTTTCGTAATACACATATATTTATTTATATTTAAGTTAGATAAAATATAACCGAGTTTCCATACATTTACCAAACAATATACAATTTTTGTTCAAAATTTTACAAATTATACATTTTCAATTGCAATTCAGCACGATTATAAAACAGTTCGAAAATCACATAATAATCTACGAAGGATTGAGATATAAATTGTTTAAACATTGTAATAAAATTTAGAAAGGTTATGATTAAATAATCAAATTAAAAAAAAATATATATTATCGAATTAAGAAAAATGCCCTGTGGGTAACATTAAAAATGATAAAACCTGTAATGGATATTATTTGATGAGATTATATTAGAAATGATTGGTATATTGATGTATGAGTAATTCAAAAGATAAACTAAAACCCATTGATAAAATAAATTAAGCATATTTGAAGTTTATATATCGAATACTTAAAATTGATACACAAGAATATTGGGAATGTTAACCGCAGATTTTTTTAAATTAACGTTAATTATAATTTGGTAATTTTTTTAATACGATTTTGTCAAGATAGTTTCCTCCATATGAATACTTTTTAGCTGAAGAAAAAATATAAGAAATCGCTATTCATACATTATCGCACCATGCATTCGACTCCTTTACAATGTTCAGGTAATTATCACTTTAACATTTCCTAATAGTATAAAGAGTAATGGTTTTTATATAAATAAATAGATTTTATGCAAGTAATTAGAGCATTTAAAAATTGATCTGAAATGAAGGGGTACCAATTTTTCAATGAAATCAGTGGCGGCTCGTCCTAATGGGCTGCGGGGCTGCAGCCCTCCCTGTATATTATTTTTTTATTCCTATATTCGTCTTGTACAGATGTATAAATGCAATACATATTTTGATTCTTGTATGTTGTGTTGTGCTGATGACGTTTTCGTGTTTTGTACATGAGAACATACGTACTATTTTCATTTTCATCGTTGCAGCCCCTCCACTACAAATTTTCACGAGCCGCCACTGAATGAAATATATGCAGATCAGCACTTTGTTCGAATTCAAAAGTGAAGAAATACGAAGGCGCATGCAAGCTGACTATATAGTTTTTGAGGTCGAATAAAATGCTGATCCGGCGAACGATTGGTAACTATCGTAAAAATAAAATATTCCGAATCGAAATTCGATAAAACTTATAGTTTATAACATCAACATTGCACTCTGTTTATATCCGAAAATTGTTCATATTTTTAGAAATCACAAAATTATACATTCGATAAATTTCTGGTTATGAATCCGAATCGGGTTTTGGAATATCGAATAAATCACAAATTCCTTCATCTTCGCCTAAGCTGAAGGCAAAATCAGAATACGTTATCGGAGGACTGATGGATCTAAAATCGTCTGAAAAATAAAACATAATTTTATTGTTAATAGATATAGATATTTTGAATCGGGTATTTTATAGTGATACTTACAATTTATTGTCTCTAGATTTTTGCTATTTACATCATCTTTTTGATCACCTTCCTCTTCGTCGTCGTTCAGTTTCCGTTTTTTGCTTTTATTCTGAAAATATAATCAAATATATTGTTTTGTCATTTTGAAGAATATGATTATGAAAGAAGAATATAAACCTCTTCCTGGTTGATATAAATTAAACTAATCGGCTCCTCGCACTTTACTTTAAGTTCATGTGTCATACCTTGTGTCTGCAACTAAAAGAGATTATATAAATTGTCATTTTATTCGAAAAAATTATATATATTCATGCTGAAAATTATTGACAAACTTACACTCGGTTTATGTTTTCTAAAACCAATATCCATATTTATAGGTGCTTTCAATACGAGTAATTGGTCTGAATTAAAGTGTTTTTCCAGATCTTCTTTAGTTAAATATGCTAATCTAGCATTTTCTGAATCATCCATTACATTTTTTAAGCTTTGCGTTATCCAGTGTTGCTGCCTGAAATTATAAATATTTTGAACACATCAACCTATAAAAATGTTGAGACGATGGACAGTGAAATGATTTTTGATAGTTTCATTTTTATTTTAAGACACTATCACTCACTTTTCTAATCTTTGTTCGTGATCTTCTAAACGTGCTATCTGATTTTTCAAAACATTTAATCGTTTTCCAGTCGCTGCTCCTTCTCCGGGGGCGAGGGCTCCTCTGTGATTATGATAAAAAATTAGCGTTACGTTCATAATAAAAAATAACATCTTTCTTCAAATCGTCTAAAATATTTATTCTATCGACTTACTTCCATTGAATACTGTTTTTGGTACGTTTTTCTATAAGACCGATGCCTTCTAGTACATTTGTAATATCGTATATTCTTCTCTTTTGTCTTACCGCTAATATATCTGCGGCCTATAAAAAATTGCATTTTTAATGTATCATTGAGATAAGCGATGTCGATTATTTAAGGTGACCAATATTTTAAAAATAAAAACTGGGACATTTTTGTAAAAAATAAATTGAAGCGAATCAGGAGTATGCATCGTTAAACCGATTACATTATAAACAAATGTATTTTATAATTTGTATGTAAAATAATATTTAAGTAAATACAAATAACGAATATAACATCATCATATAATTAGTATAATAAAAGTAGGATAACATTTGGGTGTATTAACGAAAATATATTGAACATTGTTATCGTTATTTTTAATTACTCATGTAGTCTCCCAAAAACGATATACCGGTTTCGTATCATATTCAACCACGACACACTACAAATCCAATACGAACAGTCATATCAATACAATATTGCAAATATGAACAGACATATGTTTGAACCAGTGGCGGCTCGTGAAAATTTATAGTGGAGTGGCTGCAACAATGAAATTGAAAATAGTACGCATGTTTTCATATAAAAAATACGAAAACGTCATCATCAACACATACAAAAATCAAAATATGTATTCCATTTATACACCTATACAAGACGAATATAAGAATTAAAAAAAAAACATACATTGAGGGCTGCAGCCTATCAGCACAAGCCGCCACTGGTTTGAACAAATCGAACTGATTTCACCCAACAGTGAATCATTTGAAAATTTGCACACCTAAACAAAAACCCACCTACACGCTACAGACTATTCCCTCGCATCCACAACCCACCAAAAACCAAAACGTCAAATCGATACATAACACCCAACAAACGACATCCCACAATCCCCGAAACGGACATACACCTACTTCAGCACCTGAAACGAAATCACAGACACGAACCGAGCAAAAAACTCCAACCGAACCGAACGAAACCTTCGAGAGACCGAAACGGCGACCGATGCGTTTGTTCGGCGTCGCGTTTCGCGCTGTTATCGACGCGGGCGAGGGGGGGTGCGGGGGGGCTCGCGCGCAAAGGGCGCAGGGGGGCCTCACCAGCTTCAGGTCGAGGATTCCGCCCTTGGCGCGCTGCAGGAGGGACACGAAGCGCGTCGTCAGCAGCCCCAGCGACTTCTCGACGCGCCTGTACTGCAGCTCGGACATGTTCGCGTTCACATTCAAACGCCACCGCCGTCACCGCTGTCAGTCGCGGGAGTGTTGCCAGATGTGGGGTTGGCGGTGTTGCCGTGCGGGAGGTTAACCGCCCGATTTGAATCTTTGGAAGTTGTCGGGGGTGGTTTTTTGGTTTGTTAGGTGTTTGTTTGGATTGGGATAGCGCATTTGATAGTGTGGGTGGTCGGATATGAGCGCATATGATTTGAGGGCACATAATCTAAGCGCACGAGATCCAAGCGCACATGATTCGAGGGTGGCCAGAAGCTAATTCACACGAAGCAAACGCACACAAAGTAAACTCACAGGAAGCGATCTCACATGAAGCAAGCTCAAACGAGGCAAGCTCACATGAAGTAGGCTCATATGCTTTCGAAAATTTTCAAATTAAAGTGAAAAACATTTAACACGAAACTGAAAGCACCAAAATAGGTTTTTGTCTTAAAAGAATTTCACTTTAGACGTAATAGTATACGTCCATAATATAATATTTTGTCAGTACTAAAGTAATATTTCTTGTTAACCGGATTTTTCCCGTTAAGCGATTTCCACTGTAATATCATTATTATCATTTTGATAAAATCATTTACGTAAACTCTCAAAATCCTTTTTACAGCCCTGATCATTGGTAGCGAACCGTTTTTCGTTCACGTGTCGTAATTTCCAAACACATACATATGTACTTTGGTACTGACAAAATATTATATTATGGACGTATACTATTACGTCTAACGTGAAATTCTTTTAACACAAAAACGCATTTTGGTGCTTTCAGTTTCGTGTTAAATGTTTTTCACTTTAATTTGAAAATTTGAAAATTTTTGAAAGCATGTGAGCTTGCTTCCTGTGAGCTCGCTTCGTATTGTGAGCTTGCTTCCTTTGAGTTTACTTCGTGTGCGTTTTCTTCGTGTGAGTTAGCTTCTGGCCATCGCGCTTGGATTATGTGCCCTTAGATCGTGTGCGCTTACAATTAGATCCGGTCACCGTAAAACTCGTCAATGTTTTAGTGTCGTTTAGACAAACGTATGTGAAATATTTTTTAGTGTTAATTGTTATTTTGTAAATTATATTTTTATTGATACATGTATTATTTTTTATAATCTCGACCCTGAGTAGATTTTAAATTTTAATCTATTGAACGTACATATATTGCGTTATAATTTTTTGTGTGCACAGAGCTGTAACAATGTTTTTGGCGTTCTTGACAAATATAAAACTTGACGCCCCTTTATTATTTCTTTTTTATTGGAACGAAAGAAATTATTTCATTTAAAATTACTAGGAGGGCATGTGATTTAAAAAAGTAAAAATGGCTGCACAGATGATTTTAATTTTTGAATTCATTGACGTGCAGTCTGAATTTAATTACCAGGAGTGCATGTGTTTTAAGAAAGTAAATTTGTCACTCGATTAGTTTTAATTTCAAACTTATTGCTAGACGATGCAGTCTGAACGAAATTACCAGGAATACATGTGATCTGAGAAAGTAATAAAAATTGTCACTCAATTGATTTATTCAAGCTTTTTTTTCAACCTTTTTATTAGCTGGTTAATTTTAAATTCATTCTTAGACGATGCAGTCTGAACGAAATTACCAGGAGTACATGTGATATGAGAAAGTAAAAATTGTCCCTCAATTGATTTTTTAATTTTAAATTCGAATTATTAGAAGATGCAGTTTGAATGAAATTACCAGGAGTACATGTGATTTGAGAAAGTAAAAATTGTCACTCAATTGATTTTTTAATTTTAAGTTCGAATTTTTAGAAGATGCAGTTTGAATGAAATTACCAGGAGTACATGTGATTTGAGAAAGTAAAAATTGTCACTCAATTGATTTTTTAATTTTAAATTCAAATTTTTAGAAGGTGCAATCTGAATGAAATTATCAGGAGAGCATGTGATTTAAGGAAGTAAAAATTGTTTCGCATTTACTTTTTAAAATTTTAAATCTTGCGCCTTTGGCGCTTGCCCATTTGCCAATATGTAGATTGCTATGGTACTGTGTACAAACTTTGTTTTTAACAATAAAAACAATTTTTTGTTTTGAAAGGACGTTTGATGAATTGCTATTTTTTTACAACTTATTCAAGATTATCTTTTTAGGAACAATAAAAAACTTGCATTCAGCAATGAAATTAAAATATTCATTATATTGGACTTAATATGATTAATATGAACCAGAAAGATCAGCTGCTTTTAATCGCTATTCTGTTTTAAAAATAATCCAATTCATAGGAAAATATCGTAGATGTATATTGTTTTATAATATTTATAGGAATTTGAGGTGAAAATAAAAGTGCAAAATTTCTTATGAATTATTTATTTCTTGTTAACAACACATATCTTCATAATTTTTGTACAGAAACTTATCAATTAAGAATGTAATTTATTATAAATTTAACATAATTTTGCCACAATTAAGGTATTTCAAGTTTGTCCGAATATTTAAATAAATACGCCTAAAATGAAAATTTTGTAATAAGTAATTAATTGCAAAACAATAAATATTCATGTATATATTACTATTTTCTATGCATTTGAATTTAGCAGTCGAATTCCAAACACAGGACTTTAATAATAAATAAGACATTTCAGCGACGATACACATGCACAACATACTCATAGGAACAAGTAAACATGGTATGTGTACATTTTGTCATTTACATATTTTTACAGTTCAATAAATTTGTTTTAAAGAATAATACTTAAGAATAATAATAATTTAACTAACATAACAAAAACAATGTTTTTTTTCAGAGGTTTCGTAAATAAAAAAATATTTACACTTTAATAATAATCTTGCGAATCGGTAATGAGAAATGATGAATGTTGAAGAAAAAATATTCACATTTTATGTTTATATTTCAACTAAAACAATCCAACAGAATCACAGATTTATACGACTACCATTGCACACATTTTGAAATTTGTCAATATATATATTTCTGATAATAAGCACCTAAGAATTTACCTACTGTACAATCTTCTTCCGCATACGGGGAACAATCTTATTTTTATGTACGCCAAATCATTTATAATTTTTTTTATTATATCGAATAAATATCGAGAAAATAAGTCTTCAAAATGACTAGATATTATAAATATGTGCTCGATGAATAAAAATAACAGCAACTTAGTTTAATGATACTAGATAAATATTTATGTTTTCAAACACTTTACAATAAGACAATACAATTATTTCAGGAGTACCTCTAAGCCTAACTGTATATTTCATATATGTATATTATCAACAGCAGATTAAAATCAACTTTGGGCTTACAAAATGTTGTTAAATGTAGGATTGTTTTTTTTATAATACATGAAATCAAGAGAAAATAAATGTATTCCTAGTCTATTAATATAATTATATACATGGTAAAAATAAGGGAGATTTTTTAGGGGCTGACTTAGATCATAAGTAACAATATATATCGATAGTGAGAATTAAACATTAGTTTCATTATTAGTGAAAATATTGTCAGAGTTAACAAAAACATTAAAATCCCTGTAAAGACGAATAATGTATCAATTATAATTGTCAACTCATATATCGAATACTAAAATATAAATATATTTGGATTCAGTTAGCAGAAACAAAATAAAGAGGCGATCAAATAAATAAGTTTCGAATTAAATTATCTTCAAAACATACACGAGTAATGAGAATAAAATATCAAGATTGCTTATAAAAGCAAGACTTTTAAAAACTATGCGAATTGACAACATTTAAAATGATATAATTATTATTATAATACTACGAGTGGGTCTGGATTTGCCATGTATATTTAAAATGGATACACATGCTTATATCACAATGTACTTATGTTATGAATCACTTAACAAGAATTTTACTAAATTAAATATGTTCTTTTTTAGTTACCAGTTAGTCTTCCGTATATATGATATTTGAAATTCACGTTTTTTTGCGAAAACGCAACAAGTCTTTCATTTTGAATATGCACTCTATGTTTTTAATCGTATGGCGGCGGCGTACCGCTCTCACGTGAGCTGACAGCTACGTCGCCGATTGAACCTTATATTGGAGTCGGTAACACTGTAAAATCTTGTAGTGCGGATTTTACCGTTTCGTAGATAGGGCGGTTTTCCTCGGCGCAGTAGCCATCCGGTGCGCACAAAGTCTGCAGCTTACTAAGGTAGCTATCGAAGTTTTCGTGTCCAGGCTTTTCTGGAGGGCCTCCGCCACCACCGCCGCCGCCTCCGCCAGGTATACGCACGTGTTCGAGGAGGGTTATGACATTATTGCGAAGACTTTCATAATATTCGTTAAGATTATTACTTCGATGAGATATTAGCTGATTTTCCTGTAAAAGAAAATCAGTGAGATATTTTGATAATTAAGTACGTATATGATTCAAAAATATTCAACTTACTCTTTCGCCATTACTTAAATGGGATTCCATCGCGTTTATGTCCGATTTCAGGCGCATCATTTGAGATTCTACACGTGCGTTTTCTCTTTGAAGTTCTGTAATTTCAGCTTCTAAAGTTATCAAGTCTTCGCCTCCGCCTGGTGGTTGCATTCCCATTTCCATACCTAAACATTAAACGATTCTGTTATATTAAAACTTATGCAAAATTTTAATATTGAACTTTGAAGTTAAATAATGAAAATGCAATCCCGAGGCCGTGCTCCTCCTTACCCGAGTAAGGTTTGGAATAAAGGGGAGTCATCTCCTCGGGATACTTAGGCTTCTTGCCTGTCTGGCCGGCTGCTGGACATCCCGAAAGCGAGCGGTGTGTGAGAAACGAGCCGTTGATGTGTCCAGTTCCATCGCAGCCGGGAGTCGGACAGTTGACACCTTCGAATTTCATGGCAGTGGCTGCGGCGACGGCAGCTTTGTGTTGCTCGACGGTACCTCCGCTTTCGAGGACTCGCATCTTGTTCCTGTTTGCAATCGGGCAACCGGATGCACTGTTGAAATTTTGCGAAAATTAACTCGCTATATATATATATATTATGAAATGCTCAAAAACTAATGCAGAATTTTGAAAGTGTGTACTATTTATTTATTCATTACTTTATGATACAAAATCTAATAAAATATCCAGATGGTAAAGTGCCATGTATTATAATTATAATTTTGTGCACAAACAGATGGTAATATATATGAAAACGACCTGAAATGCCTACCTTCTATGTGACAAAAATTTCCCAGTGGCATGACCTGATCCGTCACAGCCCGGTATCGGGCATCTGTGTTAGCGTGCAAGTAATAAAAATTGCGATGTACATAAAACAATTAATCTTTTCAAAAATGAACTGATATGTAATCCTCAGAGTTGACATTAAATAAAAGGATATGTGCAAACCTGAGCGGTTCGGAGTCTTGGCCATCTCGTGGTTTACTCTTTGGTTTGTTTGCACGGGGACAACCCGATAAGCTTCTATGAGAAGAATAGTTTCCTGTCACGTGTCCGGATCCATCGCATCCGGGTGTCGGACATTTCAGCTCTTGAGAGTGTGCTTGTAGCTGTGAGCGATCCGCACGAGGACATCCCGACAAACTGCGGAAGATCAAAAAGATTTTCAATAAATATTTTACTTTAAATACAAAAGTTAACACAAAAAAGCAAGACACGCATCAAAACTGCATGCTTTTATATTATAATCAAACAAAAATATACTAAAACAATTTTTATTTGTCTTTATTCAAGACTTGTTAGATGAAAACCACGAAATTAGACAAAAAGGACGTTTAATTCGAAACTATAAACATATTAATGGTCGGTTATGGAATACGCAGCAAGCAACAAATCTCTATTCACAAAATTTCTGATGTGCCCTGAAAGCGCGGTGTACGGCACTTCCCGGCGGCGGGGATCATGAGGCCAATGATGGTTGTCGGAGCGGAATATACAAAAAAAAATGAGAAATTTGGTAAACATGGATGCGGGCCGGCCAGCCGAGGAGCGCACCACTCTCGCCCCGCGCTTTAAGGGTGATGGCTTGCCTTCTGTGCGTGGCGTAGTTGCCGGAGATATGGCCCATACCGTCGCAGCTGGCGGTCGGACACTGTATCAGCTCCTTGTGATCACGGCCTCGTGTGGCCCCCAACAACGATGCAGGAGCCCCCCGCCGCACAGTGCTGCGCAACACTTTCCGTTACTATGGTCTTTTTGTTTGTGTTTATTCTATTTTTGTATGGTTTCAATATTTTTTTGTGGGTCAAATGTTTGTATTGAATTTAAAGATATTTATTATGTTTGTTTAGCATACTTGTTATTATGGAAAATTAAATGGAAGGTGACACATGAGTATAGTCACGTTTTTTTTTTTGAAATTTGAAACTAGGTTGATATATTAGGAAATGAAATGGTATTGTTATGAAGAATGCATAAAACGATTTCAATGTGAAATCAAATTTATTTTTTATATCATGATTCATCAAAGAATGCATGTTTTTATTAAGAACTTCTATTCTATTTTCATATAATACTTAACATCTTTAATATTCAACTTCGAACAATATAAATTTTTATTGATAAATTTTAGACAGAATAGATTTTATAGTTTGACTAACATGTTAGCAATGACAACAAGTCAAATCATAATTCAAACTATTTCATCATTTTCAAACAATGAAATTATTGAAATAAGTAGTTTTATGTCATATTGATATTCAAATCATTTTTAAATAGTCAAATGACTATATTATAGAAAACATTCTTTTTCAAAAAGTTTTCCAAAACAAAATGGTGGAATTGAACAATGAATAAGTGTTTAGAACTCGATTATGCAATATATTGATATCAATCAAAAAATTTTTTTATTGTCAATTGACACAATAAAAGTATTGATTTTTACAAAGTTTTCAAAAACAAAATGGTGGAATCGAATAACCAATTATTGTTTAGAACAACTCGATTATACAGCATATTGATATCAAAAATACTATATTTTCAAACGGTGAAACCACTCAATTATAGAAAGTATTGATTTTCGAAAAGTTTTCAAAAACAAAATGGAGGAATCGAACAACCAATTATTGTTTAGAACAACTCAATTACACAGCATATTGATATCAAAAATACTATATTTTCAAATGGTCAAACATCTTAATTTTAGAAAGTATTGATTTTCGAAAAGTTTTCAAAAACAAAATGGTGGAATCGAACAACCAATTATTGTTTAGAACTCGATTATACAACATATTGATATCAAAAATATTTTTAAACTGATTTATTTTGAAAGCATCGAATTCGAAAAAGTTTTTAAAAACCATTATAAAACATGAAACGGAACAACAAATTATCGTTTAAACTCGATTACACAACACATCGACACCGTAAAAGTTTTCCAAACAAAAAATCCCCATCACAAACCGACATAATCGATTCCCAAAAACTTTTTCAGCCAAAACCAAAACGGCGTCGCGAACTTCTCCGAACACGTCCCGACCATGCACCCGCGAAACGAGCGAGAAAAACTTCGTCAAACAAATTTATATATTTAGCACGCGCGCGTCCTATATATAAAACTACATCGGAGCGCAACACAAACGAGCACGGGGTCGATACATATTCCCCCACACGACTCGAAACTCATCTCGAGATCAACAAAAACCGAGGGGACGAAAAAGTTCGAATCGATAACTCTCGCGGAAACTTTTCCCGAGCGTTACACAACGCTCTTCTATAAATATTGTACGTGGAAAAGTTTCGAGTTCGTATCTGGTGCACGGGAGACGTGCTCGTATCGATCCGCGCGGAAAAGTTTTTGCATGCGCTCGTGCGTGGGTGCAGTCGAGGATTTTCGGCGGGTCGTTGTTCGTACTCACTTTTGTTTGTATTGGAACATTTGTGCGAGCGGATAGTTCGCGTGGACGGCGACCGAGCGCGCATCGTTCCCTCGCAAAGTTCGGAGCTCGACTGATGTGTGTGTGCGAGAGTCGCGCGTTGTCTATGGCGTGTGTTATGGCGCGCCATAGACAATGGCCGCGCTTTTTGTTTGGATGACTTTTGTGTTTTTTTTGTTGGATTTGTGGATGATTGGCGATTTGTGTGATGATGATGGTTGATATACAGTGGATTTACTTCGTTGGAGTTTCGAGGGATGAATTATGGTTTTTTGGCGTTCTTCATTTTTTTTGGGTTCCCTAATACCATGTGAATTTTCGATAATTAGCCAAAAATATCTGATTATTAAGAATATTCATTTGTTTTTTGCTCAAAATATATTTAAAATAAGTCGATATATCGGATCAAGGTATTTTTTTTGTGATTCTACGAAAGTCGATACATCATCTCACGGGTATTTAGAGAATTTGGCTTGTACTCTTGTACTTGTACTCTTGTATCTCTGTCATTTTGTCGTTAGTTACGCTATTTTCAGCTATAAGTTTTCTTAATCTCAAACATGCACCAATTAGCAGAGAAATGATAAGTTCAAATTATACAATTATACTTCAGCTGAAATTTCATGTTTAAACGATATAAAAAATGAAGATTTCTGGTGTTTAGTAACATTAGTTTTTAATTTAACTGAGAATGAAACTATTCTGCAATGGTGTGTACGTCGGGTTTAATTATAAATACGATGAGATGTTAATTGTGATCAACTTGGCATAATATATTGATATAACCAAGTAATAGGTAATTATGCCTTAATTCATGTTACGTATATTAACGATACTACACAAGAGCACAAACTGTCAGTGACAAATGACAGGTGGCAGAGATGCAAGACTAATCGGTACTGCCAACTTTTTCTCAAACGTAGAACGCTAAAACCATAATTTACCAAATATAATTTTTTTTAAGAAAGTACTACCGCAGGCGAAAATTTTTTCGTTTATTATTCGACGATTTTATAAAATAAAATTTATTTTTATGCAAACAAATGCCGTTTTTCTTCAGAAAATGATTAAACTTTTATGATGTCTGATGTATTTGTATTCAAAAATTATAATAATTCTTCAAAAATGCTTGGGTTGCTTTCTAATTGGGGGTTCCGAGGCGAACGTTTCCAGCGCCTATAGGTAAATCCGCCACTGACAATGAATGTTGTGGAAATTGTTTATTCAGGTTTTTGAGATTGGGTGACGTATGCGCGTTGTGAGAGTGCAATGTTTTGATTTTTGAATAAGTCGAGTGAAAATTTAATTCGATACTAATTGTTGAACATTACTTGCGATTTTTCATGAATAATG
The DNA here is from genome assembly GCA_009617725.1 of Hydropsyche tenuis. Lineage (NCBI taxonomy): Eukaryota > Metazoa > Arthropoda > Insecta > Trichoptera > Hydropsychidae > Hydropsyche > Hydropsyche tenuis. The sequence goes on from VTON01000077.1 coordinate 255,517, forward strand.
TAAACATAATGTTTCAATGTTATCTATCTTGGCAGGTGAAACGATAAATTCCGATAAATTAACGAACGAAAGAATATTTCAATACATTTTTGAATGATATCTTTCTGTATACGACACTACATAGAATTTATCAACTTTGGTGAAAGTTTCAAAGTTTGCACTTGTTTGAAAAACTAAAGCAATAACTTCCAACTACACAAAATTTAATCACAAAGCAAACAAATTCATGTGTATCGAACAAAATTCAACAATTAACTAGATAGATAAACATGAACATACAATAATCTCTAGTACATTAACATTTTTCATTTTTCACCTTGAGATAAAGCGGTCACCGTTCGGTGGTTTTCTCGCGTTGCACTTTTGTCTATTAACATATACAATTTATACAGGTCATTCGAATTATTACGAATTATTCACAAATAAGTTTCTATTGTTAGAGCATCAAGTGCATCTACACGAATCGTGGATCTTCCCACTTTTTAGATTGTTATAAAAATCATTCTAGTGGTCTATTTATTACGTGGGATTTTAAAGGCGCATGCGCGAACCGCATCAACTTTAATCAGGCCATTGCCCGTGTTTATTACGTTTATGTACATTCGTTTATCTCATTAACAATGCTTAGGAACGTCGATGCAATTCTGACTTGCTGTTTACAATGTATTGATAAAGTATAATATAATATTTTGACGTATTTGAGTTTATGTAGCATACTTTCGGAACTTGTAAAATTAACACTATACAACTTTCTAAAAACATTCAGATAAAAGGCCTATAAGTATTCAAATGAATCGTTCATACATAAATAAATAATAAAAAATGATATAAAGTTTATAATAAATTTTTCATAGACAGTGATGCCATCTATGCGTCAGATTGAAGAAATGTTATAAAATCATTTTATGTATGACTAATGGTAAGAAGTTTTATTATTTTATTTATATTGGAGACATTTTTGATATAATAATAGAAGTTTAGATAAGTTTTTTTTTTATAGAAATGATATCACTCAAAGAATTGGAACATTAAAAATTATTATTATAATGACGCATCAACTTTGATAATCAATAAAAATCGACACATTCGATAAGATTATTAAAAATTTCTTAGAAAAAAGCAACCAAAAATAGAACCAATCGAAAATTTCCTATTAAAGTATCAATTGCAAAAAACAGCACATTTACGAACGATATGGTTTCAACCTTGTTCGCTTTAACACACCAACGTACGCAAATTGAATAAACGTTTCACATAATAGCCACATACGTAACGAAGGAGCGTGACCAAGTTTTGTCTTCAGAGTCGCCATTGCCTACGTCTGCGAGTCTGGCTGGTGTTTTGTATCAAATTTGAATTACTCCAAAGTGTTAACGATCGTTGCGCATTCGTTGGTTTAAAAATAGTCGAGAAAGTACCGAGTCACGAGCACGTGAACGTGAACTTTATAATCGCACGGTGCGCTTGAGAGTTCGCGGGTAAATGGGTCGGATTTGAATTTAAAAAAAATTATATGTTGATAGGTCAAAGGGTGTCGATTTGGTTGAATGACTAGAAGTGGATGTTTATTGAGTATGTGTTTCGATGTTACATTAAAGGATTTGTTATCTGTGGTAACATTTATAGCAAATGGTTATTGTGGCAGCCAACTAAAAGGTCAACCAAATTCAAGTTCTGTTATATTTGTCAAATTGACTCTTTATGTTTCTTTTAAATGATTTTTCAAATCAAGTGGCCATTGATGCCAACGGACTACCTTTTAGTATATTCATATTTTATCATTATCATAACCAGCCTATATAAAGTCTATTGTAGCATAAGGCTTTCTGAAGTTTAGTCATTTTTTCAAACTAAAGATTACTCAAATAATTTTTAAAGGCAAGAAGATCAATCATTATCATTCTATCAAAGTAAAGAAAATTTGTGAAAAAATAGTATAAGTAGCAGCTTCAAATTAAATAGGAGTTAGCTTACAATTAGATTATTAACGTGATTTTGAAAAAATATCATTTTTTTAGTTTTCAAACTAACGGTACGCACAATCATAAATAGATCACAATAATTGCTGCATAACTTTGATGATCAAAGTATTCAACAAAAAAAAAACATTTATAAAGTGAAAATTTTATAATTTTTCATGTGTAATAAAAAATTAGATATCATGAAATATATCTGTCATGAGTAATATAAAAATTAATAGATATGATGATAATAATATACGAATACTAATATCGAAAAAGTTCAAAGCCACTGATTCAGCGCGTATAACGACATATGATAATACATACTTGCGCCATTGCATCTTCGTATCCGTACAGGTGTTACGTAATGGTTTCCTACTATATAGCACCTTAGAATTAATATTGTCGATAACTTTCCAAATATTCGTTGTGCGTACACACAAACTTCCGTTGTCGCAGATAAAGAATCGCGATAAGTGAATACATTTACGATAATTTTTTTTAGTGTATGGAAGTAGTGCTATGAGTACGATTTGAATGGAATGAAAGGTAAAAAATAAAATGTCTTTGGTGATTGAAGCGTTGCCGAAAGAGAGAGTGGACTTTTAAAAGTAATAAAAAGCGGTGAGAATTAGAGCGTTATCTTTATGTGTTGAATTGTTTGATGATCTATTATTATATTGTGTATCAAATAAACTAGAATAATTAGTTTGAAGGATATTATTAAATACTAAATAAACATATTAGGCAATTTTTAAAACAAATGTTCCATGTTGATAAACTTTCAAATATTTTATCAGTTGTGCGACGGAAATATCGTTTCACATAAATTTGTACGTAAAAGTTTTTATCGCGATTCACAGATGGCTATAAATTTAATTATTCAATTTAATTATGTATCCGTTTTTAATAAATTTATTTTTTTACATTTTATCAAAGCGAAAATGAGCAATGAAAAATATATTATACGATATTTAATAAAGAAAAATTGATATTAATCAATAAGATATACAAATTTGATTAAGGTGTTAAAAAATTCAAATAGAAAATTATTCGATAAAATTTAAATTTTTCAGGATTAATAATGAATTTACGTATTTACCTAGTATATGGATTGTATACTTCTGATGAGACACAGACATCTAGTCCTATACAACTTTCTATAAGATACACTTTATGCAATTCCAGAGAGGTGTACCTTTGCAGTTATTCTGGCATGAAATTCCATATGGTTTAACACCTCAAAGTAAATTTAAAAAACTTCCTCAACCAGCATTCACTTTTTAAAGAGACGTCAAAATTTACGAATACCCAAGAAAAAAGATTCATGGAAATGGACTCGTGACAACACAGGCTCGTAACAAACAAAAAATGAAACCAACAGAGACAAACTCAAAGAATAAACCATGGATTGGAGAACTTGGCAAGAATAGCCAAGCAAAAAGACCTATATAAACGAGCACAAAGAATCAACCTAGAGTTTTTTTGAGGTCGTGACAAGGGTAACCAAGGAAGGAGATCTATATAACCAACCTAGGATTCTTAAAGACCATGACAAGGATAAACATGAAATAGATATATGGAGATGAACTCGAAGAGCTCATCGAGGAACAAGGATAATCAAGGAAGGAGACTTATAGAAAAGCTCAAAGAACCAATCTAGGATTCTTAGAGACCATGGGAAGGATAAATATGAAAATAGATATATGGGGATTAATTCGAAGAGCTCTTCAAGGAAGAACGAGGATAATCAAGGAAGGAGATTTAGAGAAAATCTCAAAGAACCAACATAGGATTCTTAGAGATCATGAAAAGAGACACATGGAGACGAACTAGAAGAGTTCATCAAGGAACAACGAGGATAATCAAGAAAGGAGACTTATAGAAAAGCTCAAAGAACCAATCTAGGATTCTTAGAGACTATGGAAAGGATAAATATGAAAAGAGACATATGGAGACGAACTAGAAGAGCTCATCAAGGAACAACGAGGATAATCAAGAAAGGAGACTTATAGAAAAGCTCAAAGAACCAATCTAGGATTCTTAGAGACTATGGAAAGGATAAATATGAAAAGAGACATATGGAGATGAACTCGAAGAGATCATCAAGGAACAAGGATAATCAAGGAAGGAGACTTATAGAAAAGCTCAAAGAACCAACCTAGGATTCTTAGAGACCATGGAAAGGATAAATATGAAAAGAGATATGTGGAGATGAACTCGAAGAGCTCTTCAAGGAAGAACGAGGATAATCAAGGAAGGAGATTTAGAGAAAATCTCAAAGAACCAACATAGGATACTTAGAGACCACGGAAAGGATAAGCATGAAAAGAGATATGTGGAGATGAAATCGAAGAGCTCATTGAGGAAGATCGAGGATAATCAAGGAAGGAGACTCACAGAAAAGCTCAAAGGACCAACCTGGGATCCTTGGAGGGCTTGTCATGCGGCGGCAGGTGCTGCGGGGGCGGCATCGAGTAGCAGGCCCCCGGCGAGTACCCACTGGGGGCCGGGGGCGGATACGCGGGCGGGTACGCGCTCCCGCACTGGTACTGGTAGGGCGCGTACCCGTTACCAGCATACTCCGGCTGCGCCATGCCGTAGCCTGGATGAGGACTCACTGCTGCGTAGCCTGGAATTTAATATGAAATGTGTTAATGTTGTGTTTCTGGTGGTTGTTTTTGGATTATTTCATTTTGTGTGTGATTGATGGTTTTGTTTAGAATTTTTAAGATTTTTAAATGTTGGGGGAGGTTATAGCTTTTAAGGAGTTTTAATTGATATATGTAATATTGAAAAATCGTTAATATTTAGGTAATTATAAAATAATCGTGATGTATTTAATTGTTATTTTTAATAAAATATTTTTGTTTTCACATTGAAACGTAATGTAAATAATATATTCAAAGTTTTATTATATAAACATCTATTATTTTTATGGAGAATTTTCTTAGATCTTAAATCTAAAATGACCTATGAATTCATTTTATAATTTTCACAAACGACAAAGTTTTATACAATATACAAACGGATCATAAAGATACTATACATTTTATTCGAATGCATCATCATATTATATAGTATTTAACTCATAAACTTACTATGTAGTGAGTGATAAAGAGGAAATAACACTTGAAAATTTTGAGTATGTACTGACAATAACTTCGCGTTAAATAACTTCTATTAATTATCATATATAGACTGAATAACTTTTATTGCAAAATGAGGTTTTCTCAAAGTCTCACTATGAAAATTTCGGTTATTTTCGTTTTTTTAACAAACGTTATCTTTTGTCTGTTATCTTCGGTCATAGGGAAAATCGACGTATCCAAATATTCAATTTATTAACAATTAAAGTAATGCACCAGTGGTTGACCATATACCAGTAATTGACCATCTGTCAGAAGAACGTAAAAAAAAGGTTCCCCAAAATGGAAATTTTTGAATTGCACCCTTTCCACAAAATTATCATTTTTGGAAACCTCATTTTTTTTGGTTTTTCTGACAAATGGTAAAACGGTACATGGTCAACCACTAGCGCATTACCCTATACATTAAAACAATAAACAAATTACAAAACTGCACCGAGGACATTCAAACTTAAAAACTCCCTCCCGACAACCACACCAAAAATAAACCCCCCCCTCACAAAACAACAATAAAAACGACCATAACGGGAGTGCCCCCGCATACGTGACCTCCACCACCCCCTCTCGGGCAGCAGAGGGTAGCAGGCACCGCGGGATAAATCAAATATGCCAAATGTGAATATTCCATTATTAGCACGGAGGCCCCCGTCGCGCACTTGGCGATGTTTTAATTTAACACATCGCGGGGCCCCTAGGGTCCCCGAGGACTGTGCCCGTATTGATAATTTACAGCGGACGGCCTTTTTCGTTTTTTTTTTTAGGGATGGGGGTGGGTTTTTTAATTTTTGTTTTTAACTCGAGGATGTTTTTGTGCGTTGGGGTAAAATGGGGATTTTGGAAGAATTGTTGGGTTCGGTTTAAATGGTTTGTTTTTGACGTTTTAGATTTTTGTTGAAAGTTTGATTATTGCGATATCATACCGATGGATATGATTGGATATCGATGATCTGAAACCTTTTGAGATTTACCGTTTTTTGATAAGAAAAAATAACAGAATTTTTCATAGTGAAACATTGGAAAAACCTCATGTAGCAATAAAAATTAATCAGTCTACATATGATTGTATAATAAATGAATCTTATGTGAAAATTTCTGATTATAATTTTTTTTGTATTTCATTCTATTAACAATGGCAATCATATCAACATATTCTATATCTATTCAAAAGATAAAAAAGAGGAAATATTAATTCAAATTTTTTATCGATTGCACAATAGAATTTTTTTAATATCGTCTTACACAGAAAACGCATATAAATCGCAATAAATTCACAGATAAAAATTCTGTTTAAAAACCCGCATTAATCAAATCCCATTACGGATCCTAAATAACACGAACCATCCCTACAAAAAACCCTCAATAATAGACACATCGCATTCTTCAACATTCGACCAGTCCGAATTAATAAAATAGCCCCGAGTGTCAAACGAATGATGAATCCGCGCAGCCGAAAAGGCACCCGCCACTGTACACACTCACAAAATGCACGTATCGAAAAAACCGAAAAAGGACCAAGGAAAAACCGACGTCCCCCACGCTTCGACAGGAATTCGCAAACTCTTGCTTTTCACATATTCCCGCGTAGCCGCTGGCTTCCGACTTTTCGAACCCCGCTTTTGCCCCCTTTCGTCCGGTTGTTTTCCGTTTTCATATATTTTTTTGTATTTTTTTGGAAACCGTTTTGTTTGTTTTCGCTGTGCGCTTTCGTTTTGTTGTTTTCTTCGTGACGTCGGTGTTTTGTGTGAGTATGAATGTAACGCGACAAGAGGCGATACGTTAATGCACAATCGGCTCTTGTTGTATTTGTACTGAAAGTTTTTTGATTCATTTTTTTTTGGACGAATATTTTTGAAAGAATACGAAATAGAAAGTTATATACAATTGAATAGGGTATTTATATATGATTATTTATTTTTATTATTTATTTTTGCAATATGCTTGTTATTTAGGTCGTAATGATTCAAAACTTGGCACAAACATTCGAATGTATTTAAAATAAGATTTTCATATTTTGAAATAAGAAACATTAATTTATTTTTGATAGTCTAATATTATCAAAAATTTTAAGCACTTCGAAGAATTACAAGATTACTTGAATTGAAACGCGTATAACGAAAAAACAATTTGTAAAGTATCTAATTTTCGGAAAATTTAATTAAAAGTAGAAAATTCATTAAAATTATAAAAATTCGTCTACTCAAAGGAAAATATGTAGGATTTTTTGATGCTTCGAAATTACAATGTACTCGTCGCTGTCTACTCTCGTTTTATTTTCCATCGGTCGGTTATGCGAGCTATTCATTTTTCCATAGCCTGGAATTCGCTCGAAAATCCAGGGTTACTATGTGCTCGTTTTTTATAAACTTTCCAATCGTTCGACTGACTGAATTCTACTAAAATTTCCGATACGAAAAGTAAAAAATATCTTACCCGATTACAATGGGATTTAACAACGGGAATAAATGAGTTAATAATGGTAAGGGGCAAATAGAAAATTTCACTTTACATTGCATCTCACCTGCCGGATCTCGGTGGTAGGCGTCCAAGTAAGGATGTGATCCTCCACTGTCAGGGGTGGACTCGCGACTGTACGCCGCAACAGCCCCTGGGAATCCGCGAGCCCTGCACCATGCCTCACTGTTATAAAAGTGCAAAAATCTATACTCTCTCAAATTCTATACGCTAAAGATTCAATACATTTCATTCCGTCCCTTCGCATACTCTAATTAAACTCGATTAGTATCGACAACGAAAAGGGCAGTCTTACCCGTGCGGAAGCCTGGAGACGCTCAGGTCCAGGGTCTGGCCCTGTGGTGAAGGTACCTGCGGACTGGCAGCCAGATGAGAATGGGGACTCGCTCCTCCTCCCCCGCCCGGGGAGCCCCGTGTGCGAGGGGCCCCATATTGAGGAGATGCATACGCACCCTAACGAAACAATAAAATGAATCAATGAATACGACCGGTCTTTGCGCGGGGACTTTAGAAGGAAACTAATCAATGTACCTGAGGACTGGTGGACGTGACGTTCGAAGTCGATAAGTCCATCACGGGTCCTTCGCGAGGAGACGGAGAGCCGCCTTTCATTTGTGCCTGAGCTTGAGCGGCCGCTATCTTCACCGATAAGTTAATGGCTGAGAAGCCCGGAGGTACGGCACCTCCCGATGGATCATAATGATACATTGGTCTAAAAATTGAAAAACTCTGTCGATTCAAATCTTCATTTTAATGTTTTGTTATGAAAAATTCAATTGATATACCTGGGATAGATAGGTCCGGTGCTCTGTTCCGGCTCCGTATGATCCGGTTTCAACAGGGGGGCACTGGGTAACGAGTGGTCTTGGTAGCGCTCGGAGTCATCGAGCGGAGTCATGTAGGGGTAAGGTGCTCTTTGCTGGAGGCCGCAGGCTCCTGCTCCTCCGGCGCTGCCGCTTCCGCTTGAAGGTTCGTAACGATCGAACGCTCCAGCTCCGCTTTCGTAGGGACGGTGGCTCTCGTAGCCACGACTCGACATGTCCGACGAGTAGCTGACTACCGGTCGAGCTAAGCTGCCCAGCTCGTTCATCTGGGCATACGATCTGACGTAGGTATCATCGGCAGGCGGGGGCGGATGGTCGTACGGGGATCTTTGAGCCTCGTGCGACGCATATCCTGGAGGAGGAGGCGGTGCCTGCTGAAGAGGCAGGCCTCTGGTCGCCATCGTTTCCATACTTGACACTGAAGACGAGTTCGAGTCTTGGTTGAGATAAGAATCGTATCCGTGTCGCGAATGCTGATGAGGAGGCGGAGTCGATCGGCAAGAACGGCTCTCCTGCTCCGTTTTTGGCACTAGCAACTCTTGCTTGCCAATGGAGTGAGGGGGTGGGTTTTCGACCTTTATCCTTGGCGGACTGCCCCGCTCGGGAGTCTTGGGTCTCTTAATGCTCGCTACACTCGAAATTGTAGCTTTTCCCGACCCGTAGAAGGACTCTACGTGATCATGTGAAGACACTTGCGGTTGAGAGTAACGCTGTGTCGGCGGTTGTTGTTGTTGTTCCCGAATGCTGCTCACTCGCGTTGGACTAAAGTCTGATTGACCACTGGAAACTGTTAATACGTGTAAGTCTAACAATCATCATTTAAATACGTATATTTTGATGTATCAAAGAAACTGATGAATTAATCGAGTGATCCTTGCACGAAAGGTATTCGCAAAATAAAAGATTTAATCTCATTAAGTGACCAAAAACAAAATATCAAGGGAATTTACAACAAAAGGCATCTAAACAAAATCGTAATGTGTGATCTTAATTACATGTGACTAAAATTAAAAGCCACGAGACATTTCTGAAGCTCATACTTTTAAATCAACCCCAAACCCTTAAATTCACCCCTCAAACCCCAGAAACATCTCACAACAGCGTGCCAACAACAACACAAACAAAAACTCGTAACTCGGGAGGGTGGGCACAGGACAACTGGGTGGTTTGATCGTATGGTACCTGTCGGCGTGTGTGTAGGTGGTCTGGCCGTGTTGTGGTGTCTTTGGGCAGCCTTGCGTTGTGCAGCCCTCGGGCACCCAGACAGGCTGCGGTGGGTGCTCCTGTTCGAGCTGACGTGTCCTCGTCCGTTGCACCCCTCCGTCGGACACTTCAGGATCGTCTCGTGCATCGCCAGGACTGAGAGACCACGACCACGCGCACACACAAACATAGGCCACAACAATCAGCATCATCATTGAGTATAAACAACAGGTTGTAACGAACTGACTTATTCGTAACGGTCTTTTCGTTGTACCGATTTGAATGTGTGCCGATTGTTAAGGTTTTTAATTTTTTTAAGGTGAGGTTGTTTTTGTGTTAATACAATTGTATCGTTCACATTCAAATCGGTATATAAATAGAAGTATAGATTTAAAGGGTATTTTAAAATTTTGTCAATGTTGAAAAATTATTGGAGTGATTCTTTAAAAATTTTTGCATAAAACATTTTTTGTACATACAATGAAAAATTGTATTTTTTTTTGTATAACAAATCACGAACACTCCAAATATACTCAAAACGCAAATCATAAAACAAAATTTAAATTCAAAATAAATAATCTTGTACTTAACATGGAAACAATACTCAACACAGCGGGTAGAGAGTTAATTTAAATACGAACACAAACTAAAAAGATAACAAAACAAAAATACAAAATACTTAAAATAAAATTTTAAAAAACGGAAAATACACAAATACGACTTATCTTTTCTCCGGTCCGATATCGATTTTGTACGAACAACAAAAAAATAACAAACACAAAACAAAAACAAATCAAAAATAAATCGCGTTTACCTGCTCGACTCGTCAGTTGGTTATACTCAATAAACGATCTTCCACGCACAGTGATTGTTCAAATAGCGCGAGGATGGAATTCTGCAGGTTGGATAAAAAAAAATAAACAATACTAACAAAAAGATAATATACAAAAATATAATTAAAACGAAAAAAATCAAATGAAATGAAACACATTAAACCGACATGGAGAAGGTGGGAGGATCTGACGTGTGGGTGTCACACTACGTGTTATTTTTTCCAAATACAAAAAATGAAAAAAATAAATATGCCTCAAACAAAATATCATTTGAAAAACTCAACATGCGAAAACAAGTTTTGTTTGCGTATTCAATCAATGCTCTCTACCCCGCCAAAGTATGTAGCCTTTGTATATAACTAAAAAACTACCAAAATGAAAAGTTGAAAAAAAAAATGTAAAATGAAATGAAGAAAATCATACTAAAAGTAAAAGCAAAGCGATGAATCTTTTTCTCTACTGACATGTGATGTAATTAAATTCTATGCTTTTATATATTCGGAAATGGATACTCACTTTCCGGAGTGACTTTGTCCTTCCTGGGGCATCCTGATAGGCTGTAAGCGTGAACGATCATTTTAGTTCAATTGTCCATCAATTAAATCGATTCGAAATGTTAAAATGAATATGCAATAATCAATAATTTTCAGCAAACCTCCTATGGTGCGAATAAAGTCCTGTAACGTGACCTTGTCCATGGCAGCCAGGAGTTGGACACTTGTTGCCTTCTGTAAAGAACAAATAGAAAAACGTCAAACACTATATAGAAAATATCATCAATATACAATCAATTTCTACATATTATTAAATGTAAAAGAGTACTAATAATTTATTTATCAACGATTTCATATTGTTAAATGCATCAGTTCAAAATTAAATGTAAATTGATAGAACATATTAACTTAAGACCAATTTGGGAAAAGATACATTCAACATACAAAATCATCGAGTTATTTTCTTCATTAAAAAAATGCACAAGACAAAACACCAAAACGTACTCAAAAATATTTTTTCATGCACAATAACGTAACTCTAACAAAACAACTCCAAAACAATAAATCAATCGAACGCAACACCCTTCATAATTTCCGCCCTACGCAACACATCATCAACATCGACACCGATCGAAATCGAACCATCAACCAAAACTCAACGCCGCCTACGGAAAGGCAGGTGTCCCGCCCACCGCCCAGGCACCTGTCCCGCAAATCCCGAAGCTGGCACAGTGGGCGGCAGGGCGGCCGCCCACGTGTGTGGGCTGGGCCAGAATTCTTTCTTTTGCCCCCGGAAAGGCGGAAAAGAAGAGGCTCCGCGCACGACTTTTTCTCTTGGGCGGGAGTGGGCGGGGCGGAGCGGGTGTGGGCGGCGCCCCATACTAGACCGCCGGGGGGCGGGGTCGCTAAACGGACCTGCCCATCCTCTACGCCGTAGCTTCTTTTTCGTCGTAGCGGCTCTTCGTAGACCGCGCCCATTTGGGGAACGATTCCGTTTTTGGAATATGGGTTGGTTGGTTTTTTGTGAAGATTTCGGTTTTTTAGTGAATTTTTTTGAAGGAAGTTGATAAATATTATTTATAATATGAAAAATTTGTATTAATTATCGATGTGATTAATTAGTGATACAATTATGAAGATTTTTGAAATTGCTACATAATATGAATACCGGAAATAAATAAGGACCTAAAAGTGTCAAAAAATCCAAATTCAATTTTATGCCAGAAATACTTTTTATATACCAATATTTTAAAATATAGTTCAATAAGTCCCAAAAATCGGTTTTTAATAATGAATATTAACAGCGAACTTGTATCAGTTATATGCGCCACTATGAGAATTTCTTTACAAAAACGTTGTGTCTCAAAAAATGGCACTGAAGTCCTTTTTCAAGCTTTTTATTTTTAATTCTAATATTCATATTATAATTCAGTAGTCAAAATTAAAAGTGGTTTCAAACGTAGAAATAAACGTTTAAATCCTGTAATAAATAAAAATAATATAATAAGAAAAATTTACTTAATCGTGTTGATTTCTGAATGGATTGTACATTAAAAATATGATAAAACTTTTAGTTGTTGTGTGTCGATGTAAAAAAGTAGCCGCTGTGAAAATTAATTTATAACGATGATGGTTTATGATGCGGAAGGTTCTTAAGATGCAATGTTGTCTTTAAAGTTGTGTTGATATTAAAAATTCAGTTTATGGAAGTTCAGAAAAGTTTGCGTAAAGTTTGTTTCTCGCAGATATAGATTGAGATTTATACGACGTAATAATGTGATGCAAAATCCTCTGTATTTACTAAGTTGTTGAAATGTGAGAAAACATTGAGCAGAACTATTATGCAATTGTATAAATATGTATGTTTAAAGTTGTTACATAAAATTTTCCATTCAAATATACATTATACACTTTAAAATAAGCACTCAAGCAAATATAAAATCAAATAGATTTTTTTCGCGGAAAATTAATTAATGTGCAGAAATAATGAGGAAACGAATCAGTCTGGCTAAAACAAATAGCGCAGGTCAGAACAATAGAAGTCGAAAACAAACGCAATTTCAGATTATGCCGAAACACGAATGAAGTTGAAAAAAAGGGCATTTTTTTATATTTAAACTTGAAAATTTTCTTATTTTTAGAAATAAGGGACAGCGCGAACTTTGTTCTTGACGAAAGAAACTTACCCGAATTCAAAACTTTTGAGATTTCAATCGTTTAACTTTTTGTTTGCAAAGTGGTTATTCGGGGCCACTGTTCGAGGATAATTAAATTTGGTTCGAAATTATCGCGAATGTTCGGAATCACGAAAACGTTTGTATTAAACGATTATTGCATATTCTTCCCGAGAAAAAAATTGACTGTACTCGTCCGATTTTTATCAAATACGTATAAGATACTAAAATATTAATTTATTATAAAAAATATTCATTTAACGCTAATCACATAAACTCTCACACTTTGATGAATCAAATCATTTCACACAAATAAACAAACTACTAAATAAAGAACCGACGGCGTTTCAGAAAAGTAGCAAACTTTCTCTATTTACAATCAGCACATAAGGAGACGAGAAGAAGACACACGGAACGAGACTGCAGCGCTTTTATAAATCAAACATGGCCATAGTGTAAGAGGGAGGCTTTCGTCGCGTATTTGAGCTCCAACGGCAAACTGAAACTGAAACTCAAATTGAAGTTTCAGCTGCAGCGAGCCGCCGGACGTCGTTCCCAATCAACGCACACGTGAAATTCATAATTGAATTCCGTTCGTATTATTTTCTTCGCGACGCGATGTTTGTCTTTCCACAAAGGATACGACGGCTGCCGCTTTGAGAGCGTTTAATATTTCCAGACGGGGCTTCCCTGCAGACGTTGTTGATTTAAGATAAACAGCCTTTTCTGACTGCAGTAGACTGCAGATGGAAATCGTACTGAATGTTCGTTTGAGACTAATGCTATCAAACGGGATTGCATTTGTGGGAACAAAGCGTATTGTGCATTGAAATTCGTGCTGAAAATCATTTTTCGATATTATATAATGGAAGGTTGAATGTTGCAGATTCAAAGCGTATTGAATCGTTCTGAGAAAATGGTCTATAAGTTACGTAAGTACGTCGAGCGGGTGGTACAAAGCGAGCCGGTCCGGTCCGACTTTTTTGTCGTACATAAAATGTATGATATGCAAAGAGTTTCAGCTGAAAGAGGAGGGTGGTGGTCCGTATTGACACACGGCTGCTTGAGCACAGAAGAAAATATTCCTCTTTTGCAAAAGGGAGAGAGCAAAACTTGCCGGCACTAGTAAAAGACTTCAAAAGGTAAACGGAAAAGCTCCGTGGACTGTAATTAGGCGCTCTCTATTCGAAAAATTACTTACAAAGAAAACACGTACACGTACTTATTATATACGGAATAAACGTGAAATTTTTGAAAAAAAAATTATGTAACGATGTAAAGAAGATCCAATTAGTCGTCCCGTTAGCTATGGACATAGCACGAATCTCACCTCTGCCTAAGCTGGCCGGCGAAAGGGCGGGTGTGGGTCTGCATTCTGTGACAGCAGTCACGCTTGGAGCTCCTCTTGCAGCTTCTTGAAGGGCTGTGGTGGCTCTAGAGCCTGCCCCAGCAGGTTGAAGCACTGTATATTGTTTACCAGCAGCTGTAGCGGCTGCTGTTATTAACGCCGGAGAGCTATCGATTTCAGTCGTTACTATAGTATCCGAAGATAATGGTTTTTGCGAAGCACTCGGTTCTCCGTCACCGATAGAACTTAAGCCGTGACTAGAAGTACTCCTACCTTCGGGGTATCCAACGAATGTAGCTTCAGCTCCGTACGGACCCATCCCGGAGCTTCTGGGGTGTTTATTCACTTCAGAAGGAGGTCTAAATGCTGACTGTGAAGAAAATGTGGGTATCCCAGCAGAATTTTTATAAGCACTGTACAGAGAATGTCTAGCTGCTTCCTTTTTGTCATCGATTCTTTTCTTTTGTCGGCTGTCGGGTCGCTCGTCATCTTCTCTATCATTACTAGGTTCCGACATGTCTATTTCTAAATCGTTAGACGAATCATCAACCAATTCGTTAAAATCCGGAGGTTCGTAACGAGAAGAATATTTTTCTTGAGGTCTGGGTGACTCACTTCTATCTTTGGACGAATCGCTGTCCCTGTCACCGCGTTTACATTGTTTACTAATCGACTTACTATCTATTTTTGCGTATACTTTACTCTTTCCTTCCGCTTGTTGGTCTCTGAGCGTTATGACATCTTTCAACGAACACGAAGCGTCTACACTACCCGAAGACGAAGTCGTCGAAGCGGACGACGGCGACATTTTCACGTCGGACTTTTTATCTTCGAATAAGTTTTCAAAAGCGGGAGAGTCCTCCGGCTCAGGTCTAGTGTACATAGAATTGCGAGGATCGTGTGGCCAACTACCTGAAAGGCTCTTGAGAGCCGCTTGAGTTTCTCTTATAAGCATCTCGTCGTCCTCCGGTTCCGGCTGACCGTCCACCATTTTGGTGGGTTTTCTTGTTGGACTAGGACCTCCGCCGAGGTTCGAGGGCACCACTCTTTTCTTCTGGGGTAAAGGAGCCGCGCTGGGCACTTCTTGGTCGTCATCGTCGAGCCTGCGTCTCCTCTTAGCTCCGGGAGCATCTACTCCGGTTCCAGGTACATCACATTCTTCTTCACCTACCCGCCCCCGCCCTGGTCCCATGATCTTTGGCTTTGTATCTAATTCATTTTCCGTATCGAGCTTGCGCTTTTTCAATTGCATTAAATTCGTTTGACTCGTAGGTATCGTAGTGGACCTAGAACAAAAGCAACATTTTTTGTTTTAGTGAAAAGGCTTTTACTCTCTTTCAATGTTTCATTATAAATATTCAACTCATTTTAAAATTTGCGTAGAGTTGTCTCAGTATCAAAAAATACAAAATAAAAGATACGCGCAGCGTACGTTGAAATTGCGTTTCCAACATATGCCCCGCATGTCTTTCGAGTTTGAGCCGCACGTGGGTTTCTTTATGTATTTTTTTTCATTTACATTAAATGCAAAAAATGTTGCTTTGTTTCATCAAACGCACGGTTTACCGCGGGAGGAGAAAAACCGACATGATTACACGTACTCTTACCCCACGCTACATCGTGGCCGACTCGATTTCGTATTCGGGACACATTTACCTACCTTCTGTAGTGAGACTAAATTACAGACAAGGAACTGAGCCGACGATAAATAACAATTTTACTCTGCGAACATAGAAATGCAAAAAAACACAGCCACTACACATGAGAGCTAACAAGATCGAGCCTGTGTATGTGCGCGGTGAAAATGCACATTTCATCGATTTTTCAATTATGCAACCCCGCAAGAACTAACGGGTGAGTGAGATTCACCCCTTCACCGAACGGGGGTAAGTTCACGTTCCGCTCCGTGGGAAACTCTAGGAGGCGCATATAGGCGGTCGCAAAACATGTCGTTGGAGCTAATGTGAACCGGAGAGGCTTGCTATAGTCCAATTTGGCTGGAATGGAGGCCCACGTTGACGTACCCGTGTCGTGTGGTCTCTATATGTGTTGAGTATTTGTCTGAAGGGATTATGCAAAAATTTACGTGACATTTTTTTAATGAATGATATGTATTGATGGCGTTGAGAAAAAAATGATATAATACATGAATTTGAGGGTGCGCATGTTGTGAAATCAAATTTTATTAAAATATTTTTCCTAATTAAAAAACGTATCGTTACAATTAAGTATATAAAAAAAATTTAGAAACGAATAAAAGCAACTATTTACTTGTATTTAAACTTCTCAACTAATACTAAAATCATAATATTCCGAACCGAATCACGTTACAATACAATAAATTTCATATTGATCCACTTTTCAAAATAGACGTCTGTTAATTTTTAGACAACTATTATATTGGAACTCAATGTCGTAGACAATGTCACAAATATCAAATTGCAATATGAGAAAATAGCGAAGCCTACCGCACTCGTTTCTATAGTGTACCGAATTCGCACATCACAAGACACATTCAGAACACTTCAATTAACATATTATAACGCAAGACACGATGCATTCATACGAAATCGGGGCTGGAGCATGCTCGAGCTTCTATTATGTACGTCTGCACAGTATACGAAGCCGAGCACTAGAAGGGGAAGGTTTTTGGTAAATTTGCAACATTCAACCTCAACACTAGACGAGAACAAGCCTCCGGAGACAGAGAGAGGCCCAACACTCCTGAGGGTTTTCAGACTCCAGACTCACGTTCGCGTTTCGTGAATTGGCGTCGTATAGCAATAGTGGGTAATAGCATTTGTGCATTTCGACGCCAGAAATCAGACGCGAACAATGAATTCATAATTGAATTCGCTTCGATTCTATATTTGCGCGAGATGTTCGATAACAAGTTGGAAATGTTAAGTGGTGTTAATCGATTCGACATTTGTGAATTATTACATTGGGAATCACTATGAATATGCATATTGAATGAACACTAGAATACTTTTCAAGCTACTCATATTATTATGAAAAACTGTATTGATGTGATCAAAATGAAAATTTTATTCGAATCATTTATCAATCTTGAACTTAAAAATTATTTAATGAAATCATTTGATAAATATCAATTAAATTCATTCAACCGTTTTACTTTAGCGCGTAGACAAGTGAAAATTTCGAATGTAAGACGGGCGAAAACGCGCACTAAAATTGAGTAATATTCAAAAGCTAAATTATGGTATAATTATACACCACCGCCTACCCCCCAATTTAAACCATGTTCGTTATAATGCGTGTAATTTTACAGGATAATTCGCGTCTAATGACGCGTTTAACTTGTGACGAAGCACCGCAATTATGCGCCATAATCGAGCCGAGGCCCCCCGTTTAATATTGAATTAACAAATTATTTTAAAGCACACAATTTGTCACCGATAAGACATCCATCGATAACAAAATTTAAAAAAAAATCAAAGAACCAACCGACCAAACATAAGCGAAACCTCAACAAGAAAATTACACAACACGAACGAAATTCGGCCCGTTCTCGAAGTATCGGCGTATTGGATGCGCGATTGATTGAATTAGCGTTTTGGCGCGAGTAATTATTTAAATCTTTGATGCATTCAAGGAAATAATTGGCGTCTTTAATGAGAGAGAGAGGCTGGAGGGTTTCGTGTCGTAGGCGTCCTCCGCAAATTAGATAAACCGCCCCTAAAACCGCCTTTAAGGCGACGGGGACTTTATTGCCGAGATCCTTCGCCGTATAAAATTAACGTCGCGAAATAACGCGTACATCCGCACGATGGGTGTAAATTTGAATTTGCAGAATGGACCGAGACGATCGATGTGTTGCATTTCGGGTTGAGGCTGTTGTTTTGGGTCTGATTGTGTTGCCGGATCGTTTATTTTATTTTTCAAGATGTTAATGAAGGGTTGTTGATAGAATTAAATTGTTTTGTATGATTTAATTCTACAATTTAATAATTAAGAAAAGTAACTAAATAAGAAGATTTCTATTTATATTGATGATGATTTCATATATGAAAAAATAGATAAATTTGAATGAAATTTGTATTATATAAAAAAATGAAAATTTATAATAATTTAGTTCAAGCAACTAAGTTTTTGTTCATATTGATGAATTTTTTAAAAATATGAATGAATATCTAAAACAATTAAAATACATTTTATAATTTGACAGTTTAGAAAAGCAACTAACATAGAAATTGTTTTTAAAGATAATTTTCTAAAAAAACTACAAGCATTAAGATAAAATACTACAATAAAATGCGAATAAAAAGCAGTTTTAAATGAAAAATGATAAATGAATGTTTTGAAAATATACATAATGAATTATTTTTACGAATGTATAGATAAAAGTAATTGTAAAATGTCATAAAACTATAGAACGATATCGTCAGTTATTATTCACGTTTTTATGAATCAAACACTTAAAATTTGTATTTCCCAATATTATAAATATTATTTTACGTTAGATTCATACACCTAATATAATTATTAAGCGGTTATTATCCGAAAAACAAAATAAAAAATTTTCACACATCCAATCAACTTATTCACGACAAAACAAAAAAAATCGACACATCCAAAATTATATCACTAACATAAAAACTCCAAACATCACGCACCACCCATTACACAACCGAAGGGCACTCCACATTTCCAAAGAAACCCCCCCGAAGCGAAAAGCAGTATCAGACTGTAAATAGGGTGAAAGAGGGATCTCCGAAGGTCCGCCGGGTCGACTCCGGGATTAAGAAATTATCACTTTTCTTTCGAAGCATTCGAGAGTGTGCCGGCTGTAAATCAGCAGCCAAATCCCTCCGGCGGATTAGAATAAGCGACTCCGACCTGAGGATTTGCGAGGGACACTATCTGCCAACGGAATCCGGGATTTGGCGAGAGGAATACTGTCCCGGCCATAGATTGGGGAGGCTTCCGCCGGTACGTACTGTTTGTCGGCTGTGTTTGCTAACAGACGTTCGACGGGGAAGTTATGGTCGTAGTGGCCGTCGAAGCCTTCGCGGCGGTCGTAAATGGTCGTAGGGAATGTTGAAGACGATGTGGGATGTGCGGTTTGAGGGCCGTCGGACGGTGGTGGTTCGGGATGACCGTTTATGGGGATATTAGATTAAATTTGTATGAGTTGTGAATCTGGTTTACTTATATGAGGTTTTGATTTAGATAAGATCGAATAATGATATATTATACTTTGAAACGTTTCATATATTAAATTTTTTTGAAATCGATTATACAAGAAACAAGAGATAGATACATGAAGATGTAATGTTCATTGTGTGAATTCTAAACGATGTTTTTATTTTCGAAATACAATACTACAAAGTGTATATGTTGATTTGTAAATGGAACTCGTATATTAGTTTTAATTAGGTAAACATAATATAAAGATCAGATGAATCATAGTTATGAAAATTAGCTAGAGAAATCGCAGAAAATTTATCGAGCACAACAAGTGTATGTACTAATTTTCCCGCTGCATTTTCCTAGGGGTAAATAGAGTATAGTCGAAAAAGAGGGTTGATTTGGTAGGTAGAAATAGGCAGGGTGACCCTCGGACAGTTCCCTAGGGCTCCGAAGGGCTGTTGTGAATTCTACACTATATTATATAGACCATGAAATGCATGTGCCCTTGCATAACATCACGTACGCAATGACAAGAACCTTCCCCTCTGTCCCTCGACAAAACCGAGCCCTTTCGAGAATAGTTAACAAAAACTACACGGATAAACCGCGATGCCTTTTTGTGATTTTTAACACACTTGATTATGTATGTTTTTATTATAAATATAATGTTTGTAATTTTTTCAATCGAATTCTTATGAACGAGTGTCGTAATAATTCGGATTGAAAATATAATGGATTTATTGAAAAAATATTATAATTTTCAATGAAATATGATTGAAAAGTATCTATAAAATTAAAATATTCTCAAAAAAAACTCAATAAAATGATTTTATTATTCTCAAACAAACATTTATACACAAAAAATGAAATCTTCACATCTAAAACAACCGCCAGCCCGATCCCGCTAAAACCATCAACCCGAACCCAAATTTTCTATCGCCCCCGTCATTTTTCCGCGTTAAAACACACCCCTGGAAAGCAGGTGAGGGTCCCGCGTTTCATTCACGAAACCGCCGTGCATAATCCCACCACCACAACCCAGATACACCATCGTCTGCAATAACACACGGCGGATACATACTACCCCACATATGATAATATATGTACGCGAGTCTGCGAAGGGGGTTCGGTTGCGGTGAGCACATGTTATTAGATTATTCGGTTACTTGGCCTTCATAATGAGTGAATCGTTTCGGTTGACGTCGCGATTGCTGGCTCCGGTAATGGAAGACTTAACGAGATTGAATCCCATTTACATTATTTGCCTTTGTGTGTTTATATACAGGAGCGCGTGCAATTTCGCATGCATATTCGCGTTTCCGCGGTTTTGTGGGGTTCCGATTAAGTGGTTGTCGATTGAGGTGAGTTCGATTTGTTAGTGTAAACGCGGGTGTGATTGGATTGTTATTTGTTATGGTATTGATGGTTGATGTGTGATATGATTGAGTGATGAGTATTTGTGGCGATTTATTCGATTGGATTGGTTTTTGTTATGGTATCAATGGTGGATATATAATTTGATTGGATGATGAATATTTGCGATGATTTTATATTGTCAATGAAGAGTTCAAATATAAAGATTTTATGGTAACAACTGATTACATCAAACAGTAAAATAATAATAATTGGAATGTATATATACTTTAAAATTTTTTGAAACATAACACTATTGTGAGTTATTTGTTCGTTGAATATCAAGTTGAACTTTTCATTCTATAAATTTCGGTTGAATAAGGAAAAAATTAAAGTGTAATCATTTCTATGATAATAAAATTTTAGAAACATAGCACTATTGTGAGTTATTTGTTCGTTGAATATCAAGTTGAACTTTTCATTTTATAAATTTCGATTGAATAAGGAAAAAATTAAGTGTAATATTCATTTCTATGATAATATAATTATAGAAACGATAAACGAGCGATATGATTTCCAAGAAATGACGAGTGTTTAATTACTTTTATAGCACAATTGAAATATGTTAAGCTTGAGTCATGCTTACTCATTGTATAGACTCAACATATGGCAACAGAAAGTTCACTTAACATATTTGCTTTGTTTAAAAATAAATTACGTTCCGTTTTCTCACATTCCATTTCAACACTGCAGCTGAACTGGCGACTTTTTTCAATCGTCAACAAAAGTGCATATGGCATTGCTTTTATAAATAACGCACGTTTATATCGAAAGATATTTTAAACAATTCGAAGTCCGATTTTTATAATGTATAAACAACCGAGCATATTATTTATATCGTGAAATATTTAAAAGTTTGCGTTTGCAGAAATATAATATAAAAATATTGGTAGACGTTGTTTTTTTTATTTTTGTATCGTCAGCACGTTTAAGTCTATTTATGCAAAAATAATCGTTTTTTTTTAACAAATGGAATTATTATATTTAAAAAAATGAGTTTTGCGACAAAATTGTACACTTTAGTTTCGATAAATTTATGAGGATATTATACAACATTTTTAGAGTGATTTTGATTATAAAACGATTACGATCTACTCAAAACATATATAAACTAATTTTTTTCTGAAAATTGACTCACTCAAAAAAACCAGCTCTTACACTAAAAAAAAATTAAATACATATTTTTAAAATTCAAACGCAACCGACCACGACTCATATTAAAAACACCTCCAAACTCTCCACCTCCAAAAAAAAACAACAAACTCACCATAAAGGTCTGACCATCGCAGACATATCACGAGCCCTCCGTCACGCACATATCACCCTCCGAACCACCTTAACGCACCAACAACACACAGTCCCCGTAAGCACAAACCCGCAACCGGTCCACCGGGAGACCGCCGGCACCCGACTTAACCAGTATCCCCGAGCACACACACACACCGGGTACCGAAGCGCGGTCCGCGAGCGGTGTGTGCGGGCGAGAGCGCGCGCCCGAGTGATGGGCCGCCGGTGAGCGCGCGCCGGGGGCGGCGGCCTGCGCGCGCAGCCTCCGCCCCGGCGCCGCCCTGATACCCCCCGGGGGGCTAGGTGGGGTCAGGGGGAGGTGGGGGGGATGGGGTGTCTCTTTCGTGCGCGTTTTGTGCGGGTGTTTTGGATTTGGTGGTTGTTTTGGGTTTTGGTTCGATTGGGTGGTTTGTGATTTTTTTTGATGGTATGGAAGTGGGGGGTTGAGGAAATTTGTAGTGGAGGGGTGCAGGGATGAAAATTATGTTTAGTTTTCGTGTGCGATATGCGAAAATGTCATCATCGACACATATAAGGATCAAAATATGTATTGCATTTATAGATTAATATAGGGGGAGGTGGGAGGGATGGGACGTCTCAATCGTGCGCGTTTTGTGCGGGTGTTTTGGATTTGGTGGTTGTTTTGGGTTTTGGTTCCATTGGGTGGTTTGTGATTTTTTTTGATGGTATGGAAGTGGGGGGTTGAGGAAATTTGTAGTGGAGGGGTGCAGGGATGAAAATGATGTTTAGTTTTCGTGTGCGATATGCGAAAATGTCATCATCGACACATATAAGGATCAAAATGTATTGCATTTATAGATGAATATAGGGGGAGGTGGGAGGGATGGGATGTCTCAATCGTGCGCGTTTTGTGCGGGTGTTTTGGATTTGGTGGTTGTTTTGGGTTTTGGTTCGATTGGGTGGTTTGTGATTTTTTTTGATGGTATGGAAGTGGGGGGTTGAGGAAATTTGTAGTGGAGGGGTGCAGTGATGAAAATTATGTGTATGTTTTCATGTACGAAATGCGAAAATGTCATCATCGACACATATAAGGATCAAAATGTATTGCATTTATAGATTAATATAGGGGGAGGTGGGAGGGATAGGACGTCTCAATCGTGCGCGTTTTGTGTGGGTGTTTTGGGTTTGGTGGGTTTTTTGGGTTTTGGTTCGATTGGGTGGTTTGTGATTTTTTTGATGGTAAGTGCTCATGCAAGTAGTATGTATGTTTGGAAATTTAGTTTTTTTTTTAAGTGTTGTTAAATTGGTTAGTTTTATATTGTAATAATTTGTCATTATAATATTATAGTATGCATGGTGTATAATGTATATGGAATGATTGGGTTTTTCTAATATATTCGAAAGGTAAAACAATAGTATTAAAATCAACCCCTGCTAAATTTTCTCATTTTCGTGTCAACAGTATGCTTGTCTATCTACTGTTTTGACTACTTGTCGCTTCTTCAGTAATTAGGATAAATCAGCGTGTTTGAAAAACCAACAATTTGACTTATTCTAATAAACATATTTTATTAACAGTTTAGATTTGTTGAACGAAATTAATTTCCATTGATAGTTAAAGTAAAAAAAAAAAAAACATTCGAATATATTTCATAGATAGATGAATGACTCAACCTTAATTCTGCAAGGGACAAATTGCAATTCAGTAAATGTAAACCCTATTTAACAATATAACGGAAAATAACCAAACTTCAAATGATATCAATAAACTTATATTCTACATTTAGCATTATTGATACTATAATATAACGATATGACAAATTTGAATAAATAATGATTCAAATTTGTAAATAAATTAATGCACATTTCTAATACACAAATACACCAATTTTCTCATTAATCATAAAAAAATTCTACACATATCAAAATCACAACATAGTCCTTTATCAAATTCAAAATCTAAAAATCACCAATATACGATACTAAATCGAAAGAAACGCGTTTGAAAATAGCAAAAATCGTTTTTCCATGCAGACGTATTGCGCCATGTGTCGTGCCCGTACGGTGGCGCGCCCATGCGGCGAGGGCGCGCAACACGCCGCATCGACACGGCGATGATTTGTGCACGCGAAAAACGGAAAATTCAAAGAAAAAACGGAAAATGGGAAACGGCAGCGACGGAAAAATACGAGAGCCGAAAGGGACGCGTATGATTTACGAGCGTGCCTCAATAAAAATGTGAAAGAAACACAATTTTCGTTATAATATAATATGATATATGACGAAAACGACACTTGTTTATATTTGAAAAATAAAATGAATTTTATAAAAATATAACCAAATATCTAATATAATATTAAAAAAATAATAGACAATCTTCGGTAGAGAAAATGCAGTGATTTTAATGTTAAGTATATAGAGACATTAGATAAAGAAAATGAAAATAAATGACGTTTTATCGATTACAAATACGAAGAATATTGCTGTGAATAGAACGTGATTTGTCTACGTTTCGGGTGACACTTTAAACGCGGCGCATAATGTAATTGCGTGAAAATTGACCGTAACATGTCGCATTCGTACGCAAAACTCCCGGCTCCATATGCTTTTATCGGAAAAGTTAACTCTTTCGAAACAATACGTCGGAAAACTGCTCCACCACTAGCGTTAAACTTTTCCATAATATTCAATATGCTCGCAGTAACGAGGCTCCATTTTTCTATGCGCGTACATAAACATGCGACCGTCAAGCATAATGCGAAAAAGAACTTTCAATAATTTTTCTATTATATTACGCATACTATATAAAAATTAAAATATATTTTTTTTATTTCAAAACGTCGAAAGACATCAAATTCCGTTTTTATTCGGTTTCGAGGGCGATCGGATTAAATCATCGCACTTTCGCTGACTCCCCCATAGAGTCGGTCGCTCGGCGTGAAAAAACAAATAAAAAAGCGAAGATATCGGACACGAGCGGATAAAAAACATAGAAAAAAGTATACGCAGGGAATGGTGAAAAAACGGGCACACACTTCGGCCGTTATATTTTTTGGCGTATCCATTCACCGGAAAGCTATCAATGTCACTTACACAAATTGAACGTTGGCTCTCGTAGAGGGTGAAGGGGCGTTAGTGTTGATTTTCAATCGGTGGGCCGCGATTGATTTATTTGGGGGACGCGATTTGAAATAGGATGTTGAATAATGTATAAATGATCTCTATTTTTGGGTTGGAGTATGAAATTTTTTTTGGTGTAAATTCGATTTTAGTGTATAAAAGTTGGCGGTTGAAATGTTTGAGAAGCGTGTTTGTGTCCGTGGCGATGGCACATTTAGAAAGTCACTCTAAATGTCAATAAAGGTTTCGTTTGTCCTTTTATTTATTTAAGTGTTTTATTGTAGCGTGAAAGTGTAGAGATTGTTGACAAATGTGACCTTTCAGTCTAACTGAACATTGAAAAAATGTTGGGATTTTGTTATTTTTGAAATCTGATTTAAAATACAATAGGTACTATTTTAGAAATAAAATTGAATAAATAAATTTTATATAGAGCACAATTCCAAAGAAAAAATAAACAAAAATATATAAAAGGGAAAAGCTTGGCATTTGAAGGATAATCTAGAAAAGAACAGGATTGAAAGATGAAATCTCTAAATTTAGTGGGATGAGTCGAAACCTTCTAAAAGTATTTTCTAGACTAAACTAGACTTACGAAGGATTATTGAACAAATCGAGAAAATAAAAAGAACCTTCACAAAACAATAGACTTGCGGCCGAACTCGTCAATTTTTCAATTAACACGAAAGATTTATTTTTTTGAAACACGATCAATCCTTTAAAAACATTTTAAATTGTATCACCGAACCAACAAACCCACCACCATCCGACCGCCCCCGCGGAGACACCGACGCGCCAAACCCAAACACGCACAAACCCACCGACAAGGTTAACCATAGCAACTATCGATTTTCGAAAGTGGGTCCTCGAGCGGACGCAGTCCCGCGGCCCGATAAGGTAGCTCGCAACCAGCGGGGGCGGTGCACCGAGATAAACTTTTAAAATGACTTGGGAAGCAGTTGAGCCTTTAATCGGCGAAGTTGGCCACGCAGACGAGACGGCAATCCTTGAACTGCGGCCGCCCGCAAACTTTGTTTTACAGGACTTACTTCTTCACGGCCATGGGAGAGGGCGGGAGCGGAGTTTGGCGGAGCCGAAGTCGGTCTCAAGGTCGAGTTCGCGAACTCGGCCCGCCGACAATTTACAAATTCCTTTATAAAACAACTAACTACTTTTAATAGTGAAAGTTGAAGCTCGTCTCCCGTCTGCTCGCCGGCCGCCGGGCGAGGGGAGTTTATAGATCTTAATCAAATTCGCGTCGGGACTTTTTCCGTGCCGCGGCGAAAGTTTCGACCGCCCGTCCCCCAGTTTGACAACTCGGGCTGATGACTTTTCGTTTGTTCGACTGTTTGTAAACAAAGCGTTGTTGCGTTGCCGGCGTGACGTAGGAGGCGCGGACACGTGGTCGATGGGGAGGAGGGACGGTCACGTGGACTTTATGCATCGTAATTTATTGTATTTTCGTCGAAAGTTTTGACCTTCATGCATTTGTGGACTAATTAAGTCCACGATGTGCGTTGCAAGGAAAGCGTAATTGTGCAAGGCGTGTAATAAGAAAAAAAACCTTGATAAACTTTTAGCTGAGAAGACGTACGAGTGTTAAAAAAATAATTAATTAAATAATTAATTTTTTTATAAATTATAACTAGATGTGAACTGAAATTTTCAAACTATGCAATTATAAAAATTTAATCTATAAAAATAACTCTTATATAATATAAGGTTAAAAATAAAATTACCCAATCAACTTTTGAACATTTTCATATTCGGTAATGAAAAACACCCGAACTTCCCAAAGTATTAAAGAATTTTTTTCATAACAGACGTTATGAATTATATGATAATGTAAACAAATAACGAGTAAATCACACGTGCATACACTTCTCACGTTGAGTGTGAATGCATTAAATAAACGGCTTCGAGCAGTCGTAAGATAGCACGTTAACGTGGCACCACCACGTAACATCGAGGTGCAGTATCTAGCTTGTTGCTGCACCTCGACTGGCAAAAGGGTACGTGATCTTCCAGCAGACGGTAATTATTGCATGATATATTATCGAAGGAGATATGGCACGTACTCGCATGTACTTGCGAAACAGTGCTGCAGTTGCGGATGCAACGTGCCATTTAAATCTGTCCGAGATAAACGATATCAAAAGAATACATAACTCCCAACTTTTTCCGACTAAATTCTATGATATTATATTATATTTTCGATTTACGACGCTCATAATCCACTAGAAACGCTTCCAAACCACCATTTTTTACGGACTTAATAGAAACTCCGCGAAAACCACGCATAAATACACCCGAAAATATTTTATTATTATACGTCTTCGCGAAAGACGCGCACCGTCCACGATGAAGCTTCCATTACGCCACTTCTTCCACCATCCCTGGCGAGAGCAGGTGAAAAGGGGACTCCGTGCACGAGCGGGAACAAAAAAAAATGAAAATTTCCACCGAGGAATGGCCGCGGAAAATTAGCCGTCAAATTGCACCATGAAAAATAAATATGCGTCGTCGTCTATCGGAACGCCTGAGGGAGGAGGAGATCTTGAGGACGAAGGGATGGAGTCCCTCGCGGTACTTAGGGACACTTGAGGTTTACGGCGTAAGTGACGCCGTCGTGTTTTTGTTTAAAATTTCATCGCGAAAACGTTCCGATTTATGGGTGGGCGGTCGCAGTTGCCCCTAACGCGCGAGACGGGAAATGAATAATATAATAAGTGAATTTTTCAAGAAAAATATGTGTGTGTTTTGGGAAAAGTCGACCCTTGTTGGTGAAGCCAACTTTTTTCATGATAAAATAATGAGAGTTATATTGAAAACACGTTTATGATTGTATGAATGATGGCTGCTCAAATAAAACGTGAAACACATACGGATCGTTTCGAGAGAAAATCTCGTGCGTTAATTATATAAAGCAAATATTAAATCTACGAAAGCTTAATATATGAATTTGCAATGAGTTGAATATTTTCATATGAATATGATTTTGAAAATAAATTTCATCGCATTAACCACTATTTTAATAAAACGCTTACTTTTGACCTTTGAAATTCAGCAGAATTGGGGACTCGTATACTCTTCTTGCGGTGTGTTCATCAGTCTGAAAAAAGACAAAAAGGAATAAATTAATAATTTAAATAAACATACGCCACTTTGAAATAATATCATTAAAACTCATACGAATAATATTATTATAAAAAAATATATCGATTCTGAATATGTCGTAGAAATTTATGAGATGCATCCGCGACTTTATCGACTTCGAAGTCGAACATGGGGTCATTACGGGGTTGGCTCGATCGTAAACGACTTGTACAATGCATAATATCACTATGGTGCTACGTGCAAATTTGGCCATCGTCGCACCATTGTGGAGACGATGGTTTTCCATCAAATATGCATGAATGCAGTAAAAGGGAAGACTGCGGTGACGACGTCTATAGCCATAAGCGAGGACGTGAAGTGTTGACACTAATGCCCATAATCGATGATGTACATCAATCGTGATGTATATTATCAAGGTTTCGTATTTTTTTAAAACAGTGAAATCAAATGTCAAATGTTTGGCCTTTTAAAATCGAAATCGCTTCAAATAAACCGATCGTATTCGAGGGCGACAACTAATAGGAGTCAATATCGGCAATTACACACAGTTAAATTTACAACCGCGCTAACACTGTTTGTCTTTCGCGGTTAATTTCAAACGGAAAATCGACCTCCCGGGGGTTCAAAGTATGGAAAGGGCGACTTGAGGGCAGACATGATCGATATTCACATTTTAATGCCGGTAATCAAATTACAAAACGGAAACGAGAAGATAGCCCCCGAGGCGCCTCATACGACGCAAAAATACAAATAATTGCAATATTGTAAATGCATTATTCATACGAAGAAATTTCACGATGCACATCGACGAAAAGTCCCGGAAACTATCGACGACTTTCTTATATGTGAGTATCGTCTTCTAGAACCGTTTGAATAATTTCGTACGTTGTGCTGTATGTATGCGAGGCAGTAAGACATCATCGTCGCGGGGGCTCAGCCCCAACTGGGGGCTGAGCCCCGCGACGAATGAATTTTATGAATCGGCAATAAAATGCCTGGATTTACGATTCACGCCGCTTGTTGCCCCCGCGACGGTGTTTGCTCCCTTGCACTTTGTGACGTGTTAGGGAAATCTATAAAGTGTTCCACATGTACTATTTTCGAAAATGACAAAATAGAATGAATTAAAAAAGTATATTTTTCAAGCATTCTTTCGATAAAAAAAACTCTCGCACTTTGTTGATTCAGTTTATTTTTAAAGATCAAGGCCAAAGTTGTAAAAATTTTGTAAATTGTTCGAAAGTATGCATGTTATTTAACGAAAAAGTTTTCTTTCCGAAACAACTTTGTTTTATTCGAATTTCATTGACTTCTCAAAACAAAAGAAACAAATAACCGCCCAACCTAAAAAAAAACAAACAAACGATCCGAAATGAAAACGCCCAAACTAAATTCGCCCGAAAACGGACATGCACCACTTCCCGCATCACCACCCCCGCATATTGGTAGCGACGTGGCATGGGGCTAGGTTGGGTTAGGCGGTCGAAAAGTTGCGTATCGCGGGGCATGCATCATTATTTATGCGAAGATGTTCCCGGGGTAAATTACTGCAGACGGGCAGGTCTGCGGGCAGAGAACTCCTCCTTCGCGAGCCACCGTTCGCCGAAATGAAGCCGGGAGAAAACTGTGATTAATGGCCGGGGATATTGTGCGGGAACCGGCACCTATAAATATTGTTTAGCTACCGGGATATTTGATAAAAATGCGGGAAAAGGCCGCGCTGTACCCGCGGGACTTGCGTTGTCCAACTCGTTACTGCTTTCGGACGAGTGACGTCTTCATATACATTATTAAAAAAAGTAATATTATCAAACACCGATTGGATTTGAATTCGAATTGATTTGATGATCAAAGCAATACATATATTTAAAAATATTTTTTTGATACAATAAATATAGAAGATGAACATAATATTATTCACAATAATCAGTTAAAATAATAAAATATTTGTATAAAAAAAAAAACAACTGCATGCAGACAAAGCCTAAGCGCATTTGCGTATAGTGAGTTATTGATGGTAAATTGAATTTTCCACCCCACACACGTGCGCGGTGTGCGAAAATCTAGACTTCGGCGGGAAAATATTCCGACTCCGCGCACATGCATATGTTATACGAATAGGTCTACTCGATGAAAGAAAAATGAAAATGGAAATCGGCGTGTTTTATCGTATACGTGTGCTGAATATGGCTCCGGCTAAATATCAATACGGTACCGAAAAGCCACCCTACTCTCCGAGGGAGAAACGAAGAATGATGCCTTATCAATTTGTCTTCAATTCTTCCTTCGTTTAAATCATTTTTCTGTATTTTTTCCCGAGGCTGAATCGTTCCCGCAAATTTAACGAGGGTGCAAAATTTTCAAACAAATTATACAGAAATTTATTTGTAAAACGAAAATCACTCTAAAATCCCTTTGAATCGTTTCGATATGAACCTACTAAGAGAGCATGCCTCATATAAGCAATCGTATGCGTTTTCTTACGGTTTCTCGAATTGTCGCCGTTTCGGGCACTTTAGCGCCAGTCGAGTGTTCTCGACGTACTCAGGGTGTGTTATACAGGGCTATGGGGGTGGCAATTTGTCCCTACTCGCCAACCCTTAGAGTGTGGCTGCTCCGATTTGTCGACGCCAATAAACAACGCGTTGACAACGACGCTTAATCACACACCGATGCGAACAACCTAATTCAAGAATACGTTTGTGGTGTTTCTGAGACATACGAGTGTCTTAAGGACCGATGTGTTTTATAAAATTTCATGGATGAATTGAAAACCAAAGTTAAATATGAGCAACAAAATTAAGCGATTTATAGATTGATTATACTGTGTTATTTTAGTATTCGAATTTTATGGGACATAACTTTTTATGGGTATGCATGGTAAATAAAAATGAACAAGCTTTCAATGGTATATCGAAATGGTTTTGTTTTGTATTAATATTGTACAGGTTTTAAATAAGAATATTATTACTGGTAAATAATCCAAGTAATAGTTCGATTATTTAACCGTAAATTTTCAATATTTATCGGTAAATAATTTTTTTTAAGTTTCTGATATTTTTGAAAAGCTTTGTTTTTTTTGTGAAAATATTTTTTGAAAAGTCGGTTTTTATAAGTGAACGGTTCTTTAAAAAAAAAAAAAAAAAATGTTTTTTCAGAAAAC
The DNA here is from genome assembly GCA_009617725.1 of Hydropsyche tenuis. Lineage (NCBI taxonomy): Eukaryota > Metazoa > Arthropoda > Insecta > Trichoptera > Hydropsychidae > Hydropsyche > Hydropsyche tenuis. The sequence continues at coordinate 287,190 of VTON01000077.1, forward strand.
TATTTTTTTTTTTACGGTTTTTTTTTTTTTTTGTTATATTTTCAAGTTTTGTTTAAATTTAATTTACCGATAAACCGATAATTAGTAAAAAAATTACTAGTAAATGAAAATTACGGTAAATCTGATATCCTTAGTAGTAAATCTAGAAAATATGATCTGTGACTATTTCAAAGCTTGAAAAAAAATCATCTTTGTTTCGTTTATGATTGAATCAATAATATTTCTTTCCATTTTATCAATAGTTAAGTTTTTTTAAACACATCAGTTCTAATTAAAATTTGAAGTTAATCAGAATTTGATACGGTTATAAAATTAAGTAGTTATAAAATTTATTAATCTATTATGTCGGAGATTCCAATAGATATATTATATTAGTAAAAAAAAATTCAAAATTATGAAATAGTTCAAATAACTACAGTCAAAATACAACATTCAACCCCCAATTTTCAAAACTTCCAACATCATTTACGCCGAAGACAAAGACAATAATCAGATTCAAACCAAAATCCCAATCAACATCAAAATCGACAACCATCAACCACAACCCAAACACGACAACAACTCCAAAACTACACACACACACACACGTCAAAATTCATCAAACCTCATACCTTCCACAACGTAACGCGAGGGTAACCGTTAACGGCGCGACTCACCCCCATCCGAAATTATGCAGAGCGGGGCGCGAGTGCGCCGCTAAATGGCTTTTGAATTTGATAGCTCAAGATGTCGTCTGCGAGGATTCCGTGCACGGGGTGTCTCACGGACATTTGTCGTCGAACCGTGAAATGTAAGCGACGAAATAAGGCTCGAGTTGGCAAATGTGTCCCGAGGTGCGTTGCGGCTGGTGCGTTGGCGCAGTTGTGCGATTGATGTTGAGGGAATGTGATGGGTTTCGTTTTGTGTGTGTTTAGGGTGTTGATGAATTAAATGTTGGTGATTTTTTTATGGTTGTGTGAAAGAAAAAAATCTTTAAAATTTAACAAATAAAAATAATTCTGAAAAATCGCCCCCCCTGTGAAAAATTCCGGGATCCGTCGCTGGGTTAGGTTCACGCGAATTTTTTCATCCTACAACAACAGGTTGGGTTTGGTTGGGTGAGAAATTCGCAAAAATATTTCCGATACTTGGGTTAGGTTTACGCGAGTACATTCATCTTGCGACGACAGGATGGGTTAGGTTAGGTGAGAAATTGGCAAAAATATTTCCATTGCTTGGGTTAGGTTTACGCGAGTTTATTCATCACACCACGACACCACGACACCAAGTTTTCCATCTATTGATTACGTTTATCACCATTTAACTTCCATTTAAAAAACGTATATCATCATCAAAAATATTCCACACCCTTTACATTAACCCAAAACATTTTTCCGCATTTTTCAAGCGACTAAAGATCTCAAATTACTCGCGAACCACCATCAGACATAATGAAGAAACGAACCATCGAACTCAAAACAGACAACGCGGCCGCTCATAATTGGCATTTCGGCCCCGGTTCCTTAAAAACATTAGCCCAAATAGAATAATAACAATCGTCTCGATTTTCAGCGAGAGGAACCCGCCTCTAAAGTCGCACATCAATCATAGTCGAGGGCGCTTCCGAGGGGACGTCCTCCATTTTTAGCGTCCAATATCCTCGTTCTCCGCCGAGTTATTATGATATCTCGTCGGGGATTTCAAAACAATCCCGGGATCGTCGGTTTGACGGCCGAAATAATGCGGGAGGGTCATAATTTTTATGTCTCGCCGCCGAATTGATGGCTTTCGTATTTATCTAGGCGAAACCAATTTAAATCTAGATCGAATCGCGAATTTCCTAAATTCGCCCGAGGCTCAAGTATTGCGCTATGAATTTATGTATGAAATAAAATTATACGACTTGGGCAATTAAAAAATGCATAATAAAGATCTTTGATAATTTAAAAGGTCATTATTATTTGATATAAAATTTATCTATTTTCTAAACATATGATTTTAATCAATTGAACAAAATCTTGAAAATTCGACAATGAAAAGACATATATCTACTTTGGTGACTTGGCCCTTTATTAGAAAAGGATGGGGGTTTGAATCGGTGGTCTTACCACCCCATCGCGGTATGCTAATCACCCAACCGCCTGAATAATTAATTGACATTCTTTAGGCGGCTGCGTGAAGGGCGAAAGAGGGCCGCCGCAGGTTTGATGGGACTTTTCTTTTAAGCGTGAAAGGCTATTATTTTCTCCTTATACTTCGAATACGCGTCTAGCCGGCTTTTCCATTTTGCGAAAGGCTTCCCGCGGAAAGCGGTTGCGCCACGCATAAATCAATCCAACGATTAATTAATTACAGGTGAAAAGAAATCGGACTACACCCCAAAGTCCATCGATAAATAACCACAGCGATAAAAGCGGACAAATGTTACCGATATCGCATAATAAACGGCGGAAAATCGACGGAAAATCCAGAGGCCGGATGAAAAAGCGACGCCATCAATAACGCACCGACGTCGGATGACCGAGTGCGTACATTCGTCAACGCGACGCGATGCTTCGTGTCACGTGGTGTTTTCATGGGGTCACGTGGTGATTTATGGGACGTTCGAAACGTGAAAAATCGACTCGGCCCATAGACTATTCGATCAGTCGGGGTTAATTAATATGACGTTTCGGGGATGAAAATTTCGAAGCATTCATAGAAAAATATGATAAATTTAAACTATATTAGATTTTTATATTCATTGTATGTTTTAAACTTATTATAATACATATATCTAGATATGATAATTGCAAATTTTTGAACAATATATGTCACAAAAGCGATAATTTATTCGTAGCTTTCAGCCGAAAGGTATACCAATGAAAAGTTTAATCGTCCTGACCGATCGAAGCGAACCGACCTATTATAATTCAAACTTACATATAAGCTAGCTTAATGAATGTCGTTTCGGCTTATAACGAGTATGTCTGCTTTAACGAATCCATATAATTCGTCCGGATAAATTATACGGTGTTTCGTGCCTGTCTAATGGTGCCGTTTTCACATAAAAGAAAATTTCAGGTTGAATACATTGAGGCGCCATAATGACGGTTTCGATTAGCGATCAATCGCACGATTTTTTTGTTATTGATTAATTTGGTTAGAGATTTGAAGTTTACGTGGGTGAAAATTTCTTTAGAAATTAACTTAGGTGAGTTTAAAACAATATTGATTACTTTGCGAATTATATATCAATAACGTTATTAGTTGAATGAATATTGGATGAATACGAACGACGTGAATAATATATGTATTTAACTTTTAAATAATTTGACGAAGGTATCGATGAGTTATCGATATTGAATATGTCAATGAAAATTATCAAAGCTAATTTTATTATTACATAAATTTCGAATTAATTTGGAAAACTTTTGATTTTTCAGTATTATGAAAATCTTGGAACGAATTTTCCCTTATACCGACATAATATTTTTTCCACTTGAATGGTAAGAATTCGCCGCGGAATAAGCTTTGTGGGTAATATTATTGAAATTAAGCGCTCGCCGATTATTTTATTAGTGTAATGGCCGTCGAGGGAGTCTCGCTTCGGGGAGAAATTCGCAGATAGAACGAGAGCTTGCCAGTAAACATTTTGTCTGATAAACCCTTCGGCGGCCGCGAGGCGTAAGAAATGTTAATTAACGGATCCATTGTTCAAGATGGTGCCTTCGGACAGCGGACGTCGACTTTCGGTTCACGAAACACGGAAAAATAACAAGACTCAAACTGTAACACATTCAAAAGTTCGAGTTCAAACAACCGAAACCAAATTATCATAAAATATATAAATACTTTAACAGTTATCATTATTCATTTAAAATAGAAATTCAATATTGCTGAATTGATAACAAAACAATATTAATAAAAGGTTTGCGGCCGGCTGGAGTAGATTAGCGGACGTCGCTCAATTTCCAAAAAGCTCCCTTTTGATTTTTATGGGGCGCACCGACTACGCGCTGGATGTATTAATAAGATTTTATTCATCATTGTACAGTAATACTTATTAATACCGAAGGCATTGGTGAGGGGTGCGAATTTCAAGCACCCAAACAGGGGGTGGAAGGTGGTGAATTTATTAGACGAAACGAGTTGGCGCCAATTGTTCGAATCCTGCTCGTTGTGCAACATCTGACAGCAAAGTGATGCTTCCAGAAAAATAACAGTTTTAAATGCATTCAATGTATTCTTTAATGTTTGATTTATAATTTTTATATATACAATGATATCGATTGATTTTGGTTATAAAAAAAAGTTGAGAAAAATCAAAAAAAACTTCAAGGTACGTTCGAAAGGAAAACGAGCCGAATTCAATTTAAAATCGAACCGTTTGATTGGCAACAAATTGAACGACGTGCATTGGATGTCGGTCATTGCATTAGGATTCCGAGTCAACAGCTGTCCTTACCCCAGAAGGGGGCTCCGGCGGTCTTGAGGGGCCCCCGCTAATTGACATCCGAGGGCGCCTCCCCCGGGGGGCCGAGGGGCCCATCGATCCGCGGGGCTGAATAAATTAGTGCTCTCCGACACACAGAGCGGGCGGGATATAAAATTTTGAATATGAATAGGAAATTTTGCATTCGTAATAAGCCACCCCGCCAGTGCGAGCCTCCTCGGAGAAACAAAGCGCAGCTGACGATGGAACATATGTAGATGAGGTCGGGGGTGGGTCTTTCTTCTTGGGACACCTTCGGCGCGACGGTTGTAATTGTGACGTGCCCCTGGGCCATGCACCAGGTGGGCGGATTCGGGTCCCACCCCCTCGAGTTCCCTTCTCTTTAAGATTGTTAGTTGAGTGCCTAACGAATTGGCCACACAAAAAGTCTTCGTTAGTCCAGGATAATTGCTTGATTGGATTTCCATCAATCGATCGTTTTATAGGTAAGGAATTTGATCGAAAAAAAAATACATTCGAGCCTCGTATAGTATGATTTTATATGGTAATACGATTTTGATGTAACACGGTTAATGAATTTTGACCTATTTTTGAACAACACGGTTTTAGAAAAAAAAAACAATTATAAAAGAATAATGTAGTGCTTTATTTAAATAAGATATTTATTGACAAATCCGTATTTTAACACGAATAAAAATGCATTATAAGTGCTTAAATTGAGATTTTTAACAAATTCCACGTGTAATTCATGCATAAGTGCGTAAAAAATAATTTTTTAAAAGGATTTCGCGTGCAGTTTGGAAGTTATATTTATCAATTTATAACCTTATCTTAACGAGTTTTGGGTTTATACGTCATCCAGTAACACCTTTTGCCATCTGAACTGTTACCATGTGCAAATTTATACTATTAAAGGAAAATGATTTATAAAATTTGTTAAACACAACCTCCCCACAATACACATACGCAAAAACTACGCGCGAAATTTGTATAAAAAATGTAATTTGCAGACTTACATATATTGCATAAATTACGCGTGAAACACATTAAAAATCTAATTTAAGCACCTAAAATGCATTTTATCTAAATGCATATTTTTTGTAATATTTATTAAAAAAAAGGTGTTAACGAACTTTGATATTTTTTCGGAAAACCCTTACTATATATAAACTTCGAACCTCGTACAACACGGATTTGTATTACACAAAATTTTTGCGGAACTATAAAAAACCATATTATACAAACGTACATAAAGATGCGTTTTCGAATTTTGGCGCGTTTACATTTTTAAGCACATTATGATAATGTCGCGTTTGCGAACAGGTACTCGGAGTTAATCAGTACGCCCTGCTTTATAAACATGGGCTTCTCCAATTTATGGTCGGTCGAAATGAAAATACCACCACGGCGAACTTTTTCGCCGTCTCGACATGGGGCTGTCGAAGCACCACAGCCAAAATGGCGTTACGTGCAACCAATGCAAATAATATTATTTTTATTCGTATTATGGAATCAATTAAGCGGCTCTCCCCGCTCGGCAAAGCTACACTTGTCTCATTGGAATATTTACGCGGCGGGGACCGAGTCGGCCACCCCTGAATTATTAAGGTGTCTTTTGTGGGTAGAAAAATTCGAATCTGCAATGCTTATAAGATTTTTGTATGAAATATTTTTTTAATCTCGACTGAATAAGAAAAGTGTTTGTTCGATGCGAAATTTTATATATTTTTAGTGAAAGGTGATAAAACGAAAAATATTAATATATCGTGTTTCATTAATTTGTTTTTGATAATCGAAACAACAAATTTTTATTATTGCTACAGTAATCTAACATAGTCACGACATTGATCAAAATCACACACACATTTCTTGACACGTGCAAACGAACGGCGTCCTTCCGAGCACGCGACGGACCGACTCTTTATTCAGAAATAATAGAGGATTTGTATGGAAATGCGGTTTTCCCACAAGATTTGCCACCTCCGCCCCCAATTTTCCACCCACCGTCCCTTTGTCGGGGCGACCAAGTTGCCTGATTGCGTTAGAAGGACTCTGCGTGTCACGGAGGGCGGATTTGGCGTCACGTACAGAGCCTCCTGCTCCTCAGAGAGGACCCTCGAAAAGGGGTGGCGATGCCCCACCCACCCATCATCGGCCTCCCACCAATTTTCCACCCTGGACGAGACTAATTATGTTTTGAAGGACACGCGTGTATAATCCGAGCGTCTATCGGTTATCAATTTGCTGGGAGATCGCCTCGTTTCTCTATTTTATATATTGTATTATATCAGAAGTATCCATTTGTTTCGAACTAGTTTCGATTTGAATTTAACATTTGTGAAAGCATTTCTGTGATATTGGATGGTATCGTTAAAATACGTTATGAGAGTACACCCAATCCTCTTTTTATATGGTTCCGAAATAACACGGTTCAAGGAAATAGAACCGATTATTTTTTTTACATAGTTTTTTTCCACTTTAACATGGTATATAAAAAAAAGTATTATTACCTGTGCCATAATGGTAAGATTGGGTGCAAGTCAGTATACTGTTATAATCATATGTATGTAATTATTGTTATTAAATAAAAGTTTTTGATGATTTTATAATATATGGCGAAATTTTTTCACATTACACATTTCTTATAACGTAAATTTGGATGGAAGTTCCTTCAAAATATACTTATGGAATTTATTTCCAATTTTCATACGGTCACAAAAAAACTGATTTTTTTACACTGTAGTCTCTATAACGTATCCTCCGTGTAAAAAGAGGATTGGGTGTACTTTCAGATCAAAATTATAAAATATATTAATAAATATAATAGAACATGAGTCATGTAACATGATGAAAAAAGCAAATTCATATAATGATCGTATTGTATTAAAAAAAAACAAGGTTTGTATAAAAGGGAGCTTAAAAAAGTGGAGTGTTTGGATTAAAGCGAGCTATCGAGCGATTTCGACCTCGAACAAAATGGCGACGTCGGTTCCGAGAATAAATTGAAAAAAATAAGTGAATAAATCCAAGTACGTGTACGTGAATTTTAGGCGTTTTTACAAAGCGCGTAATGACACACAGCGAAAGCTTTTTCCGTGTTTGCGCACACAAAAGCCGTTCCGCGTTGACTTTTTAAAACTTTTAATGACAAGCTTTACATTTTCACATGGCGTTCCTCTCTCGGGCTCTCGCCATTTTTTTCCTCCGCGCCCACCTCCTGGTCCCGTCGTCGATTATTTGTTCCCATTTTCGCAATAATTATGGAGGCCTCGTAACCGGGGCGCAAAAATAAATCTAAGAGGATTTCCCACTTTTTCCGAAATTCGGCGGCGCCCACTCTGAAGAGCCTCGTTATGCCGCTCGAAAACAAATAATTCGAATATGCGAAAAAATAAATCATCGAATAAAGACGTTGCTTAATGGTGTCGTAAACGCGATTTCACAATTTTCTAGTATTATTATTGAAGAATTTCGTTTATTCGAATTATACGATTTGTTTTTATAAATGATTTATCGATATGTAATATAAACGATTATTTTCTATTTTTAGAATCTATATCGCTATAACATGCATATTATTCAATTTTTTATGAATAATATTTTTTTTTATAAACAGTGGAAATCGATTAACTCGAAACTGTGGACCAAAATATTTTTTCGTGTTGAAAGAATCTTATGTTGAACATTACATTTAGTATTTTGTCGGGATCGTAAATGACTTGATGTTTACCGATTTTTTCACATTAAGCGTTTTCGTATTAAATGATTCCCAATGTAAAAGGACAAGGTAACTATTGAGAATTTCAACATTGATTATAGATGTTGAAAAGTTTTATCCTATTGTTAGTTATAATAAATCAACGGTACGCGTTTGCGACTATTTATTGACCATATCATAAATAGCTTATCTTTTTTGAATACTTCGACAAAACTAAATCACTGACCAGATTTTATATACAGTGAAAATGGAAAATGTTTGATAGAAAAACGCTTGAAATAAAAAATTGATTAATACGAAAACTTATTTTGATCCAAACAAAATACTGTGTAATTTTAAATGCAACGTTTAACAAAAAAAAATCTTTTAACACGAAAAAACATTCTAGTCTCCAAAGTTTCGTGTTTAACGTTTTTCACTGTATTGTGATTATTATATTTCATAGCACATATTATTTTCAGCTCATTATAAGCATCGATTTCTGAAATTCAATAACAGCAAATCGACGATTTTAAAATTAATGAAATTTATTGATGAAAAAAGGATTATACACCCGATCCTCTTTTATACGGGATTTTTTTACACGGTCCCAAAATAACACGGTTCATGGAAGAAGAACCGATAATTTTTTTTACACGGATTTTTCACTTTAACACGATATAAAAATATGTATAATTATACCACAATGGTAAGATTCGATACAGGTCAGTATATTGATATAATTATATGTATGTAATTATAGTTATTAAATAAAAATTTATGACGTTTCTTGATGATTTTACATGGTGAAAAATTTTCACATTACAAATTTTTTATAAAGTATATTTGGATGGAAGTTCTATCAAAATATTGTTATGGAACCAATCTCCAATTTATGTTTGGTCACCATACATTTTTTTACACGGGCTTTTTACTTCCTTGGAACGTATGGCAGTGTAAAAAGAGGATCAGGTGTAAAATAGTAATAACACATTTTATTTGAATTTCATCGTATAATAACATCACAAATAAAGTCTATAAACATAATTCCTACATCCAAAAAATCCCAACCGATCCAAACCCCCTACAAAACCCCCACAAAACCCAGACAAAGCACAAAAACAGTGGCGAATCTCTACACGTCCGCAATAATGAGGGGCACAACGCGTCATATCGATTAAACACGCGGTCCCAGAGACCGCTCGTCACGCGAGGCCGCGAGTGTCACCGAAACCGTAAAAACGGTCGCGTCACAATGCGGGACCCCGAAGGCTATATATGTATTTCGGCTGGGTTTCGTGTGTGTGTGTGCACGGTGTGTCCTAATGCGGCGTTCGGTTCTAATGCGCGCATCGCGTGATGGCGCCAAGTCGGAAAAATCGGGAAAAAGGTCGGAAAATTTTGTCGACGGTGGGTTTGGTGTGTGTGTGTTTTGAAGGTGTTGAAAATTTTAATTGATGAATGGATTTTGTGAATTGGATGTTGCGTTGGTAGGTTGAGTTGAGAATGTTTTCGTTGATGAATTTAATCACATATGAGTTGTTTATTGCATAAATCGATTGACTTTACTTTTTGGAAAATCTTGAAGTTTAGTGTCAAAGTATTTGGTATAGTCATAACTTTTTATATTTATAATAAATTTTCTGAATAATAAAGACTAATGCCATTAAACGACAAAATTTTTTTGGCCATTGAATAATAAATTATTTATTTCAGAGGCCATTTTGATTAATTCCATACTCTAATGTAAATCGTTGCAATAATGCGATTCAAATGCACTACATCTGTATTTATGCATTTTATAATAATTATTTTAATTTATATTATAAAGAGAATTAAAAAAAATATATATATGTATATACGTTGTTTCATCGCATTTCTCGAGTTAATCGATTTGTGCAGTGAACGGCTTATATGATGGGAATGAATTGGAAAAAGTATGTATGTTCTATAAGAAACAATATTATAATTCAAGTATGTACAATATCGAATTAATGAATTTATTCGAACGAAATTTTCTTTACGAAAAACAATTTTTTTATTTCAAATGTCACATTGATATAAAATAGATAGAAAAAGTTTTTTGAATGTATGACATTTAAAAATAAGTATTATATTTAAAAAATATGACATTTAATAAAATTCAACTCACCTTTGACATTCCAGTCTCTGGTTCTCTTATTACATAGGAAGACTCTGAAATAAAAAAAAATTGATCAAAATCATTGAATATGTGACTAAAAACAAAATCACTATAAAATACGATTATAATTTCAATACGTCCGGTAGATCCTTTTTCATTTTTTTATGATATTTATTGCCGGTGGGCATTATGATATTTTAGATAGCAATCAGAAGCGGATTGCCTGAGGGAGGCGGGTGGTTTATCGGGCGCAGCGTCCCTTCGTGGGCCATTACAAGTGATTAGCCCTTCGGTACAACGCGCCTTCCTACGGTATTAATTTGTTTACCTTGAGGATTTCCCACAACGTGTACAATATCATATTATACTTATACGAAAGCTGCTCTACCTGTACATGTTTTTTGTGACTCAATGCAATTTTTGACAATGGTAATCGGATATTGATTAAAACTTGAAAGCATAGTATGATCATTATAATTTTTTTTAAAGACTAGCTTCAATTCGAAAAAAAAACATTCAAGTCACACTACATTGCTTTTATATTTACTGAAGATTTTCCCCTAAGATGCGTCTGTGCAATTTTTCTCTTTGGCAGCCTATCGTTTTTGCGTCCCAGAGGGTCACCGTATCGATATACCAAAGTGAAATTAATCGACTTCCTTCCCGATGCGCCGGTCAGCCATAATTAAGTATACATCGTTTGTAACTTAGGAAAATTTAATTTGTGGACAGCCTTTTAAAAAAATAAAAATGGGAAGAATTCCCTTTTGGCGAGATCGTTTATGAGATGCTTTAAAGCTAATAAGGCGTTATAAGAGTATCGGAAGAAAATCAGCCGCATCACCGCTACCCTGCCTGTCATTCTTCGGAAAGCGTCGTTGATTGAAAAAAAAAATATGAGAAAAAAATCTAAAAAGCGATTTCGTGAAAAGGCCGAGCTTGGTCGGCGAAAATGAGAAAAGCGCAAGGCATCGAACGAGGGTGGCGATCCTATAAAAAAATCCCTTCAATGCAAATGCAACTTTAACGTTTTTTTTTGCAGTTCGTATATTCTTCGATTCGTTTCGCAATAGGCGAGGGACCGCGCCCCCAGACGGGGGCCATGAATTAGCAAAAGAAAACAGACGGATTTTACAGCGATAATGTCAAAAATAATTAATTATCATCGATCGGATCGGGGGAGGAGGTGGGACGTGGTCTGGGACCGGGATACGGGGAGGGCCAGGGACGTGGACGGAAGTCGAAGGGGCGGTAAAAAGCTGGGAACGGTGGTCCCGATCCTGAGGGAGAGATACAAACAAAAAGGAAGGAAGGAGCCCGGGTTCCGCACTCGTGAAAGGACCCTGCGTTAGGTGGCCAGAGTTATTCAACACTATCGAGTGCCCTTTGTGTGATCGGGAAGCGTTCGATGATTAATTAAACGCGATAGTTATTTTTGCCTGATTTATTTGCTCGTACATTATAGAACTACATACGTAGAGAAGAATGTATAGAATAATAATTGCGTGTCCAAGATTTGGGAGTTTGAAATTTAACGATTGGTAAAATTAGAAATGCAGAGCTTAGAATAAGTGCCAGTGTTGTTGTAGGTGTAAATCGGAGATTGGACAGAGCTGGTGCATAAAGACGTATGTTTATGCGGCGGGACGTAACGGGGTGGGTTGGGGGTGTGTATAGCCAACAATGTTGGTGAACATTTTCCAATAACGTTTCAGATGGAGGGGAATAAGGACCACGTCGAACCGAGGGGTGGGTGGGTGGTGGATTTCTTCATTCATTAGCTGCAGCCAGCTGCACGGAACACACAACCGAATTAGTCCTTTGAAATTAAAACAGCCGAACGATTCGAGTGCCTTTGATTTATAATTTCGACTTGAGCGAAAGCGCAGTTGTACGAGAGAGAGGAATTGAAGCTTTTTAATTCCGATAAGGCAGGCTCTATTCGAATGCCAAAGGAGTTAATTGACTTTTCCAGCGATTAAAATGCAAAAGAGAACGAACGCAATTTCATGATTTATCACCGTTGATTAAAAAATACGGAAATATTAGTTCAATATGGAGTTATCATAAATCAAAGATCTATATTTTAGAATCAATTGAATTATAGTTTTCTATTAAGAAAATAATTAGATATGCATTTCTCTCTCACAATTTTCGCAAATTTTATGATCACGTTATGTCTCAAGCACTAATTCGGATTTAGGTGATATACGTATACGAAACGTGGTTCCAATGCTTTCGTTGACGATCACCAACCACCCCCTCCGAAGCAGGGGCTGCTCCCCAACGTCCCGCATTAGCCACCACGGTGGGAAGTTTAAAATTAACGCCATTGACTTCAACTCAAACATTTTATATTAAGGAGAGCCCGGGTAGAGGCAGTAATTAGTAACGCTTCACTTTTATTTGTTGACGTTCATTATTCGTTGATTTGAATTCTTGTCACGGCAAGGGGACGTACTTTTAACACAGTCGCAAAACCCACGTGCGAACATACGCAATGAAAAACGTCATCCAAAGAGCGATCATCGCTTTAAAAATGGTCCCGGATTCGGGATTATTTTAAGTCGAAAGGGTCGGAATTTGGCCGAGCGGTCACCCTCCCGTTCCGCAGGGCCTCTTTTCCGACCGGACCGCATATTTGCAATTTAAATGGGACCTCCTTAACACGACATCTGCCGACAAATTGGCGTCCATCGTGGCGACCGGCCGAATAACTTACGATTTCAGGTATCCACTGGCGATTTTTCGGGGGTGGGTGGATTTCGGATTCGTCGGGGGATGAATCGCTGTTCTCGTTATTAATACGTTAACCGAGAAATTGTACGTGCGCCACTATACGTTATGTTCTTGTATATGACGGGTTACCGTTATTAATCAGATCCGAAGGCACCCTAATTTCGCAAAACCTCATCCCCGATGCGCTCGTCTAGTTGTGACCTCACGCTTTTGGCTATTACTCATAACGGTGAGGTTTCGGCCGTTAATTGAGGTGTAACTCGGGTGTTGCCCGATTGCGGATTTGCTGAAATATACGCGCTTTAATTATCTCTAAATGCAAATTGAAAGCGTAACACGTAATGAAACAAACGTAATGAGCAATCAATTTATATATATTTTTTTGATATATGAAAATTTAGATATGTATAGATAGACTTTGACCTACATCATCCTCTATGGGAGGGTTGCAACATCATTAATAATCCGATCCGATGGGGGAGAGCCACTGATAAGAAACGTTACTAGGCATATTGCGCTATTCGCACTCGAGGGGCCATTTTTTACCAAGTAGGAAAAACCGGCAGGCTATTTAACAAGTCCCGGGCGACACTGACGAAAAAGCAAACGAAACCAAATATAATAAACATGTTATTAACGCGTCGGATGCCTTCGACCGTATAAATGCAACGCTTGCACCTACGCAGCGTTACGAAACGGCAGAGTTCACCACCCCCGTTGAGCCGGGGTTAACCGGGGAAGAAAATTCGCCCCTTTTCGGCAGTCGAATGCGTGTTTGGACAGGCTCGGGTCGGAATACTGTCGGGTCATGAGCCCCAGTGCATGTGGGCACTGTATTAAGCTGCCAAGGAGCGAAAGCACCGCTGGAAAGCCACCGGTTTCCCTTCGCTCTGGCAGTTAATCTTGTTTTCTTTGGCGACCCCCAGTGCAACCTGGCGGAGCACTCGGGAAAAAGCCTATTATCGCTCGAAGGGAAACTTTGCAACGTACGCGAAAGCGTCAACAATACAATTAACATTCATAATTTTTTAACGAGTTAAATCTGCGGACTAAATGCTGTTCATTTTGTGCGAAATCAAATTCGCTCAAGTTATGAATATTTGTAGTGGTCTTGACCACACGACTGCGCTAAGTGACGAAGACAAAACGTTAGCATTCCTGCGCTAGTGTTTTCGTATGTAAGAGGGTATGAGAGTTAGGGGTTGTTGTGCGTGCTCTTGCTGTAAGGGTATGAGGGTGTTGCGCGTGTGTCCGCCGCAGATTCCGAGTCCTAATTAAGGCTCGGGAGGTTACAGTGCTATGTAAGCTAGGGGATGAGACACAAAACCACCCATATAAAAACAAAACATAGTATACACGTATTAAGAAATTTCAACAAAACAATTCGAGGATTTTTTACACATTTATCACAATCTAAACAGACCATCCTCGTTCACTTGGGACCTTCTCACCCCCCGTGCATCCACGCACGACCTGGATAGGGTATATAGGAGGTGGGTCGGATTTTCGGCGTGCATTAATGGATTAATTCGACAGGGCGCGTTCCGCGTTCACGCCATCCTGACTCGGTGGAATTCCCTTTCATCAACAGCATCAGGATGGAAGGTGGTCCTCGCGCTGCCTCGGGTGGGTGTTTAAGTATTTCGGTCTTTTCCCGGCGCTGATTGATCCTTGTTTTGTTCGCGCTATGTGACGAGCCTAGCCGATGAGCGTGGGCCAGTCCCGCGAAGAATTTTAATTAAAATCGTCTACCGAAGCAAACTATACGTATGTGTAGTTTTTTCAACATATATTCAGAAGAAAAAGGCAAAATAAATTCTTATAATAATCGATGTACTAAAAAAATTTAATGAGATTCGTTCGAGTGAACTAATCGCAGCGTACATAAAAATCTGAAAATATATTTAAGGCAATTTTTCTATTTTGAGAGTGGGTGTGGTGCGTCTGGGGCGCATAATCCGTTTCTCGTGAATGCGTTTTGGGTGCCTGGCAGCGGGTAATTAAAAGTTTATAAGAGCCTCCGCTTCAGCGGGGAGGGTCGACGAAACGTCTCCGGATCCCCCTGCTGAAAAGCTGTACGAATGTATGTAAAATTATGCGGAAGAATATATTTAAAATATCCTATGAGGTTGTAGTTCGCGCGTGCTATGTGATGCGGACATGAATATGCGAGAATGTTATAATGAACGATCGCGAAAACGGTACCTTAAAGATTCGAAAATTGCGATAACTTAATGCGTAATATATCATTTTTCATTATATACATAGATGATGCAAATCAATGCACAACTTATACGTATTATTAAGCGAACAAATTAAATTGCGTTCAATGGTGGAAAATTTTTAGTAAAAACCCCGCATATTCAAATTAAAATAATCAAAGTTAATTAAAACGGACGCGACAGAAGGCACTGTCATTCATTTGCATCTGTCACAAATAAACGCTCGATGCTTTAAGTCGACGAGCAATTAGGCCGGTCGTCGACTGGGAACTCTTTTCGAGACGAAACCAACCCCGGACGAAAAGAGGCAGAGGATGGAAAGGTCCTTCCTCCTCCTGCGAAATACTCGAGGGTGTGAAAATGGTAAGGGACGGTTGAAGCATTTTTTCGGGAGCTTCTCGATGACACCCTCGAGCCGCGGAATGTCCGCGAAAAATCGCGAAGGAAACGAGCATGGAGTGTGACACATTTTTTAAAAGGGGATGTTTTTTATCTCGGTGATTTTAAGAGATCAATCGTTGGGGTCGTATTTTTTTGGATGAAAGCGATGCGGGTTAATAAGTTTAATAAATAATGGTTAAAATTGAAGTCTAGAAATTTTCTATACATACAAATAAGTATGAATTAAAAAGATATAAAGGTATATGAGTGAAATAATGGGATTGAAATATATATTATGTATAAAGTAAATTGGGTAAAGATATAAATTTTATTTTTATTCAGCAAAGATGGTGAGTTATTATGCAAGATAATGATAGATATAAGGAAAATCATTCATTGTATCTAAATCTGGATCTATACATGTATGCGAATCTATTTATAGATCATTTTCCACAATCGGAAAATATCTAATCGACAAACATGAACAAACATCAATTTCATATCATCCAAAATTCGAAACGACCCCGATACCCAACCAATCACTACACAAATACGCAACAGGCCGTCCATATTCCAAATATCACATTTCACATATACAAAAAATTTCCACCCAAACACAAAAACAAATAAAACAACAATTAAAACCCCACACACTTCCCCAAACGCACTCGGCTCCACATCGACGATTTGCATAGCCCACCCGGCCAAAAGGGGAGTGATCCCACAGGAGAGCTAGCGTCCTTTTGTCGCATCTTCTTAATTAAACCGAGCCGGGTAGACCTCGGGCGACATACACACAACACACGAAACACACACGACCGACATATTTTCATATCGACCACGACACGTCCCCGCGGACATGCTCACTTGACCGCAGCGCGGCCGTGTCCCGTTCCAGGACACGTACAAGAGACACGACACGAGCACTTTAAACGGAGATGTGTGTGTGTGTGTTTGTCGGCTTTCATATGAAATATTTCATTATTTTGCGGGCGGTTTCGGGTGTGTGGGGGCGGCGTAGACAATGGACGTTATTGCGAAGCGAACGAACTTCGACGGCGGAATTCCATTGTGATTTTGCCATATTGCAAATCACTATGACGCGCCGGTTGAAATTAAAAATTAATATGAGGTGTGTGTGTTTTGCGAATGGTTTTTGTGGGTTGATATTAAAAATGGGTTGACATGGATGGGTTCGATGTTGATTGTTGCGATAAATGTTAGTGCCGTTTATCTCGTGGTAAACCGTTAATATTTAATAATTTTTCAAAAATTGATACTCTTAATTATTATTTTAAAAAATATAATGAAAGTTTCAATTGATACAAATATTTTGATATATGAACATCATACCATTAACAAAGGTAATCGAATTATTCGTCTAATTTTTTAATTCATTTCGCAAAGTTGACGTGCATAATTACAAAAGCAGACACACGTTTACTTTCCAGTTTTTCCCCGCAGAAAATAACAGAACGTACGTCCGAAACGCCACATTGCTCTCGAAGAATATTCTTCGAACGAGCGGGCGTTTAACAGCCCCGAAAGGGCGTTTGTCAGTCAAGAGTTAATTACTAATTAATTGTTCAAGTGTTTGCCTTTAAAATGGCAAAGTTAAGCCGAGGGGGCAGCTGACCGGTCGGTTTTCGGACTCATAATAATTGTTTCCGTTATTAAATTCGGCTTGTTCTAAACGTTGTATACGTAATGTTGTACGTATGAAATCCGTCCGTTCGTTTTGCGCCAGACCGCATAGCATGCGAATCGACTAATTGTACGTACTCTCGCGTGTTACGTCAGTGAAAACGATCTGCTTTCAGTTTAAAAAGATGCTTTTAATCGTTTAGTGTTTCACGATTTGGATGGATAGTTTAGGAATCGGAATAGAGTCTTTGTGTTGAATATTTATCTGTTATATAATATATAGATTGTAAATGAAATTTAACGTCAACTGAAATTTTTAAACTTAAATAATTGTGTTCCGAATTTTGTATGAACTATAGAAGAAAAGTTTTTTCGTAGATAAAATATATATTATTGCGATAGATAAATAGTGCCGTGAAAGCGTATATTTGAAAATGCTAAGCAGAAGTGCGTCCGTTGACTTTCGAGTTGACCCTCGATTCTAAGCGCCTATTCATACGAAACGAGCCGTCACAAATTAAAAAGTACGTCTGGGATACGTTCGCTTTACCTTGGTTGCTCTTTTTGTACGATTTTGAGATTACTTGAAAAAAACAACTACTGGCCGTAATCCAGGACCTTCCCGACATAAAATCTCCTTTTTATGAACCGAAAGTTGGACTTTCGCCGTCAAAGGACCCTTTGATATGTTACCCTTACGCATTATATTAACGTAGAACCCAGACATCAAAAATTGAAAAAAATAACACTTTTTATACAAAATTCAAACAGAAAACCACCTCGTCGAATTGCAATACGCCAATGCAGCACCAGTCGGTTTATACGGCATATTTGAGTTAAGAAAACGGTCGGCGATGCAAGGTTTTAAAATAGGTGGTCTGCTGCGTCGGCTGGACCCTCCAGGTCTGGGTTAAAGCTAAAGTTTGGCTCTAGCAGGTTGGACAGACGTCCGAGCTGGTTGGTCCAACGGAAAGTCTGCCTCGCTAGTTAGCTAATTAGCGGGCAAACAAGGATCCGCAATAACAACCGCTTCGCCAAACATAAAGTTTCAATTTGTTCGGATCGGTCGGTTGGCGAACACTGAGTATGCCGTTCTATTAACCAACTTTTTTCGCACGATTGTTCCGAAATGGTTTTTTTGCGTTATCGAAATTTTTTCGAGAGGAAAATTCCAATTAAAAATATATGATGTTAAGTTATTAAGAGTGTGCAAGGGTGCAGTTCGTGCGGTATTAATGTACCCTAGACGCGCTCTGCTTTATGATGGTATATGAAGATTATCACAGGCACCTAAGGTGAGAAGACTGGAACGTCTCGGGATCCAGGTCTCGTGGCGTTAGTTGCACAGGAAGGATGCAAGGGTTGTACTGCGGTAGGAAGTTGCCACCGAAAATGCATCCTAGGCGGCTTTGGAACGAACACTACGGTACGGCTTAAGAATATTAGATTTTCACTTAAAAAGTTTTCTTTGATAAAAATAATAGTTTTAAATATAAATTTTTTCAAGATACATACAATAAGATTTATGTTGGAAATTATAATTAATGTTTGTAGGGAGGTAAGGACCTACCTAAGATTTTCAGTCCAATTAATTAAAATGATTAATTTATTGAAAATTATATTTATTAAAAAAATTTTGAGATACTTATATGTATATTAAATATGCATTTAATTTTGTATATGGGGTGCTAGTGACGCTTGTAAAGGTGACTGCAGGAATTTCTCATAGAACGTTTGCATCGTACGAACGAAGCAAAAACGATGTTAGAGCAACGCTGTCACTTCATAAATTAACGCAACACCACAAAATTAACCAACAACCTCCTCAGCATACACCAAAGAAAAATATCTAAATATCCAGAAGATAATATATTATAAAATTTAATTTCCAACACATGAGAAATAGTAACGAACAAGAAGATAAATGAATAGTTTACTTGAAACATTCACGAAAAATACCAAAACGAGAATTTTTCGTCAAATTCGAGCAAAATAACAACCGAAAAACATCAGGACGGATGGGTGCACAAAAAGGCATCCGCCGAAGGTGGTTTCGGCTGGTGCAGGGACTGCTGCCACTTTTGGGGACGTGCACGCTGAAAGTTTCGCAATATCCCGGCCGCAAGGGTGCTAACGTAGCAACGGCTGAAACTTACGGGCGGGCTGAAAAACTGAAAGCGCAAAAACTGTCTAGAAAGTTTGGCGTGCC
Source organism: Hydropsyche tenuis (assembly GCA_009617725.1). NCBI lineage: Eukaryota > Metazoa > Arthropoda > Insecta > Trichoptera > Hydropsychidae > Hydropsyche > Hydropsyche tenuis. The sequence goes on from VTON01000077.1 coordinate 306,639, forward strand.
TCTCTCTCTTGCTCCTGCTTCGGCTTGACAAATGTGTATCGATCGAGGCTTTGGCATCCCCTGTGCTGCGATGGTGTTTATGGATGCTGTGCGCCATTATATTAGGAATTGTGAAAATGTTTTGAAAATGTTTGCGGTTTTGGTGCACTTTGATGAAGTATGCTCGATTTTGGTGTGCGTATTGCGTTTTATTGAGATCATTTTGGATTTTGTAGTGCGAAGTTATTCGCAGTAATAATGAATTGTTATTGGAAATAGGAATAATTTTCATAATAAATAGATAGTTTTATTTATGATCACAATAAATATATTATAGTCCTATTGAAACGCTTAGATAAATATCTATTAATAAAAATTCCGATAAATCAATTTTTTTTTCTATACAAAGTAATAAACTCGAATCTATATTATCTATAGGTATTATAAAAATAATAAAAGCAAAACTTTTGTATTGTTCTATTAAAACTGAAATTCGTATGATATAAACAAAAACAAAAGGACTCAAAATAGAAAAATTTCACAATTTCGATACGTTAAAAATCATTGAAAATTCGCCTTTGAAAACGCACAAAAACGACCCGAAATAAAAAAAAAACACGATACATGCAAAAAAACCGTACACGCGTTCCCATGGCCCTCCCCGTAATGCATTCAGGAAGTAAAGGCATATTTTAAATTCATAGCCGATATTAATAACGTAAATGGGAGAGTGGGACTGGGGCACACAGCAAGGGGAGGAATCCACACACGACATGCGCTCCAAATAAGCGCCGAAAATCATATGAATCATTTCAAAAGCATTCCCGACCGGCAATAAAACCCCGAAAAAAGCCTCCCATATGTTTTTTGTATTAGTATACGAAATACGGCGTGGAACGGGGCCCGTGTACAAATTTAACTCCTCTCGACTGACACCCTGAAGCTTCGGGTCCTCCTCTCTGCGAGCTAAGGAATTTTATCCTATTAATGTCGAATTGATGAATGGCGGAAGAAGGAGACTGGGGGGTGGAATGTGGTGTGGGTGTTGGCTGTAGGAGCGAAGTTCGCGTTTGGGACAATCACCAGAATGAGATTTGCGTCACCAGCAGAGGACTTGCTATGCCGTGTCGGATTATCGAGTCGTGTCAGACGGGGCAGGAAATTCCCCAAATTGATGTTTTGTTATAAATGAAATCAGCTGATAATTTAGAGGATGACGTTCAAAGGATATTATAAACGATAGAATAACTCTGATATATAATTAAAAAATAGATATTAAAATTATCAAAAGCGTATTCGATCAACTATTTTTGATACTTACATTAGATTAGCATAATTTAGTGATTATGAGAAAAATTACTGTATTTAACAAGAAATAGTTTCAATATCTAAATTAGTTGAGAATGATTTTTTATTATCAAAAAACGTATAAGCGATACAGATTTTACAACACCAAATTTAATTATATACAAATCAAATTCAATATTTTTCAAGTTAAATGCAACCATCGCAAATTTATTTTCTTCATTCTTTTTTTTTTTATGATTTCAAGAAAAATATAAAATATATTAGTTACATACATATATGTATAATAATATTAGGGATGTCAGATTTACTGTAATTTTCATTTACAGGCAAACCGGTTTTTTTTTACTAATTACCAGTTTAACAGTAAATTAAATTTTAAATAAAAGCCGGAAAAAAAATAAAGAGAAGCCGAAAAAACCGTAAAACCAAAAAAACTTTCCCAAAAAATAACATTCTTTGAAAAAAAAACCGTATACTTATAAAATTTTTATAAGTATGCGGTTTTTTTTCCGACTTTCCCAAACAAAATTTTCCCAAAAAACAACACTTTTAAATATTAAAAATTTAAAGGCAAATTACCAAACTGTTATTTGAGTCATTTACCGGTAATGACATCCCAAGTATCCATAGTACTTATTTTCTGATTTGTTTATTTAAAAATGTAATAAATGATATATTTGAAAAATTCGTAAAAATCACCAACTGAGATTGTTAAATTCAAATAAAAAAATAGATTTGTCTTTAATTTAACAAAAAATGAACTTAAAGTTTCATTTTTTCTAATCAGATGTTAATAAACTTCACGTGATTAAATTTGATTAATAAAAGGTATGATTTGCAGTTTAAAAGGTTAAATTTGGAATACAAAAGCTGTAAAGAAAATCTCCAATCTTTCACGAAAAATCTTACAATTTCAAATAAAAAACGAACCTTAAACTCCATAATAAGCAAACGACACCAATTATAAAAAAATGATACATCACAAGCGACACATTCACTCCTGCGGGTATCATCAGCTAATTTCCTCCCCGTCTTTGGCGCGCCCTCCGCGGGGCGTCGTTAAACGCCGGCTCTCATCAACGACGACATTCTAGGCTTCTTAACATCACAACCACCCCTATGCTCGTCTGGGGTGATTCCGTGGATGATGCACGAGAAGACGTCTGCAAAGCCTCCGTGTGTGTATCAAGGATTTTTCGTGTAATAAGCTCCGAGTTGAGCATCCCTAGGCGACGCGAACGTGCGAGTATAATGTGCGCAATTTATGGAGTCGAATCAATTTTGCGTTGTTGTAATTGGGTCATTATATATTAAGTGTATTTTTATGCTTTATGTGAATTTAAATTTATATATGTATGTATACTGGCGGCTTGTATCCGGCGTGCTTGGGACTCTGTGAAAGTAAATTGTGTACCGATTGTAATTATTGTCACAATCAATCGTGACGCAGACACATTGTATTATAATTTGTATGGTGATCGGTAAAGAAATTGAAATGTGAAACGATATTAAAAAACTGAGTGTTTCTATAGTTTCTCCGGATTTCAAAGCACATTTTTGCCAAATTTAGTGAAGATTCATTTATCGGTTTAGGAGTTTATTGATACATACATCATACACCGTTTAAGTTTCATATATATAGATAAGAAAAAAAATCAAATTCGCATACTAATATATTATGAATGCGGATTTGGCAGAGATGTATTATGAAGAAAAAAGTTTGCAGAGACACGTTACATGAAAATCATTACGTTCTAATGATGGGTATACTAAATATATGTATAATATGTGGATTTATAAACGAGAACGAGGGGGTGGTCTTCGGATGAGCACATCGATCATCCAATTAGGTGGCTGATCAATCATCCGCTGCCAGTGGGCGGCGATTCCCACCCACCTACCGACACCTAACAGTACCGCCTTCTTATTGAATAATTACTTAGGGGTGTGTGCGTGCAAAATTCAAATTACTCAGTCCCTTGGCTGGCCCTTAGTGTACGTTGTACAATGCTGTGCTATGGAACTGAAGGTTGACTTGATTTTTGATTTTCAACATTCATTATAGCAGTACGTAATATTATTGAGATTTTTTAATACAATTGAATCCTCGAGAAATAAAAATATTAAGTTAAAATTATTCAATTAGCAAAAATCGCACAAAATATGATTAAAAAAAAGCAACGATTCATCCGAGAATTAAAAAATTCCATTTTTCATCCGTCCAATATAAATTTCGTGCATCTGCCTAATCTCGACCGGTGTACCTCGGGGGTCGTTTCAGCTCGCATCTTAAATGCGAAGCGCGTACCTCGCGGCCAAGTAATTCAACCCCTTAGAGGACGGGGGTCGAAACGAGGACCGAATAGGGGGGTGTGCACGCAGCCCTCACCTTCGAAGAAATCAGCAATAAGTTCAACCCTTTGCCGCTGCAATAGCCCCGAGGTTTTAAAACCGCCTACTACAAAGTGAGCCCATTCCAGATAATGGATGTTGAGACCCGCGACACCGCACCATCGGGTTATAAGGCGTGCTCCTGACGCCGAAGGGCTAAACACGCCTATTAATCATAAGCGGAAAACCGATTTATGTCATTGTTATTTGTTAGGTAATTTTCATAAAATAGAGCATTCAAAATTATGTGATAATAATATTTTTCAATAGTCATTCCTGTTTAATTCAAAAGTTTTCTCAATCAAATCAAATTGAGTCAATATAAGATTTCAAAGATTCGTATCATGTTTCAGCTTTGTTAAATTATGATATTAGTTCCAAAATGTTTAAAAGATAAACCGATGGGCAAATATCAAGAATAAAACGTTCACGTTGAAGAACTCTTAAGAGTTGCATTCAAGTTCTTCGTTTAATTACGCGTCCCTTAAGACAGGGGTGCGTTTCACCCTTAGGCGGTACCCGATAAGGACGCACCCCTGAAATTTTCTTCCGCAAAAGACAAGGACTCATAATTTCAGACGTTTTTCACTATACGACAGTCTAATAAAAAGATCTGCCTACCCGTTCCCCTGCGCCGCCATTTTATTGTCGCTATAATTTTCTTTTATCGCCGGTGCGCTAACAATAACCGGCAGGCCCGTCGAGCGTATCAAAAAGCCCTAAATCTCAGTTTAAAATTCGGATGCCGTGAATATGAGCCGTTTCCCCTGAAAAGTGAAAACGGGAACGACCGATCGAAAAGTAGTACGCGAACTTCGGGCGACCAAGTTCCACGGACGCACTGATGATGCAAGTTTGGAACGAGAGTTCAACGACTTTGAAAAAAGTGTAGGCACGAAAAAAAGTTGAGGAAACTTTCCGTTAAATGGGAAAGTTGTCCGAGACCATAGCAGATACTACGACTTATCCGATGAATGAGAGAAATATTAAAAATAGAAAACAGCTGTGAAAAAAACACAGATATATGCCGAGTCTGGTCGATTCTGCCAAACCGAAAAAGATTTGTAAACATTTTTTTTCAAAACGGGAGGGATGAAGTTCGGAAAAAAACATTACAAAAGTGAAAAGTTTAAATTGCGACCTTGAACCGGTGGCGTCGGCGGGAAACTTTTCGCGGACCGCGCTAATAGTGTGACTCGAAGTTGAAGACAAAAAAGTAGTAGATGTATAACAAGAAGAAGAAGAACAAGAACAAGAAGTGGAGGGAAAGTTTTAAATAGGAAGGGGTCGATATGGCCGCGATGCTATCATTAACTTCTCTTTCGCCCGCCCCCTCTGGATAAATATAACGTGGAAGTTTGCAATTTTCTATTTTGGTTGGGCGGTTAACAAAAGTTTGGCGGCCATTTCATATCCGAAGTTTGCGTGAGCCCGCGGAACAGCTGAGACGAAAATCGATGGCGGCTACAGGGTTAGTTTGTCGACTCGCTCGTCCTCGACTTTGCCTCTTGTTTTCATTCATCCCTAGGCCGGAGGAATGTTCGGCATGTTATGGGCGAAACATTGTTAAAGCTTTCGGTAACTCATTGTTATGTTATATGTTGGAATATTTTTGATTTTAATAAACTTTTCAATAGAACAGTTACAAAAACAATAGGGAAAAATAACAATGTTTTTTCGTTATAACAGAATTATCAAGATAATAACAAACAAGGAAAACTTTGATACTACTCAAATATGATCTTTTTAATGTGTAATATAAAATATAAAGTTCTATTTTATTTTAAAAACATCATATTTAATTTAAAATAAACGATTTTTTTTATTTTGGAAGGAAAACTAATATAATAAAACAAATTACTGGAATAAAAAAATGCTTTTCCGCATTCATAATGGAAAAATATTTAAAAGAAATTCTTCGATGATATTATAAATAATTGATAAAGTTGAGCGATAAAATATAACATTTTATTCCATTATAAAAATTAATATGGCATTCAAATGCGAATTTCAAAAATGTCGCATAAAATTCGGCAATGCGCCTATGCGCGATTCATTTGGTAATTGAACCAAAACGAGGGTGACTTAAATTAAAAAACAAAACAATAGAAAACGGAAAACGTATCGAAAAAAAGGGTTAAAAGACGAGGCTTTCGCGTGTCGGCCTTCGATAACGCGAAAACGCCACGACAGTGAAAAACCCATTTTCTTTATGCGTATCTTATCACAGCAATTAACGACTACCTGCGCATATTGTCAGCGCCCGTTCACCAATTTAAAACCGTTCTTTTTTTTAAACGATTTTTCAGTTACCTCCTTCCGCTCGACGGGGAGCCGAACGCGCTCCGACAATACAATTTCGAAGGTAAATAAGTCTTAAAGAGGAGGAATAAGTAAATTAGAAACGACACGATAAGGATCTCCCCCGTTTTTTCAACCGGTTGAAAATCGAGGCAAAGAATGGAGATGTTGACAGGGACGTGCGTGGCTGGAATACATTCAGTGCTTGGGCGCTGACGTGTTTCTCCCACGCTTGTTAACTTTATTTCGCCGGGTTTCGGTTCGGGTCCCTCCTGTGGGTGGTGGGTGGTCTATGGGAGGGACCGAGCACGAAAAAGAACCATAAAATCGGTGGGAAATGCGAGAATTCGGCGCATGTAACTGCCGAACGGTATAGCGATTGACAAATGGGTTTCGTATCGCTGCGATTATGTCGTTCGACACGAGAGCGCTTCATTGAGTTGAATAAGGCAACGGTGTGATTTGTATGACAAAATTGAACGTTTTTGAATCGTAAATCGTAATAGGGACATCTCAATTGGATGTCGTTTTATTATATTCAATAATAAACCGAAAATAATCAGAAAATCGTAATCCTTTCTGCACATGATATAATCTATCTTTATCATAATATTTTATTTTATTTTAGATTGAAATAGATGAAAATAATAGTTTTTGAAATTATTAAAATGTTCAAGTAAATATGCATGTGGTAAAAAAAAATCGACAAAACATTCCCTTGTATCAATTATGTGGACAATTTTGGTGTATTTGTCGCCGTTCAAGTGTATTTTCAGTCCGTGTATATATGGACTAGCGTTTCCGTCCAAGTATGCCTTATAATTATATATACTTGGACGGGTCACTACATGCCATGTGAATATATCACCTGTCACTTTGACAGCTGATAAGAGATGAAATCGATATATTTGCACAATTTGCGCATATGTAAGTAGTAATCGATTCAAGGATCATATAAGGAGAAAAACTGCCCCTAAAATTACTCATGACAACGAAAAAATGTCGGAAGCAGCGCAAACAAATATTTAAATTTTATTGTTTGTTGCGGCCATCTTATAAGAGCTGTCAAATACATGTTCGGCACGACATAACACGATCCAAGATATTGCACTATATGGAACATAATTTTAATGCTCATATTCGACGTCACATTCAAATATGAGCGTTAAATTGTATTACAAAAAGCATGAATATGCATTAAGTATGTTTTTATACACATGGCCTGAAGTCACTAGTCCAAGTATATATTATATAACATGTATGGGGAAAAAAAGCTTTTATATAATACATGGGCTAGGCCATGTTTATAAATGAATAGTTCATATATACATGGACTGAATATATGTACACCTGGACTGCAACTTATTCAACGCATTTTTCGATTTCTGAACATTATAAAAATAAATATAAAAATAGGTGGAATCATATCAGAATGACGCCACTGTGCGCCTAGAGCAACGTTCATCCTTAACGGCCAAACTTCCCGGATTTTTCCCGGGGAAATCCCAGCGCGGGCCGTGGGCAATCAAGTCGTTCTCCTCGTCCCCGTTCTTCTGCAGCTTTTGTGTCCGCTTTTCGTAGAATTTTTATCGGATATGCTAATGTTATGAATGATAAAAGCGTGGCGCAGCGACTGTTAAGCGCACTCGGGCAACGACATTAATTGACATCGTTTAACGGGGAGGATACGCAGGCCGTGTTTGTGGATACGACACCTCGGGGATCGCACGCATCTATATTGCTTAGATAATTTGTCGGGGAAAATATAAAATGCTCAAGAAAAAGTATTATGTATATAAATTGCGTATTACGAGAGCGGAGCGCGTTAAAAGTGTCGTTTAGATACGATCGATTGACTGGATTTGAATAGGGATCGTGTTTTCGGTGAATTGTTTTATAAAGTTTAACTTTGTTTAAAAAAAATGAAATGAGATTATATACGCAGAAACAGTAGGTAATATTTCAAAGTCAAAAGAGACACCTCGCCCCTATTGACTGCACTAGTGAGTGGAAAAATATATCTGAGAGGATGCGAAGCAGTATTTCATTCGTTCGAGTGTGTAGTTGCGATGCAAGAGTATAGTTGCAGGGTGCAACCAGAAAATATGATAAAAATGTAAAGATCCAATAACCATTCATCCATCAAGTGTCAAGATATAATCTGGACCGCAGGTAGGGTGCCCTAGAGGATTTTTCGTTGGGAAAGCAAACTATTCCGTAAACCGAATGAAGAAAGTTTCAAGACATTTTATTTGAAATACCATATTTGATTTATATAAAATTTTATTAATAAAATTGCATTTTAAATCTTTCTCGAATATGTTTATCTACCTATATAATTAAAAAAATTGACATATTTATTTGAATATTTTTGTGTCATATTAAAGTGAAAATTTTGTTTATTTTTCATACAATATATTTTCGAGGTAGATAACGGAAAATATGCCGGAAAAAGGATATAAAAACGCTGACATGAAGTATCCTTGGCGGGGACTCTTTATCCGACGAGTGAGTTAAGACCTACCCTCGAGAGTGCGCCGAATCCCGTTTGCCACCGGTTAGCCGGTCGCCAAGATAAACTGTTCCCGAAACTCCTGCATTTCGAAACGGGACTTACCTTCGTCCTGATACACCACCGGTGTATAAATATATTGTGTAAGAGCTCACAAATCTCACAGAATCTAGATCGCGGTGACGGCCAACATCCGATAACGAAAATTTAAATCACTTAAGATTTTAATAGAAAAATACTCGGGGATGAAAGTTTAATGCGTTCTCGGATTTTTTCATTGGCATGAAGTCAAAAGAACAATTCAAGTGCAGGGGACGTCGTCGATTTTAATTCCCTGGATGAGCAATAAAATTATTATCGTCGTTTTGTCTTCGGGACGCGGACAAGGCAATTTGTGAGCCCCGCCAATAAAAATCTTACATAATTGTTTTTATTTGAATAATTTTTACTGCAGAATTTTCATTAGCGTAAGGGATGCTAAATTAAAAAAAAATCGTCTGGTTTTGTAGGGTAGGGGGAAGGTAGGTGCCGTATCTGCAGGATATAAAATTGATCGCATATTTATGGTTTGCAGGGACGGCTGAAATTATTAGAGACGGCTGGTCTATAAGGGAGGTGGGATTCGGTGGGAGGGACGAGGAACGCGGGAGGCTTTCAAGGAAGACTCTTTGTGTTGGTCGGTTTTTTAGGATTAATCCCTAGCTGGAAAGTATTTCTATCGGCAAATCAATTATGCATAACATTGTTCATTACACTACGGCGAGGAAAACGAAGGGAGACTGCTCTTCCTGTGACGCTACGGAGCAACCCTTTATTTCCAATTTATAAATTTTTAAGCGGGAAAATTTGTGAATTAAATATTTCCTACATTTTTAGCCCATGTGCATATTTAATAGTATATATAATTCTGTGCCAAAAGGTAGAAGAAGTTGAATTGTATTTTATTTTCTATTTTCCCGAGCATCAAATTTTGATCCTTTATTTTCATTTTATTGTGAGAAAAGAATTTAAGTATTCACAAGTACTCAAGTTCAAGAGTTGAATTATATAAATAAAAATAGTTGAGGGTTTTTTTCCGTGATTCAAGTTTCTGGCCCTTTTGCAAACACCGCAGGGGATGTAAAAAATTAAAAAAGCAAAGCATTCTTGGTTGCAGCAGTTTCAACCCTTCAACGTTCACGTCTCGTTTTCGCAAGCCATACAAACGATCAGATTGTTCGTTGAAAAAAATAAAACACAAATGAAAAATGCATATCGCTATAACTCTGACAAAAGAGAACAATTTCATAAAACTCTTTTGATGCAAAATGTACTACAACTCATAACAACCGGTTGGATTTGAAAATGAAAAGTTACGAAACGTTTCTAAATCAATATAAATTTGCAACATAGAATTATATAATGAACCGAATAAAAATGATTATTATGAAAATTACATGGAACGATTCCACACACCATAAAACTCAAACCAATTCCGGCACTGACTGAGTGCGCAAAATGCACAAATTACGCATCAAATCCATCATCATATCCGACGAACCGATCACACACTTGCATAAGGACAGTCAGACATTTCGGTACGGGGCCATTTTTATCCCGAGAGGGGATCAAATGGCCGGAAGGAAGTAAATAAAGCCGGCTGGCCCATAACCAGGTTATGGCCGTGTCAATACAAACAGGCCATGGGGGTGCTCTCGATCCTGTTGTTTCCCTCGTATCGCTGTTTATTCCTGCAAGAGTGGATCTCGTCCGGCCCTGATTGGATTCGGGACGATTATTGTTTATTCGATGTCATAAATACGAATACATTGTATGCGAGACATTTATGTCGGTCTCGTAGTGAGAAGGGCGTGATGCATTTCGGTAATATGGTGATTGGTCTGGGTTGATTTCGTATTGGGTAATATGGTTATTTATGTGATGTGCCAATTTATTATTAGGAAATAAATTGAAACGGAAATATTTTTTATAACTTATAAAATATATGACCTCGAGATAATGAAATTTGCATTACTGAGATTGTATAATTCCCCGAAAGACGACGCTCGATAAATCGCGACGACAGGGTTTCGGTTTTAAGTCTGCCAACCACACTCCGGTACAATTTTAATATTTCGGGCGTCGCGATCAATTAATAAGATTAAGAAGACGCCTGGGGAGGAAGGCGACGCCATTTTTCCAAAGGACAACGAAGGGACGAAAGCAAAATCTGAAGCAAAGAATATAATATAATATAGCGGAGTAGACGCGCAATTCCCGTAAGCGTAATCTTAATCAGGGGACGACGTTACACCGGGCGTCAGTTACAATTTACCATTTTATTTTTAATCACTCGCCTTCCACTCCACAAAAGAAATCCACCCAAAAGACCCACCCCAGCCTCTCGTTCCAGGCTTTTTTCGAAAATCGGGGAGGATTGCTTCTAATGAAATTATCGAGTGCACTGGCGCGGGTTTTCTTTCGCGAAAAACAAAGGGCCGCGGCATTCCCTCCCTTAGACGGTTTTGTATTGTATACGTATATAAGGGCTGTTCGATTGTTTACCCGTGAGGTGTTCCTTCGCTGCGATCAATTATCATCTTTTCCGATAGAAGCTACGTTCATTATTGTTGAGATCAGTCGAAAAGAAAATTCTTTGATGTTCGTGCGGTCTTTAACAGTCTATTACAATTTTACGGTAGATTTTACAAATACACACAATCTTCTTTTTACACGGGGGATACGTTCCAGAGACTACTTTGTAAATAAAAAGTATGGTAACCATATAAAAAATAGAGATAGGTTCCATCAGTATATTTGAATGGAACTTCCATCCAAATGTACTTTGTAAAAAATGTGTAATGTGGAAAAATTTCACCATGCGAAATCGTCAAAAAACATCGAATTTTTAAATAATTAATAACTATAATTGTATACTGGCCTGCACTAAATCGTAATATTGTGGCAAAATAATACATTTTTAAATTTTTTTTTATATCGCGTTAAAGTGAAAAAAAAAAACTGTAAATAAATAATCGGTTCTTCTTCTTTGAATCGTATAATAAAAGGATGAGGTGAATTTAATATACGAGTTTATATATTAGATTAAAAATCAAACACGATTGAAAACGGTATCATCTAACATTGAACGATGAATTCAATGTTAGATGAAAACGCGCACATATCAATGAGAAAAATTTATTTGACAGAACCTGAGATCATACTACGCACACCAACACACATTCAATAAAATTTCCTCATACAAATATTAAAATATGAAAATGGCGTTCTATCGGAAAGCATCTGCGATAGGCGTGCGATTCATTTTCATAATATTCAATATATTCTATCCGCAAAAGCGTAGAAGGGGAAGCGGTGCGCGACTTAATCGCAAGCCTTCCCGCCCGCACGGGATCACAAAACTTTTTTCTCTTGCGGGCGAGGTGACAAATAAAGAATTTGCATTTAAATGGAACATTTCCATCTGTGACGACGACGAAGACATGGCGGAGGAACGCTCGCGAGGAGGGCGGAAAAGCCGCGTCGGTTGAATCCATCAAACGAGCGAACGTGTTAATAACGAGGCGAGAGTTTTCCGAACGCGATTTTCACGTTTTTTCGTCTGATGTGGAAAATCGTATGCTGCTTTTAAGATGGAATCGTTTTTTGATAGAAACTACGATTGTTGAAGTCTTAATGGAAAATGTTTAAGATGATTTGTTAATGCAAATGTAGAAAAAGTTGTGGAAGATGTTGAGGGGGAGTTTAAGAGAATAGTTGGCATGGTTTAGGTTGTATCATTTAGTGTGGAGAGTGTGCTGGAAAATGGCTTGGTGTCCATAAAAGTGGTACAGGGGTCGCAGCGAAGACGACATAACAAAAACAACAAGGCGTTAAGTCTTAGTTTCATTTGCGTGAAAACATTCTGCGTAATTAAGCGAGGGTGGTTTCAGAGGTTTGAAAGGATCTTCAGTTTTATCTTCACTAAAATTCAGATTTTTTGAGAAAAAATAGATCAATAAAATAATATTCAGATTTAGAATAAGATTGAAATCCTTAATTTTTAATGTAAACTAAATAATCAACAAAAAACTGTTCATAAACTGTGTAAGCCCTAGTTTTATTTCATGAAGCAAAATTAAGTCAGTTTTTATTTTTCACCAAAAGCTGTTTTCTACCCTTCTCAAATAACCTAAGCAATGAAAACGGACTCAGATATTATTTTTTTATGTTAATTGTGTCAATCCCGAGCGTAATTCTAGCAAATATCATCCGGAATGGCGTTAATCCCGCCTAATGTTACCGTCGACGAAAATAGAGGAAAATTTAACAGACAATATGCTTGCAAATAGCACGCAATAATTGTATGAAGTATTTTACTGTACAGCAAATTAAACATAAATATAAAAAAAATATGATTATTTTTTTTAACTAAATAAATAAACGGTCTTGTCGAATCTATTTAAATTGATAAATTTATCAAAAATATTTTTAGCATTTTCTAACATGAAGACACTCCGATTCTATTAAATATTTAAATTTTACACCCCAATACAAATCACAATAATTAAATCGAAGCAATTATAAACACGCTCGGTTATAAAAATGAATTATTTTCATGGCAAATATGTAAGAAGTTTATAAATCGCCGACGACTGCATGATGAAGACAACCCTTCGCTGGGACGGGAGCCTCTTTTATGGCCCTATTTGTGTATTTTAATTACAGTAATTATAAGCTAACGACGTTCCCTTTTTCTTATCCCGCCTGGCCGCCTGTTCCGCGTTTCCGTTTCCCGCCAAAACTGTCCCCGACCTCCGGCTGATTTATGGCCTGCATTCGAACAACAGTGCATCGCAGACAACCGTGACACCCAGCAATGGTGCTAATAGTCTTTCGCTAATTATATGGCGTCGTGTTCGCTAATTGAGTCTCGTTAAGTGATTAGTGCGTATTTGCGAAACGCGAGATGATTGATCGAATCGCTCAGATTTTAAATTGAAAGGATGAGCTTTAAAAATCATTTATTGTATTTTTTTGATCAAAATTATTATGTATCAACCCTGAATGTGCTATAATTTTCAAAAGAAAATCTCGATTATCATCAAAAGAAACCGAAAAATAGACACAATTAAAAAGCGAAAAAAGTGCAGACTACCCGCAGGGCAAACCACACTTTGGTGAAAAAAATCGAGTAGCATAATTATAACGGTGCGTAATTACAGAGCACTTTTCCGGAGGTGTTTAAAAGCCATCTAGACGCGTCTGTTTACGTTGTTGCACCGCTTGATTTCACCTCTTGATGTCGTCCTACCCTCGGCAATATCCCGTGGCGTCCTTTCCCAAAGCTCAGGTAGGGGAGAAGACTGCGAAAACCCAAAACCCATGGAATTTCCTCGGCGTTTTTTTCCACAGAACAACACCCCCGAAAAAAAGGCTCGAAAAATAAACCGGGGCGTCCGCGGGGGTGCGGTATCAGCTCAAGTGATATAATGAAGTTTTAATCGGCAAAGAAAGAAATATCCCGCAGGCCGAAGCCTTCCTTCCTTTATCCACCCCGGACGCCGGTATCCCTGGGGAGCTTCCCGGCACCGAGATTTCTCTAATTTCAGTTTTTTTTTCGGAAAAGAGGGAAGGCTCGCTTATTTACAGCCTTCTCGGTGATTGCAAAGCGCCAACACCGCAAGGGTCGGACCGACCTGTGGGCGTGGGTTGCTAAAGTGCTTTTGCAGAATTGGTGTTAAAATTACACGTAAAAGATTTTATATCGCGTGAGACCAGAGGAAACGGGATTTTCGCTGTGTGGTAATGAAAGCCGTAATTCATGCGTTTTTTTTTTAATTCACACCATGGGTTCTTTTCGACATGTTTGTGTAGATTTTATGCACCGTACTTGCAATAATTCATAGTCACTATAATGACGAGAGTTTTATATTTTTTTTTATGAAATAATATATTGTCTTTAAAAATATCAAAACAAGATAAGATCTTTTTGGTATATCGGTTGTTTTCTGTCATTTTAAAAGAAAGTTTGAGTACTGAAAACTATTTAAATTAATTGTATGGTGGTTTACTGTGCGCATTACTAGTCATTTAACGTCATAGTTATGAATCGATGCATTCGATAAAGTTTTAACTTTGTTACGGTCTACCATAACAAAACTCAAAAGAATACATATAAAATTTTCATCATTTCGCCCTCGATAAACAAGAATAATTTATTAGCCCCGTCCTCGAAAAGATCATCGAAACTTCGAACATTTCCACGCGAAAAACGAGCAAAACCGAAAACCCTCACACGGCAGAGACAACGAGACGACGACGTTCGAAAAACGATTTTACATAAGAGCGGCTCCGAGACGAGACACGAACGAGTTGATTTAAAATTTAAATATATCCAAATGTGACACATGCAGGGCGTGAACACACACCCACACCACCCACGGGAGACGTGCATGCCCTCCCGCAGGAATTTCCTCAGCGAGTTTCGTCTGGAGGCGGAGCGAGGCTTTTTAAATCGTCGAAATAATCCTCACCTTTCGCGGGTTCTTTTCGCGAAAAGTTTAAATTCGCGTTCGGTAATACATTTAGATCTCGTCGGCACGCATGCTAATGCCCCCTCGGCGACTTAACGTGCAGACTCACTTCTTAGAGAAAACAACGCCGAAGAAAGGATTATTAAATATATAAAGTCTTTGATGTGTGTGTGTAAAGTTCTGATTTTATTGATGGACTTCAAAGGGAATTTGTGTAAAGTGAAATGTATTGTTTTTTGTGAACAATGTGGTTTTAATTGAAGAAATTTGATATATGGTCGTAATGAACTGGTTCAGTGCGAATGGTTGCAACTTTTTCGAATTCTGCGCTTTCCCGTTGAATATGAATGAGCTACTCGTAAAGTTCTGTTATGAAATGAGAGTCGCTGCGCGCTGGACGAGAATGCATTGTTTCATTTTGAATTATTCACATGAAAAATTGTATTTAATTATTATATAAAAATGAAGAAGTGAGTATTATTTTTTAAATTAAAAGTTATTCGAGTGTAATAATGAAAAAAATTGCACTTTATAAAACTAACAAACATAGATTTAAAAAAAAAATTAATGATAACCTCCACTGCACATGTCACCCCACGCGCGAAAATTCCGCGATAATAAATTGAATTCCCTCAAAAATTTTCCCCGCGCAAACATTTTTCAAACACAAAATTGATCGTATCAAAATTTACATACGCGCATCCCTCAAACGGAAAACGCTCCTTCACGTCTTCCGGATTAGGCATCCGACGCTAAAACGCGTGCACTTTTTCCTCCTTTCCGATTATTTGTTTTGCATCCATTTAGGGCCGCAGCTGACGAATATGCAAATTCGGCACCTCCCGAAGGTGTTCTCTCTCCTCCAAGAAGTCGAAGGGCTTCACATCCACCCTTTGCCTCGTGTGGTAAAACGCCCTCCGAGGTCGGAGAACGGCTGCATCCGTTCACTATTCCCGTTCATCCCGATTTATTAATATTTTATGTAAGCTTTTACTTTTAATTACGTTCTTGGTGCGTTGCGATATTAAGAATTTACTTCAGGATTTTATTGGCGCATGTTTTTTAAATTTTAAAAAAGTCTTTAAATAAAGATATATTTTTTAATTTTTTAAAAGAGTTTCGATGCTGTTGTGCATTGTTTCTAATAGTTCCCATAGATAAGTGTCGTTGGATGTTGTCAATATTTAAATCAGTGTTTCCCAACTTTATTCGTGCCATGCCTCACTTTAACGTTTCAAAATTCCCCTTGCTTCCATATCAAAATTTTAAAGTTACACATAAAATTCTGAAAAAAAAGTTAACCAGCTATCTTATTTTGTCTAAATAAACTACAATAACAATTACAGCTGAATTAGTCATCTCACATAGTCAATACGATTGTACAAATTTTTTGTTTGAAACATTTTTTTATACAAAAATAAGAGTGTCGTCATATTTTTTTGGAAAATCAGGGCTACAATATAAAAAAATAATATCAAAACCGCGTTTTTTAACAAAAAAATTAAAAAACATTGTTGTCCCCCCCCCCAAAATAAATTGAGCCGGAATTATGAGTCTAACTCGTCATGCATAATCCAGGACAAATGTAGAAGTAAGACTCGTCATATTTTTTTTAGTTTTATTCATACATTGCAGTAGTACAGTGTACTCAACGAGCTATAAAAAATAATAAGAAGTAAGAAAGCAATTGTCGCTACAATTAAGAAAATGCTATACTTTGATCCAAATTTTACGAAAAAAAATACCGGCACAATAGGATAAAATTTCCTCTCGGTGGGGTAAAGGTCCCACTTTGGGAAGCACTGGCAGATGTGTGTGTTAATTTTTTTTGTATGGATTTAAATTATTTTGTACTTTTTGTACTTTGTACATTTTGTACTTTGTACCGAAAATTAAAGCTTCTCAAAAATTACTAACAAAAAATGACAAATTTTAGTATCTTTACAAATTTATTTGAACCTACACAAATCACCACTTTATTCCTTACACTTATGCTGATTAAAAAATCCAAAACCGACAACAAATCCCAATCCATACAAAAAAAATTAACACACACACACACACACACATACACATACACACACATACACACACACACACACACACACACATCTCCACCTCGACAGAATAAGAATACGTACACCAGAACTTCTTGAATATTTAGGCGGTTTTGCGGGCGGCGGCGTTGTATCGCGCGCGCAATCCTCCTTATTTGCATTTACACGGACGCATCCACCCATCCACCCGTCCACCATTCCATGCCCCACGTGTCTACCCGCGAATGCACGTCCTCGTACAACACATCGCGAGGATGTGCCGCGTATGTGGACTGCGAAACGGTGTTCGGGACGTTGCCGAAGTTGCCGCCGTCTCAACTTGTTCAAGGACATGAAATTTTGCATAGTTCGCGCCGCGCGAATTTGCCATTCTAGTTAGCGCGGAGTTTTCGCAATAACGGCATCGATCTGTCGCCGTAGACAGTGTCAAGTTCATGTGAGTGCATAGTAAAAATTTGTTGAAGTCGATGATGTTGAATGTTAAAAAGTCGATGATTTAAAAAAAAAAAATGAGTAAGAACGGATGTTTTGAAAAATCGTTTAATAAAATGATGAAGTTTAAGAGTTATCGTTTATTGTGTGTTTTAAATTTAGAGTTTTTTTCCCTCAAGTCCAATGTTTTCCACTTCGATCCAAATACTTACCATTTGAAACGAAATATTCAGCATTTTAAATAAAATATTGTTTATTTCAAAATTGATATTTTATATTTCAAATGTTCGTCGATTCAAGAATATTTTGTTTGAAATGGAAAGTAATTGAACTGAAGTGGAAAAAATTGAACTTTGGCTGAGTAAAATATCTACTTTTTAAACTTAAAATATGCGTTTATCTTATCATACTAATAATTTACTATAAGAGTTACATAGCAATTGTTTATAGGGTGTCCACTGAAAGAAAAATCATATCTTGTTCATTTTAAATATTTTTTTATAGATTACAGAACATCTTTGGGAGTTTAAAATAAGTACATATGATGTCTAAGAATGATAAAAACTTATTAAATCTTTTTATTCCAGTAAAATATCAATTATTAAAAGTCAAAGAAAGCACCGCATCAAATAGTAAATTTTCGGGGATGCAATTGATGCTGATGTGTTTTTCCGGAATTTTCCGCATCCGAAATCAACAGTTTTGTTTGTTGATGTACTCATTTAAATGAAAATAGATCTGGTTCTCATCATAAATTAATTTTTCATTAAAAAATTTCCGATATTTTCTTTGAGTTTCAATACTTGATTTTTCACTGGAATAGAAAACCACAATTAATTTTACTCATTGCTGGACGTCATATGTAACAATTTTTAAGCCATTAAAAAATAAAATAAAAAGATTGCGACTTTTCAAAACCTTTCAGTCTTTCAGCACCACCCTATACAGAGATTTTTCACTATAGACTGATTCAAAATGTAAATTAAAGCCAATTTAAACCGCGCAACAACGCACCCGACCAACATTCCGAATATATTCCCGCTTTATCCGTTCGGAAAGGAAGCGGATGCGTTACAGCCGAATTTATAGGCACTGCATGCGCGTATTTAAGCGGCAAGCTCAACTATTTAGCTCACTATTTGTTAATAGGGGCGAGCGTGTGTTTATACGGGCAAAGACGCGCCGCACAACACTCGTTCGCCAAATATTGGGCGTCGCGACGCCGCGGAAGATTACACATGAATTATGGCCAACGGAGATATCTAATTGCGGAGGGAGCTCGCTACAAGGATCCAGCAAGGACGAAAGGGGGTAGTGGTGCAGTGAAAGGGGGGCTATTTCGGTGGCGGAGCGCCCGGGGGCTACTGGATGCACCACGACCGCAGACTGCGCCGATATCTTCGAATTAGATTCCTCAATTAACAGGGGAAGTTTTTATCTTGTTCGAGTTTATTTAACGTTAATAATGAATTTTCTTTGATTATTTTTTTTCATGTCTGGATTTTGCCTGGTGTTTGGTGGTTTTTTTTGACACCCATGGAGCACCTTGAAAAGGTTATCATCATGCTCAAAGAACAACTGAAATAATAATAACTGAAGTGAAAAGATATATTATACATAGGAAGGGGAGAGGGGAAGGAGGGCCGATTCAAACATACGTACATACTGCACATACTGGTGTACCGACCGTTGAAGGGAAATTGTAATTATTGTCACAACTAGTCGCGACGCCCGCATAATATATTATAATTTGTATGGCGATCGATAGATTGGGCTTTGTATCAGAACCATTTTTTGGAATCGTCTCATTAGGTGCAGACGAGAGACTTTTTGTCCGCCGATAATTTGGTCGGATTGGGATCTGCTCTCGAACGATAGAGTTCTCGTCTGCTAGTTTGTAGGCAGTTATAAAATTAATATAAAATTGTCGAGTCGACCGAATAAAACGATCGACTGGTGCGCACGCGTGGAAGAGCACCATACTGATTTAGGGCCGATCTTTCAATTGTCGGTTAAGAGTTATTCTCGGAATAAGCCTTTTAGTTTTTATGGTTATTCACGGCCGGTCACGGATAAAGTCACGTATAAAGTCACGGACAACCATGCTAGTTGTCCGTGACTTTATCCGTGACTTTATCCGTGACCGGCCGCGAATTACCATAAAAACTAAAAGGCTTATTCCGAGAATAACTCTTAACCGACGATTGAAAGATCGGCCCTTAGTAGTCAGCCGATAGTTTAGTGATCGACTAGGTAATCGCGTAGACTATTAAACTTGTTTACCGAATCATTATAATTTGCGTACTTGCATGAATCTCCATACTGATTAAAATTATCGGCGGACAAAAAGTCCCTCGTCCGCACCTAGTTTTAACGAGAAAATTAACTTTCATTTTCTGGTCAAATGGTTAAATACCAAATTTGAGACGATCGAGTAGATGTTAAACATGGAATCATACTCTACCACCTGCATCTTGAACCATCACCAATACGATCGATAGTCCCTGCAACATACCGCTGCACCACGGGCTGGCTTTTCGTTGATGGAAATTATGTTGAGGTTTTTGTTTAGATCGATGTGAGCGGATAGGGGTTGTGTGTACAGTGTCGCGTCTAATTTACGATAAACTGAATAAGTGGTTCTAGTGCAGCGTCGGTTCTTCCGAGTCGTTGCTCATAAATTAGGCAATCGCAGCATCCTCAAAGAGCGGCTCGTTATTCAACCGAAGACATAAAAATATTATATGCGATATTATGGAGGAAGCTCGGCTCAGGCGTACCTACTCGAGGCGGGATATGCATGAATGAAAATTATCATTAAAAAGTTTTGCATTTAACGGATCTTAGCTTCGCATTAATATCAAAATGCGAATATATGAAGTTAATATTTCGTATGCTATTAAATCATTATTCATATATTGATCACTGCAGGATAAAGCTTTTTTTAATATAATAAAATAAAATATTATGTCGTTTTTTTAATGAGCTTAGAATATTAAAATCATTTTCGTTCTAATGTGTTATTAAACTAATTATTTCGATATCAAATGCGCCTTATTAAAATTTCATTCACCACGAGATAGTATTATATAATACATTTTCGAAATATCTTCTAACATTCATAAATATTTTTTTATTATGAAACCATGAAAAAGTATTAAGACGAAGAAAATTCGTTAAAAATTTTAATATTATATATACTAAAACCATCTTTTACACAAAAATGCTTAAATCACTTCAGCGATCGATACAATAAAACTAAACCAATGAAAACTCAAATAAAAAAAAAGTTTATTGAATCACAACCCAAGATGAACCCGCAATCCGAATTAATCGACTATACATAACGGCGTTAAAGTTAAACGCGCTTAGATAGGCAATCGTTCGCGACACGTACGATTAACATAACGCAATACAAGTTATATGGGTGCCGAGTGCAGTGGCGGCGCGTTAAATTAATTTTAAATTGCGATCCGCGAACGGGCGCTCAGTCGGCCGTATTCGCGCCAGGATCCAGGATTCCGCTCCATTTAATGCCCGAAGATATCTTCGCACTCCTTTAAACCGGATGATAAATAGGCCGTTGGGCAATTAAAACGCTTGAAATTATCGTATCGAGTTGTGCGTGATAGTTAATGTTATGTTAAGTGATACGCATTGGATTTTAGGGAAGATTTTGTGCGTGTGATTGTATATTTTGTTTTTTAATGAGAATGTGTGATTTGTTAAAAAAAATTAAATTAATTATTATGATCGAGGGATGATCTTAACATTTTTAAAAGTTTTTTTTGTTCGACGAGAAATTTGAATATTTTATGATATCTAATAGTCATCATCTATAAAGATCACTGAATTTATTAACTATAGATGTGTAATACGTAATTTTACCATTATTTAATTCACCGGATATAAAAATTAATGTGAAGATTCATACGACACATCGGTTAATGTTTTACTGCAGAGTCTGCTCACATATTGTCTTTATCTGCAGGTTATTAACATAATAACGAGACGGCGCATATTACCCCACTCGCCCCGTCGAGCAGAACACTCAGACGGATAATTAAGAAATATTCGTTTATGTGCGCGACTACGCCACTGCTCTAAGTGGACGGTCTGACTGCTACTACCTCTACGACACCCTGTTCCGAAACGCATATAATTTTTAACATTATTGAATCTATACCAAAAATATAATATAATAATCGAATTCATCAAAAACTTCTGAAAAATCCTGCAGTGGATGTTGTACAAATTGCATATGATGAAGATACAAGAATTTACAGAACCTTTAACATCGCAAAACAAACCGCATACTTAGAAAATATGCAAATGCATTTTTAGACGATGCTCGAAACGATGTTTAATAAGACTAGTGCGATAACACGCTCACTCGAGCGTCTTTACACGCCCGCGAACGTAAAAGTGGCTGCACGCGAAAATGCATCCTCCGAGGATAACACACACACAGAAGGTCTGCATAGTCTGGTAGCTGAATATGAAGCTATTTTCAGCGAAAGCGCACTTGTCTTTATTTATCAACGAAAATTGCCGAGATAGCGCGCGCGCGTTTTAATTGAACCCGGGATGAGTCCGTCGCCGTTGTGCAGCCGAGAATGCAATTGCAACGTCTCCTGAGATAATGAAGCTGCGAGATGCATCGGGTGGAATGGGGATGGATAGCGGTTGGTGTCAAAAATGTATGAGTCGTGTGTGAAAGCGTCTGAGTTGTTCAATCGAATGGAAAACTGGAGGAGTGTTGAATTTTGGAAGGAGTTTGTGACAATGGTGTGATGAATTGAAGGTTGGTTAGTTGTTTTGTATTAGTGGTGGTGAGGTGGATTCAGATGATATATCGTATACTATTATTATTTGAAAATCGAACAAATATCATGTTCGTTGATTATTCGGAAATATTTTGAAAAGCGAGTAACATTGAAATAATGCCGTAATAAAATATTTTTTTGAAAGTTCAAATAAAAAGCGTTTGGAATAAATTAAATCATAGAAGAATCTCGATATATTAAAGAATATACATTTTCATCAGTACGTACATTGATACGCTTCTGATTATTCGTCATCCTAGCAATCAAACAATTATCGTTCAACAAAAATGTAATTTCAAATTTACCTTATCAAAAATTTTCAATGACAACAAAGTTAATTTTGAGTCTTGCTAATACACTTGACTCTCTCTATATGCCAGAAAAGTCAAGAAAAACTAATATGTTATAAAAATCATATAATAAAGTAATTTTGCTACGAGGTTGGCTCTCGGATAAGGTATATAGCCTAGACCCTCAATATTTGATGGGGAGACCTTGTCCTACAGTGGGCACAAAACCGGTCGACAATGATGATGATGATGAATAAAGTAATTAGAAACATAGATTTACTCACAGCGATGATAATTTTCCGGAAAAATCACGATCAACCCAACACGATCGTTACAAAGAAAAAACTTAAGAACAAATAATGTTCGAACATATTTCAATTGAAAATTTAAATCTGAGTGATACTTGTATACCAAAATAATTTCATATAAAAAAAGAAAATATATTCGACCATTCTTCTCTTCACCTACAACTATAACTGAAAATTTCATCACAGCTTCAACACGAAAACTCCTCTAACAAACAAAAACGATCAATACACAAAACCACCGAATCCAACAAGCAATAACAAAACAAATTTTCGGACCTCGCCTCCAATTAAGCCCTCGCCAAATTAACGAAGACGTTAAGTGCGACACACGCATAATCCGGCACTTCTACGAACGTCTATGGCTGCGGTGTCATAACACCAGGCGCAAACAAAGTACCATTGTGTCTACAACCTCCTCTACGAACATACACACACACATTTTGAGAGAAAGCGGGGTAATAGTGAACGCGGCGTGCATCCATTTCGGCTGCGGATTAGAGATTGCACTCATCTCGCGGCTCTCTTCCACGAATGGCGCCCGTCGTTGTTTCGGTTTCCATTCGCTTAATTAACGTGTAAAATTGAAGATATCTTTTATTGTGTGTGTGTGTGAAAAGAAAAGCCCCGCGGTGCATTTTCGCGGTTTCGTTTGTTCGTGCGGTGTCGTTTTACGCGCGCCTTCTGAATACGTGCGCGATAGATTTTTCCCCAGACGATTTCAATTTTGGAATACACGAAATTCGCATTTCGAATGTGCTGAGTGTTTTTCTATGTTTAAATATGTGAAAAAATGTTTTTGAATGAACTTTTTATATTAGAACAATTAGAATATTTTATACTTGGACATAATAGTGATGCTTGATGAAAAATCAAAATAAGAAGAACGAATTGTTAAGTTTAAAAATATATATAAATTTTTTGTAATCGGAAAATTTTATAATAAATAAAAGGCAGTTGATTTTTAATTATAAACAATTGAAATATTAACACAAAAATAAATTTTATTTATATAAAGAATTACTATTAGTAAAAGTATTAACATTTCACTCATAATTTTCTAAGTCACCTATTTTTCGAAAAACGTTCTTAGTTTCTCAAAAAATGATTATAAATATCATCCCAAATCAAATCTTCTTCAATTTATTGTTGAAAAAAAAAAATTATATTTTATAATTAAAATTTTTATTTTAATTAAAAAAGTATAACAGAACTTTTCCTCACTTCAGATAACATACGATAACCTTAAACATAAAAAAAAATTATAAAGATATTTCATCATTATTTATACAAAGCCATCGACCAACAAAACAAATATTTCGTTATTAATCGACTCTACACTAAACAATATTATATCTGTATAATAAATTTGACGCGACATAGTAAAAGCATGATTTATTCCCAACAACCGAGGATTATCTACGTGCGAAAGATAATGGATTCAAACGCCGCAAGATATAACACAAAACGAATTTATAAGTATGACTAAGATATAGCGAGGCTTTCGATTGCAACGAGAGCTTTGGCCGCAGCCCGAAAGCTTTAACCGCTTTCTGCGATTCGCGAACGAAGCCTCGCAAAGTGGCTACGGAGATAATAACCCTGGCGGTTATGCGGATACAGGGTGTTCCCGAAGTACACGTATACTGACCGTGCTGTGTAACAAGCTCTGGTTTCGGATAAAGGGCGTAGCGATACATTGTCTGGTGCGTCCATCAAATTAGCGAATCTAGTCGAACGTAGACTTATTGTTAGACCAGACGAGAGCTCGTAAATTTTGACGACTGTTTGCATGAAGGTTGTAAATTACGATTGATAGATTTGTAGCAATTTGTAAATATAATAAAACTCGTCCGTTAATTTTTTTTAAATATCTCAGTAAAATAATTTTTTAAAGATTATCTAATGTAATTTTTTCAGACAGCAAAATCCGATTTGCACAAATGATGAAATTTTTTTTTAATTTGAAGTTGTGCAACACGTGATATTAATATAATACTAATTGACTGATATTATCTTAATAAAATTACAAAAATACCCGGATACAATTTGTGATTAAATTGGATATAATTTTTTTATCTTGTTTCATTCGTGCTTGTCGTTTGTGAAATAATGTACCGCTTGTATATTTTTCGAATCGATTCAATATTGCTTCAAGTTATTTGTTTATTTTCTTTTTGTTATTTATTGAAAACAAAATCGGGTGATGGTTTTTATGTAATTTTCGCGAATTAATCTAATAATAAGTACACCCAATCCTCTTTTTACAAGGTTCCGAAATAACACGGTTCAAGAAAGATGAACCGATTACTTTTTTACACGGATTTTCCACTTTAACGCGGTATAAAAATAATAAAAATATGTACATATTATTATGCGACAATGGTAAGATTCGACGCAGGCTAGTACACTGATATAATTATATGTATTTAATTATAGTTTTTAAATAAAAATTTCGACGTATTTTGATGAATTTTTACGGCAAAAATTTTTCAAGGTGAAAATTTCTCACATCGCACATTTTTTTATAAAGTATATTTGGGTGGAAGTTCTATCCAAATATAGTGATGGAACCTATCTCCAATTTTTGTATGGTCACTATACATTTTTTACACGGTTTTTTATTTACACGGTAGTCTCTGGAACGTATCCCCCGTGTAAAAAGAGGATCGGGTGTGTAAGGTATTCGAAAACATAAAACAAATATTGAAAAGTTAACATTTTCAGGGGAATTTCGCTTTGAGAGTTGTGACGCTAGAAAATTGTGTAAGTGCTAAAATTGATCCAGATATGTTCGGTGATTATAAACTTTTTGTCGATAGCTCAAACAATAAAACTGTGATCAGAGGATATATCAATGTCAATTTTAGTCATTTTATAGTAACAGTACGTAAAAATAATTTTCAGTCATCTAAATAATATATTATAGTATTAAAATAAATAAAAAATTCAAATTTAAAGGGGAAATACGTATTAAATCTTCGGAAAGGCAATGAAGTTAAACAGATTATCGGAAAAACTATTGAAAGCCCATGTTCTAATATGCTACTCTATGTAGTACTATCAAAAACATTTAATGCGTCGGAAAAATGCTACATCCAAAAGGTTTTCGTTTTTTAAAAATCAATAATTATGTAAAATTACTAAAAGTTGATAATGATTTTATATTAATTTTCAGAATAATTACACATTAGAATTTTTGGATTTCAACCATTTGGCACATAAAGTATTAGGATCCAAAACTTTTTATGGGACTTTAGAATTACTTCTAGAATATTTTTCAAGTAGAGGGGCAACTTTTTGTGGACGTTTTGTTCTAGAAATATCACCACTTCCTAAAAAGAAGACCACTTAATCAACAATTACATATGAATGTATAATATAAATTTGATCAAAATAAAAAAAAAATTTCAACAAAATTTTATATGTACATGTATATGAAAAACACAATTTCAAAATTAAATGTATATTTTTATTATATCACCGATAAAAGTCGTTCGGTCTTTAAAACAAGAAATTAAAATACGAATAAGTTCTTAATGAATATCGAAATTTAATTTCAGCACTGAAACAAAGATCACACGTGATTTTAATACATTAAAAACGACACATACACACAGAGTATATATGTATGTATGTACATTGACGAATAATCAGAGGTGAAAGTCTCCTTCGTCGAGAAAGTTCATCCATGTCTACCCACCGTCGCATAAACTACACCGTCATACTCAAATCTGCACCCTTCAACCCACGGGAATGAAGCTCGTCTCCCCGACGCAGCTTTATTGTTATGCGCGGAACAAAATAAAATTAAGACCATAAATAAAAAGTTTCCAAACAAAAATATTCTGGAAAAGCGGCAGGGTTTCCTTTTATACATCATATTTCGGTCACTGTAGTATTTTTTTATACGGAAGAGTGGCTGCGATTGAATTCAACGCGTAAATGATGTTTAATGGAAACTAGACGTTGGTAGTGAGAGAGAGATTTGCCATGGGTAATTTTCGTGTGAATTTTGGCTTGTCGGTGTTTGCTTCGTAGGCTACGACACCCCTAGAAGAACCTTTTGCAGTTCGGGACACCTCAACCACAGCCAGGTGAGACGGTCAAAGGTGGGATTCTGTTCAACGCCGTCTATTTCGGTGGGACGTCGAACCCCAAACCAACGTTTTGCAAAGAGATGTTCAACTCGATTGATTTTAATTAAAATATTTCGATTACAGTGATATAATTTTCACTTTGATTTATTTGTTTTGTATTATCTGGTTGAAATTGGTAATTATTCAAATTATTATTTAAAATGAAAGGCTAGATTTCAAATAAATGATTTCATATTTTATATGACAGTAGAAATCTTTTGATTATTTTTTAGTATTTGAATTATTCAAGAGTTTTTTCTTTTTCAAGAGCATATATAATGAGGAAAAATGCTTATTATTTGAAAGACCGCATTCTATAGTGATTTTTTATGTAGATTGTATACAACGATTATATCTTAGTTCAATGTTTCATTAACCACACCGATTCCAAAATGAAGTAATAAATGGTGCGGTGTGCGCACAGACGTGAATAATATTAGCCAAAAACGATCTGAAAAGGAATGACTTTACTATTCGACCTCATCACAAATTACTTTCCTTTTACATAAAAAATAATACACAAATTCTTCAAAAAATTCTAGAAGTATATATTAAAAAAAACCATCTCTACAAATTCTTCCATGAACCAATGCACAAACCCGTCTCAACAAAACCACCCACACGAACTGCAACCGAGGAATTGGAACGGGACACAGTTTTCCCATCCCGGCACTAATAGAGGCTTAACCCGGACTATTGGAGGTGAATACGCGATTGGTTAGGACCGCGGTCTGAACCTAAACCCGTTACCTGCCTCACCTCCGACGGTGATAGCTGCGGTTTGCTGCAACATCCCCAACCTCCCCAAAGCCTCCCAACCACCCCCCGGATCTGCCTGTGCTGCAGCCCTTCGCGCCCATCCCTTCGGCGGCGGTTAATTGATAAATAAATACTAGACCCGATTTAATTTCGCGATACGTGCGCGAAGCGGCGAATTTAATCCGACGTCTGGCTCCCGTATAATTTCTGCGTACAAATAATTCGTTTTGGTCTGATTTCGTTGGGATTTTGCTGGGTGGTTTGTTGTCGAATGTGTGTGAAATCTTATCTTATTAGATTAAGGATTTTATATTTGATTTATGTGATTTTTATAAAAATGTTTTATTTATGCTTCCGTGTAAAATTTTCGTTAAATTATTCAGTTTTGTGTGTTCAATATTGAAAAAAAAGAAAAGCTGATAAATGATGCATCGAATGCACTATAAATAATTTTGACAAATATAATATTTTTTACTATTTGGTACTTTTCCATTCGCTTCTATCCTGAGCCACATATCTTGCGTATTTCGTCTATCCATCTTCCACGCGGCCTTTTTTGAGAGAGTTTAACGCCTCTCTGATACCAGTCCAAGATTTTCCTTGTCTAGCGACCATCTTCTCTTTGTGCAAAATTACTCGCCCACTGCCATTTTAGTTTTTTCACGCGTTCGATAACGTCCTTGACTTTAGTCATTTTACGAATCCATTCATTCCTCTTACGATATTTCAACAAGATACCTAGTATACGTCGTTCCATTCCTCTCTGCGCACACCGCAACTTATTTATTTACTTAGAACTCATGCGCCAAGTTTCACTGCCATAGGTTAAAACTAGCAAGACACACTGGTTGAAAGTTTTGGATTTTTCGAATATTATTATAATTTTAATGCTTAATATAAATAATATTATTACATATAAACATCTTTTAATTATATTAAAATAAAATTTTAAATTCAATGGTAAAAAAGAACAAATCTTAAGTGGCAAGCATGTCCATATGGACACGACTGCTTTATAAGAAAGTAGAAAGAATATTTTCATATTAATTTCAATTTTAGTTTCATTTAACACACCGATACATTATAAGTAGAAATAAATTATTTTTATAAGAAAAAAAAAATCTTGTCACATCAACAATAAAATTTTTGTGTTCATATGGACACCATTATCACTAATAAGTTAAAATTATGGAATAAATAAAAATAAAAAAAGGGAGGCCCACAGTAACAATTTGTACCCAGGTCCAATTTTTCTCTCGGCGGTCCCGCTGATCACCGATAATAATCACAGATACACATTGGTATTAAAAAAGCGTTAGAATAGTAATTTAAATTGAATTAAACAAATTCAAACGATTACACTAAATCACCATGCAATATTTTAAAGTACAGTTGTCAGTTGTTTAAAATTTAACAATGGAGTTACAACGCTTTATTGTGTTTGGTATTGCATTTGCAACGATTCGGTCGATTTCAGATTGCATTCCAAGAAAACCAAAACAACAAATCGCTTACGTAAAATTTATTTTCAGTTTTTTATAGCTTAAAATGTTTTATTTAAAAAAATGAAATAATTATTTAAATAATTTTATCAAGGGCGAATATGAGATGAAAATCCAAAGATTAGAAAAATGCCCAAATGCGCTGGGACCATTTGACTCTGAATTATATAACAAGTATGAAATATTTTGGAAGGAAGAAAACGGAAAAACTATTATATACGGATATGTAAACATTGAAAGATCGCACCAAGTACAAAAAGTAGGTTTTTATTTATTTTTTAATCGATATAAAATAAAATCATTGAATATGTATATATTAAAATTGAAAAAAATTGAGGTAACATTTTTGGCAGATTTGTGGAATGGTACTAAATTAAAACAAGTGTGTAATTTGACAATACAAAAACCTTGCGAGCGTAGAATGGTTCAAGAAATTTTGGATAAACTGATTGCAAGTAACATTAAAAGCAACTGTCAGTTTCCCAAAGTAGGCCTTTGAAAATATATTCGAAATAATTATTATTATAAAAATCTGTTGTCAATTGTATGTTTCATTTTCTAGGGGAATTTCAATATATCAATTACTAACATAGATTACCTTCTTAAAAAGTTTATTGGAAAAAAGTTTTATTTAGGTAAAGTTACATTAGATATTCTTTATTATTCAAGCCGAGGATTAACATCGTGTATAAATGCCACTGCAGAATTGATACCATTAACTAAAAAGATTTCAAATAAATCAAACTCATAAATTCAACTGGTTTATCACATTTATTTGTATTTATTCACCAATATAATTATATTGAAATATATAATCATAAAAATCGCCTAATGTAACATAACGTGTATTGTGTTAGCTATACACATTAATATAAAATTTTTAACATTTTTTATTATTTTTCAATGATTTGTACTCACACGTTATGTCCATACAAATATCATATTTTAAGTGGATTGTTTGAGGGTCACGAGGAGTCCTTGCATAAAGGCTCTAATATACAACACAACACGTGTAGTAGACGAAATATTGTTTATTTTTTATCAAGCTTTTATTAACTTGGCTTTTGTGTAGATTTTTATATAAAAACACATTTGAAGTTACAGATACTAACCTATTTGTATAACTATTATGTACTTTTATTTAAAAGATTTCATTTTCGTATAATAAAATTTCATATTTTGAATTATATTCATTTTCTATTACAATCAATTTTTATCGAATTATTTAAGTTAAATAAATTATATGTTAAAACACCATAATCTTTAAGCACTAGGATCTCTTTATATGCGGTTTTTAATGCGGATTTGAAGTTACGCGATTTTTTTAAGAAAATTAAAAAATATATACAAAAATATGTACATATATTTATTCAAATTTATAATAGTATGTAATTTTTAATTAATAGGGTGTTGAAATAGGCATGATTTTATCACATCTGATTGTGAGCAGGTTATGAGTTTCAGCAATTTTTGCGAGTTATAAATGTAATAAATATAGTAATGTAATGTAATAAATAAATTGACAACACATATGAACTATAATTTAATATTGTTGTTAATATTTCCATGCAATTACAGTCCTATGCAGTATTTTTACAGCTTGCCTTACAGTAACAAACTCCATTCATATTGTGGTTCCCAAACGTTTGCGCAAATGATACTTGCACACACGACGCTAGCTCTCACGAATGCTAGCGTATACTAATGCTAGTAAATATCAATGTTAGCGCACACTGACGTTAGCCGAAAGCGATGCTAACGCACATTTACAACAACTCGTTTAAATTTACTATTTTCATTGACACAAAACATTATGAAAAGGTCTTCATCGTCGCTAATATCAAAATATCTGCTATGTCACCAAAATTCGAAATAAAGCTTTCGTTATTTTTATAATTTTCAATTTAAAAAATCATTAATTAAGCACTTATTTTATAATTATCATTAAAGTATAGTTAAAATTTAAAAAAAAATCCCAAATTGTGCAATTGTGTAAAATGTCTATTCACCGACGAGATTATGTCTATAAATTATAGAAATTATTATAAAAACGGAAGGGATGAAACGAAAGAGGTAACTTTCAGAGAAACCAACATGATATGTGTGACGACGTAGAAATAAAAAAATGAATATTTTAGATTTTTTTATACGACTTTTCGTGCATTTTAGGTAAAAATATGTTTCGGACTTGACATTTTACCATTAATGATAAAATAATATTTAGACCAAAAACTAAAGCTTACAAACAAAACTATAAAAAATGATATGATAACAAAACGAAGAGACGAGGGGGAGACTTGTCTAATTTCGTAATATTAAGCGCTCGTTTTTCATTGTCTTGTATTATAAATAGTAAAAAAATAAAAAAAAACATTCAATCATAAAGTATCAACCTTCTTTTTTATCAAACCATTATTTAGATTAATTTATTATCAATTTTATGTAACATCTTCTTAAGGATCGAATCTGAGACGTCTAATTCCGTGATACTGTGGCTAATTTCATAATAGTGGTTGTATAGTTCCGTGATAGTATACTTAATTTTGAGAAAAGCTTCGTAATATTTTTTTCAATAATAAAAAGATTAGCATTGAAATGTTATAGAAGATTTATCAAATATTTTTTCAAAATAACTCATGATTTTGTTTAAATACTTTTCGTAGTTTCAAGAAAAGCACAAGTAAATGAAACAAACAATTTTTCTTAATTAAAATAATTTTAATAATGAATATTTTTATCAATACTGACTATTAGATGTCGATGAAATAATTTTTTCGTAATTTATCTTAAAGCTTACAGTTGTTAACTTAATATAAAATGCTAAAATGCTCAGATTGTTAAGGCTATCACACTCATCCCGGTAAATATTTTAATAAAATAATGTTTTAAAATTTTACATATATGTACTCCTATTCTACCTATTAACATTAAAAAAAATTGTATAAAGATTGAAAACTTTGTTTTACTCGCCTGAATCGAGCGTATGCTTCGCACGATGAAAATACCAAAAATTGTTGCAGAGCATATCTATACTAGCATCACACGTGGACGATTATTACTAAATTACGTCAACATGTAATCGTTACTGGCAAGATTTCAGTAAATATAGTTCTCAAAAAAACGTTGATGTTATTATTATATAAAAAAATTAACCTTATTCGAGCTTTCATAAAATGACCATAGATGAATAATGACTTTTCCGTTACTTTAATTAGAAAAGTTATCTAAATAGATCACCGATAATGATCACATAAATAAAATTACGCAAATGTAAACGATCAGACAAAATAACTATTACTGATGAACCAGCGCAGTTGTAAATTTTTTTTAAATGGAGTTACAACGCTTTATCATGTTCGGTGTTGCATTCGCAGTGATTCGTTCGATTTCAGATTGCATTCCAAGTAAATTGAAGAAACAAGCTAATTACGTAAAATTTACTTTGAGTTATTTATAGATAATATTTTTTTTAATTTAAAAAAATGAAATATTTCTTTTTATATTTTATCAAGGGCGAATATGAGATAATAATCCGAAATATAGAAAAATGCCCAAATGTGCTGGGACCATTTGACACTGAATTATATAACCATTTCGAAGTATCTTGGATGAAAGTAAACGGGCAAAATACTTTATATGGATATTCAAAAGATGAGAGAGCATATCAAATAAAAAAAGTAAGTATTAATTTAAATTTAAATCGATATAAAAAAAACAGTTTATAAGTTTTCATTAATGTAAAAATTTGAGGCTACCTATTTATTTAATTCCTGGAGTGGCACTACATTGAAACATTTATTCAATTTTACAATAAAAATGCCTTGCGACCGTAGATTACTTCGAGAAGTTTTTTATGCAGTAAGAAAAATTCATAGCAACTGTTGGATGCCCAAAGTAGGATTTTAAAAATATAAACAAAATAATAATCACAATAAATATCTTTTATCAAAAGTATGCTTCATTTTCTAGGGAAGTTATAATTTCTCAGTTTCTAAAATCGATTATTTTTTGAGAAAGTTTATAGGAAAACAGTCTTTTTATGGAAAAATAACACAGGATTCTCTTTATTATTCAAGTCGAGGACTAACTGGATGTGTGAATCTCACCATAGAATTGGCACCATTAACCAAAACGAATTTGAATAAAACAAAATCGTGAATTCAACTGTTTTATCGGATTTATTTATGTTCATTCAACTATGTAGTTGTATAATAGTGTAAATAAAAATCATGCTCATGCTTAATGTATTTTGAAATACATATAAGAAGTTGAATGTCATAAAAAAATAATTTTAACACCGCATCACCAAAATTTTAAATGATTTCAATGTAAATTACTATTATGTATTTATTCGACAGTTAAATTGATGTATTAATTTTAAAAATTAATTTTAATCATTTCGAAACTCAGAATTTTTGAAAAAAATCTTTGAAAAAAAAAAAAAAAAAAACATATAGTATTATATTATTATAATATTTAAAAAAAAGTTATATAAATTTTTAAAAAACACGATATGTCAGGTTTTATAATTTAAAATTTGATATGACAAAGCCTATTTTTATTTGGTTTAAAGTTATTATGTTCTCATTGATTATCAATTATTACGCATTAAATATAGGTATTTCAATTTACATATCCAATGAATTGTAATATATTATCAAATTCTCACTACAAAATTTCAAATAATGTGCATAACCAAATTGTATAAATAATATTTAAAAATTGAATTGACATGTTTTATTTTGAATTAATCGAATTATTTAAGTTACTCAAATTAAACTTCGAAACACCCCAATCTTCACGATCTCGTTTCACAAAATAACCAAGGATGAATAATGACTATTTCGTTATTTTAATTTAAAAAAATAATGAAAATTAATCACCGATAATGATCACATAAAGGTATTAAAAATGCGTTAAGAGTACTAACTTACATTAAATTAAGCAAATTTAAATGATCACAACAACTCATCATGGAAGGTTAATGAATCAGTGCACTTACCAATTGTTAAAAAAATTACAATGGAGTTACAACGCTTTATGATATTCGGAATTGCATTTGCAGCTATTCGTTCGATTTCAGATTGCATTCCAAATAAATTAAGGAAACACTTCAATTATGTAAAATTAACTTTTAGTTATTTGTAGTATGAAAAAAATTTATTTTAAAAAACGATTTTTTTTAAATTATTCAACAAGGGCGAATATGAGATAAAAATTCACAGTTTAGAAAAATGCCCAAATGCACAGGGACCGTTTGACCACGAATTATATAACCAGTACGATATATTTTGGAAGAAAGAAAACGGGCAAACTGTGGTGTATGGAAATATAAATGTTGAAAGATCGCACCGAATACAAAAAGTAAGTATTTATTTATATTTAAATCAACATAAGAAACTGCTTTATGTGTTTTCATTAATGTTTGAAAAATTGAGGTTACTTATTTAGCAAATTTGTGGAGTGGTACTACAGTGAAACATATATGTAATTTTACAATACAAAACCCTTGCGAGCGTAGATTGATTCGAGAATTTTTGAATACACTGAGAAAAATTAAAAGCAGCTGTCAGATGCCTAAAGTAAGATTTCGAAAATAATTTTGAACAAAATAATAATCATTATAAAAACCTTTAATCAATAGCATTGTTTAATTTTTTTAGGGAAATTTCAATTATTCAGTTTTCAATATAGATTATTTTATTAGAAAGCTGATTGGAAAAAAGTTTTTTTTAGGAAAAATTACATTGGATACTCTTTATTATTCAAGTCATGGATTGACGGTGTGTTTGAATATCACCACAGAATTGGTACCATTAACTAAAACAATTTTGAATACAACACACTCGTGAAAAGTTTGTCACATGTATTAAATTTTGTTTATTCAATAATTAAATAATATTGAAATTAATAATATTAATAAGAATAATTAAAAAAAAATCACAAATCATTGCTTTAATATATTTTGGAAGAATCATACGTATGCTTTAATGTATTTTGAAATGTAAACTGAAGTTGAATGTAACTTATAATAATAAAAAATAATTTTGATATTGACTCATAAAAATTTAGAATGATTTTATTGTGAACTAGCGTATGCGGACTGGCTGCGCCAGTCCTTTACGCTAGTGGGTTGGCCCTTTGGGCCAACCGACTCGGCCTTCGGGCCTCGCGTTGTGGGCCCTTCGGGCCCACCTCCCCTGCCCCTGACTACGCACCCAAATCCACTAATATTGCGTTGTAGAAATAAATATCTATTTAAAATAATAATAGAAAAAAGGTTTAAAAATAAGAATATTTATCGAAAAAAACGTATTTTGAAAACATTTATTATTTTAATATAATTTATTGAAACGAGATCTAAAAATAAATCGATATTAGACATCGTATCACGAAAATATAGAAATAAAAAAAAATAATTAAAACTTTATTAAAAAGTTTGAGAACCGCACGTTTTTTTATTATATAGCATAATTTTTTTTATTGTAATAGATACCGTTTCGGCATATTGAAATACTTCATTTTTTTCCCATAGAAAAAACGCATTTTGAAAATATTTATTTCAATATAATTTCTTGAAACGAAGCGATATTTGAATTCCTTTTTTTTTACTATTGAAAATGGTATTCATGCGCAAACGCAATAATTCGACGATAATTATTTCTAAAATTATCAATATCGTACTGGATAATATTTAAAACATAAAGCAGCGCTTCAAACAAACAAACGAACGACACGGAAGAAAATCGACATTAGTATGGCGGCTGTATTAATTTCAAAAAGTGAAAATTGCTGATTCAATCGCCATTTTCGAGAGTTGAGAATGTCGTCTGTCGCTGTAGGAATATTTTTTAAGATACATATATCATTGGAATTTTGGAATTTTTGGAGTCCTAGTTACTTTTTGTATAAAGGACAAAGTTTAATTCATTTAGAATCGACTACGACAAACTTTCATACTTATAATAATACTTATAATACTTATAATACTTATAATAATATAGATATAGATATAGATATCTATATGTATGTATTTGACAAATAAATTGATGTTTATTTTCAAATTTGATTTTGAATTATATTAAAATTGATCTAAAATATTGAAAAAAACTTTTGATAAATATAATAGAAAATATTTGTTTAAACAATAGCGTTATAAAATAATTTGGAAAATAAATAATGTTACAAGAAAATTTAAAAATCCCAAAATTAAACTTTATAACTGAAAACATAATAAGATGAGTGTCTATTTTAATATGATTTAAAGTTTAATTATTATATTTTATCATACAACAATAGTCTTGTTCCATCTATCTATCATAATGTTCATTGTAAACTCTGATATCTACATATATATTTAAAACTCAAACGGTGTATTATGTATGTATCCAATAAACTTATAAACCGATAAACGAATCTTCACTAAATTTGGCAAGAATGTGCTTTGAAAACGGAGAAACTACAGAAACATTCAGTTTTTGAATATCGTTTCGCATTTCAATTTTTTCAGTTTTTTCGCCAAATAAATTATAATATGTATAATGTGTCAGCGTCGCGATTTATTGTGACAATAATTACAATCAATACACAATTTATTTTCACAGATTACCGAGCAACGCCGGGTACTATTCGCTAGTTTGATATAAGCAAACCATTAATTAGTATTTCGGGTTCTATTTGTCAAATAAACTATTTAACTTTATATTTTATTTTAAACAACTTTTTAAAACATTTACTTATTTGTACTCAACGGGATACTCACTAGTTTTTCAAGCTTTTTATTATTAAATAGACAAAAATTAAAAATGCTTATCAACAATAATCGAAAGTGTGTGTATTAAAAATGTATTGGAGTAGTAATTTCATTTAAATTATGCAAATGTATGTAATTACGTTGAACCAAATACAAGTGTGATGAATCAGTATACATACTTTTCGACAGTCTGAAAATTCACAATGAAGCTCCAACACTATATCTTATTTGGTATTGTGTTTGCAACGATACGTTCGATTTCAGATTCTATTTTAAGAAAATCAAGTACCGCTTTCGTAATATTTACTATATTTTTTTTTTATTTCTTAAAAATATTTCGTATTACACTACAAAATAAATATTCCTTTACTTTAAGGGCGAATATGAAATAAAAATCCACAATGTGGAAAAATGCCAAAATGTACTGGGACCAATCGATTCTTTTATATATAACCAGTTTGAAGTATTTTGGACAAAAGAAAACGGAAAAAACGTCTTAAACGGATATTTAAACGTTCCGAAATTATACAAAATAATAAAAGTAAATATCTTCTTATTTATTATAATAATCGATATAAAATAAATTATTGAAAAAATATTTACTATATATAATATATTTGAAAAACTGAGACGATATTTACTGCAAATTTGTGGAGTGGTAAAGAGTTGAAACAAATATTTCGAAAGACGATGAAAAAGCCTTGCGATCGTGAATTGATTCGAAAATATTTGAGTGAACTAACTGAAGTTAATACCACCTGCAATATTCCGAAAGTAGGATTTCGAATATGTACATTAAAATAAGTATATGTATTATTTTTTATAATAATAAATATTTTTCAGGGAAATTATACTTACCATATCTCAAAAATAGATTCTCACGTTAGAAAACTTATAGGAAAAAGATTTTATTATGGAAAATTGACATTGGATGGTCTTTTTTATTCAAATCGAGGATTGACATTTTGTGCAAATTTTACAATAGAACTAAAAGCAAAATCTTTAACGGTTTCCAATAAAACGCACACATGAACTAAATCTGATTATCCATTTGATTTTTTTTTTTTACTCTATGTAACAAAATATATAAATATTTGTGAAATCAAAATGTAAAAATATATATTTGGGTATATGGAAATTAATTTTTTTTTTCATTTTGATTTATTATAAACTAGCGGCAGTACCCGCATTCGCCCGGGTTTTTTGGGGTTTTCCAGTTGTTTTTTTTTTCTGAAAAGTCACGACGAAAGATAAATGAAAACTGAAAAAGCGAAACCAATCGATTGTTTTATGAAAAATATTTTGGTAGGCCTTTTGGGCCTACCGACTCGGCCCTACGGGCTTCGCGTTGTGGGCCCTTTGGGCCCACGGGCCCACCCCCCCTGCCCCTGGCTACACAACCAAAACCACTAATATTGAGTTATAGAAATAAATATCTATTTAAAATTAAAAAATATATATTTATCGAAAAAAACGTATTTTGAAAACATTTATTGCTTAAATATGATTTATTGAAACGAAATCTGAATATTTGAATTCGTATTTCGAAAATATAGAAATAAAAAAAATCATTGAATCTTTATGAAAAAGTTTGAGAATCATAAGTTTTTTTATTATATCTCATATTTTTTTTATTATAAAACGCATTTTGAAAATATTTATTTTAATATGATTTATTGAAACGAAGCGATATTTGAATTCCTTTTTTTTACTATTGAAAATGGTATTCATGCGCGAACGCAATAATGCGACGATAATTATTTCGAAAATTATCAATATCGTACTGGATAATATTTAAAACATAAAGCAGCGCTTCAAACAATCGAACAACACAGAAGAAAATCGACGTTAGTATGGCGGCTGTATTAATTAAAAAAATGAAAATTGCCGATTTTGTGAATATATTTTTTCTTCAATCGCCATTTTCGAGAGTAAAGAATGTCATCTGTCGTTATAGGAATATTTTTTAGGATATTTAGTGGAGTTTGGGAATTTTTAGAGCTCTAGGTAAAATTTGTATTAAACGACAAAATGAATTTATTTTAAATGGATTCAGACAGACAAAAAAACTTTCATACTTATAATAATATAGATATAATATAATATATAGATATAGATAGATAGATAAATATATAGATATAGATAAATGTGTGTAAATTTATATGAGTTGAAATTTTGAAATTTTTTAGAGTAATAGTACTATTTTTTATACTTTTTTTTTAATATAAATACATTTTATTTTATTAGTGATTTTTTCAAATAATAGTATTTTATATTAATAAATTTTTATATAATATTTCGATAATTTTCAATATGCGAAACATTTTTATGAATCTAACACACAAACTCCAAAGTCTAATTAAAAATTAAACATGAATAACTTAAATAGTATATAATACATTCAGAGTTATGCAATGGCAATACTGTAATCAATTTACAGCACCTTGCACAAATATTTTTTGAAAATTATGCCACGATGATTGACTTTTTCTGAAAAATAAAAAAAATTGAAATACCTGCTATTTTACGAATAAAACTCCTGTCCAGTTTTAAATTGACCACCCCTCGTATATGTTGAAGCATTCTCACAATAGGGAAGTAGAGCAAAAGACGACCAATAACAGTCATCATCGATTTACATTTTTTATCACGAGTTTTCGTAGGTATATTTTTTAGATTTCGTTTCAATAAATTATATTAAAATAATAAATAGTTTCGAAATATTATTTTTTTCGATATTATTTAATTTTGTTAAATTTGACTTTATTTACTTCTAGAAATCAATATTAGTGGGTTTGTGTGGTAGGGGAGTGGAAGGCCCGCAGGGCCTACAAATCGAGGCTCGTAGGGCCGACCTTCAGCGCGCACTCTAGCGTAGAGGACTGGCGAAGCCAGGCCGAATACGCTAGTTACATAATATAATATTAACGCTCAATACATAAGTAAACCATTAACATTTCGGGTACTATTTTTCAAATAAACTATTTAACTTATTATAAATGTTTTATTTTAAACAATTTTTTGAGACATGTACTTATTTGTACTAGACGGGTTTTTCACTAGTTTTTTATTTATTAATTAGACAAAAGTGCTTATCAACGATGATCGAAAGTATAAGCATTCAAAATGTGTTCGAGTACTAATTTAATTTAAATTATGCAAATGTAACATAAGTGATTACGTCGAACCAAAATACGAGCTTGATGGATCAGTGTAACTTTTCAACTGCCTGAAAATTCACAATGGAACTCCAACGTTATTTAATATTTGGTATTGTGTTTGCAACGATGGGTTTGATTTCAGATTGTATTTTAAGAAAAACAAGCATTAGCACCGCTTTCGTAATATTATATTTACTATATTTTTTTTATTTCTTAAAAATATTTTGTATTACACTACAAAATAAATATTCCTTTACTTTAAGGGCGAATATGAAATAAAAATCCACGATATGAAAAAATGCCAAAATGTACTGGGACCAATCGATTCTTTTATATATAACCAGTTTGAAGTATTTTGGACAAAAGAAAACGGAAAAAACGTCTTAAACGGATATTTAAACGTTCCGAAATTATACAAAGCAATAAAAGTAAATATCTTCTTATTTATTATAATAATCGATATAAAATAAATTATTGAAAAATTATTTATGCATATTTGAAAAACTGAGACGATATTTACTGCAAATTTGTGGAGTGGTAAAGAGTTGAAACAAATATTTCGAAAGACGTTGAAAAAGCCTTGCGACCGTGAATTGATTCTAAAATATATAAGAGAATTTACTGATGTTAATACCACCTGCTATATTCCGAAAGTAGGATTTCGAATATGTATATTAAAATAAGTATATATATTATTTTTTATAATAATAAATATTTTTTCAGGGAAATTATACTTACCATATTTCAAAAATAGATTCTCACGTTAGAAAACTTATAGGAAAAAGATTTTATTATGGAAAAATGACATTGGATGGTCTTTTTTATTCAAATCGAGGATTGACATTTTGTGCAAATTTTACAATAGAACTAAAAGCAAAATCGTTAACGGTTTCCAATGAAACAAATGCATGAACTAAATCTGATTATTCATTTCATTTTTTTTTACTCTATTTAACAATATAATTGACTCTGTGTTGAAATCAAACTGTAAAAATATTGATTTGGCTATATGGAAATTTATATTTTGTTATTTTCATTATGATTAATTATAAATAAATAAATAAATAAATAAATAAATAAATAAATAAACGTATGTAAATTTATGAGTTGAAATTTTTTTAGAGTAATAACACTATTTTTTCTACTTTTATTATAATATAAATTCATTTCATTTTATTAGTGATTTTTTCCAATAATAATATTTTAATGAATCTGGCATACAAACTCTAAAGACTAATTTAAAATTAACCATGAAAAATATAAATATTATATAATACATTCAGAGTTATGCAATGGTAATACTGTAATCAATTTACAGCATTGCACAAATATTTTTTGAAAATTATGCCACGATGATTGACTTTTTCTGAAAAATAAAAAAATTGAAATACCTGCTATTTTACGAATAAAACTCCTGTCCAGTTTTAAATTGACCACCCCTCGTATATGTTAAAGCATTCTCACAATAGGGAAATAGATCAAAAGACGATCAATAAAGGTTGTCGCGCATTGAACCACGCGAGGACCGCCCGCGGACCGCCCTCAATTTTCGAAAATTATTCAAATATAGGTTTTAATGCGTATTCCATAAAACGCAAAATCGTATTTAAGTGAAGGCCGAAAAAAGGCGGTCCTCGCGCGGAACTCACGCGCCGATCTCGTTCGCGGAATCAACAATTTACTCCATTTCATTTGTTTTGTTTTTTGAATTATAAATATTTTTTTTTAACATTTGAATTTACTAGCGTGGCGCCCTCGAGCGGCGTCCTCGCGCGGTCCGCCCGCGTTACCGCTCGGGCGATTTTTTCGAGTTTTACTGAAATACAATATTGTGCTTTATGGAATACGAATTAAAGCCTATATTTGCACTCCACAGTCCGCTGTTAAAAATGTATACAAATATAGGTTTTAATTCGTATTCCATAAAACGCAATATTGTATCTCTGGTTGGATTGATTCCGCGAACGAGATCGGCGCGTGAGTTCCGCGCGAGGACCGCCTTTTTTCGGCCTTCACTTAAATACGATTTTGCGTTTTATGGAATACGCATTAAAACCTATATTTGAATAATTTTCGAAAATTGAGGGCGGTCCGCGGGCGGTCCTCGCGTGGTTCAATGCGCGACAACCTTAACGGTCATCATCGATTTACATTTTTATCACGAGATGTCGTAGGTATATTTTTTAGATTTCGTTTCAATAAATTATATTAAAATAATAAATAGTTTCAAAATATTATTTTTTTCGATATTATTTAATTTTGTTAAATTTGACTTAATTTACTTCTAGAAATCAATATTAGTGGGTTTGTGTGGTAGGGGAGTGGAAAGCCCGCAGGGCCTACAAATCGAGGCTCGTAGGGCCGACCTTCAGCGCGCACTCTAGCGTAGAGGACTGGCGAAGCCAGGCCGAATACGCTAGTTACATAATATAATATTAACGTTCAATAAATAAGTAAACCATTAACATTTCGGGTACTATTTTTCAAATAAACTACTTAACTTATTATAAATGTTTTATTTTAAACAACTTTTTGAAACATGTACTTATTTGTACCAGACGGGTTTTTCACTAGTTTTTTATTTATTAATTAGACAAAAGTGCTTATCAACGATGATCGAAAGTATAAGCATTCAAAATGTATTCGAGTACTAATTTAATTTAAATTATGCAAATGTAACATATGTAAGTGATTACGTCGAACCAAAATACGAGCTTGATGGATCAGTGTAACTTTTCAACTGCCTGAAAATTCACAATGGAACTCCAACGTTATATAATATTTGGTATTGTGTTTGCAACGATGGTTTTGATTTC
Source organism: Hydropsyche tenuis (assembly GCA_009617725.1). Classification (NCBI taxonomy): domain Eukaryota; kingdom Metazoa; phylum Arthropoda; class Insecta; order Trichoptera; family Hydropsychidae; genus Hydropsyche; species Hydropsyche tenuis. Next base: position 349,685 of record VTON01000077.1, read on the forward strand.
AGATTGTATTTTAAGAAAAACAAGCATTAGCACTGCTTTCGTAATATTTACTATAAACTGTTTATTTCTTAAGAGTATTTCATTTTACACTACAAAATAAAGGTTCTTTTACTTTAAGGGCGAATATGAAATAGAAATCAACAATTTAGAAAAATGCTTAAATGCACTAGGACCAATTGACTCAGATTTATATAACTTGTTCGAAGTAATTTGGAAAAAAGAAAATGGAAAAAACGTAATATACGGATATGTAAACGTTCCGAAATCATACCAAGTAATAAAAGTAAGTATATCTTTATTTATTAATCGATATAAAATAAATTATTAAAAAATACTTAGAAATATTTGAAAATCTTAAGACTACGTTTACTGCAAATTTGTGGAGTGGTACAGAGTTAAAAGAAATATTTCGAAAGACGATAAAAAAGCCTTGCGATCGTGAATTGATTCGAAAGTATTTGAATGAAATAACTGAAGTTAATGCCAGCTGTAATATTCTAAAAGTAGGATTTCGAATATATCAAAATAATTAAACGTATTATTTTTATATAATAATAATAATAATAATTATTATTTTTCAGGGAAATTTTACTTACACTTGCTCTAAAATAGATTCTTATATAAGAAAACTTTTAGGGAAAAATTTTTATTATGGAAAATTGACATTGGATGGTATTTTTTATTCAAACCGAGGACTAACATTTTGTGCAAATTTTACAATAGAATTAAAACCAAAATCTTCCAAAATAACACACTCATGAACTAAATCGGATTATCCATTTGTTGTTGTTTTTTTTTACGTTATTCAACAATATAATTAACTATGTATTTATTTATGTGATCAAAAAGTAAAGATATAAATGTTTCATAATTTAAATTATGATTTATTATAAATAAATGTGTGTATAAATTTATATGTGTTGAAATTTTAAGACTTTTTTAGAGTAATAATATTATTTTTTAGATTATTATTATTTATATCTATCTATCTACATATGTATCTATCTATACTATTATAAAACTGAAAGTCCCCCTGTCTGTCTGTCTGAGACGCTTTTTTTTTAATTAAAGTTTGTCCTTTATACAAACTGTGACGAAACCACCTAGAAAGTTGAAACCTTCTCAAATACCTTAAAAAATAATCCTTTAGTGACTGGCGTACTTTAGAATCTCGAAAAAGGCCGAATTAAATTACGCAAAAAATGAATTAATTGAAAATTTTTCGGAAATTAGTAGGCGCCCCTTTTGATTTTTTCCGATATTTTTTCACTATTGGGGGTTATTTCAATGGCGGAATATCTTGCTATGGATCCCTAAGCGACGATCTATTTCGTATTTCGGACGGGAATGCGATATTCATCGAAATATTTGAGATCCAATGAAATGAAATACGCGAAAAATTCGTTTTGTACGCCAAAAACGGTCTTTCGGCCAAATCTGCCAAATAAGGCCCGACGCCATTTAATTTTGTTCAAATATAAATTAGTATGGAAAAATATGGTGAGCGAAAAATGTATCTATCGACATATAAATAAGTCATAGAATCCTAACCAATAGTTTTTTCACATTAATTTATCGCGTCGATTTATCGATTTACCGAATCATACGAATGTCAAACTGTGTAGTTGATTTTTTTTATTTATTTTTTTTCAATTTTTTTCAAACTTTTTTTTATAAAGTTTGATTGATTTTTTTTATTACCATATTTAAGCGTGCGGTTCTCAAACTTTTTTATAAAGTTTTAATGATTTTTTTTTTATTTCAATATTTTCGCAATACGAAGTCAAATATCGATTTCTTTTTAGATTTCGATTAAATAAATAATAAATATTTTCAAATTACGTTTTTTTTCGATAAATAATTTTTTTTCGTTTTAACAAAAAGCCTGCGATCCTCAAACTTTTTTTATGAAGTTTACTGGATTTGAGTGTGTAGCCAGGGCGAGCCGGTACGCCCGAAGGGCTTACCCACTAGCGTTGAGGTATAATATAAAATCGTGCAATCCTCAAACTTTTTATAAAGTTATAATGATTTTTTTTCATTTCTATATTTGAGCGTGCGGTTCTCAAACTTTTTTATAAATTTTTAATGATTTTTTTTTTATTTCAATATTTTCGCAATACGAAGTCAAATATCGATTTTTTTTTAGATTTCGATTAAATAAATAATATTAAAATAATAAATATTTTCAAATTACGTTTTTTTTTCGATAAATAATTTTTTTCGTTTTAACAAAAGCCTGCGATCCTCAAACTTTTTTTATGAAGTTTAGTGGATTTGGGTGTGTAGCCAGGGCGAGCCGGTACGCCCGAAGGGCTTACCCACTAGCGTTGAGGTATAATATAAAATCGTGCAATCCTCAAACTTTTTTATAAAGTTATAATGATTTTTTTTCATTTCTATATTTAAGCGTGCGGTTCTCAAACTTTTTTATAAATTTTTTAATGATTTTTTTTTTAGATTTCGTTTCAATAAATGATAATAAAATAATAAATGTTTTCAAAATACGTTTTTTTGATAAATCATTTTTTTCAAATTTTAAATCGATATTAATTTCTACAACTCAATATTAGTGGGTGGTGTGTAGCCAGGGCATAAGGTCCTAGCGTGAGGACTGGCGCAGCCAGTCCGAATACGCTAGTACTATTATAAAACTGAAAGTCCCCCTGTCTGTCTGTCTGAGACGCTTTTTTTTTAATTAAAGTTTGTCCTTTATACAAACTGTGACGAAACAACCTAGAACGTTGAAACCTTCTCAAATACCTTAAAAAATAATCCTTTAGTGACTGGCGTACTTTAGAATCTCGAAAAAGGCCGAATTAAATTACGCAAAAAATGAATTAATTGAAAATTTTTTCGGAAATTAGTAGGCGCCCCTTTGATTTTTTTTCCGATATTTTTTCACTATTGGGGGTTATTTCAATGGCGGAATATCTTGCTATGGATCCCTAAGCGACGATCTATTTCGTATTTCGGACGGGAATGCGATATTCATCGAAATATTTGAGATCCAATGAAATGAAATACGCGAAAAATTCGTTTTGTACGCCAAAAACGGTCTTTCGGCCAAATCTGCCAAATAAGGCCCGACGCCATTTAATTTTGCTCAAATATAAATTAGTATGGAAAAATATGTTGAGCGAAAAACGTATCTATCGACATATAAATAAGTCATAGAATCCTAACCAATAATTTTTTCACATTAATTTATCGCGTCGATTTATCGATTTACCGAATCATACGAATGTCAAACTGTGTAGTTGATTTTTTTTATTTATTTTTTTTCAATTTTTTTCAAACTTTTTTTATAAAGTTTTAATGATTTTTTTTTCAATATTACTATATTTAAGCGTGCGGTTCTCAAACTTTTTTATAAAGTTTTAATGATTTTTTTTTTATTTCAATATTTTCGCAATACGAAGTCAAATATCGATTTCTTTTTAGATTTCGATTAAATAAATAATATTAAAATAATAAATATTTTCAAATTACGTTTTTTTTCGATAAATAATTTTTTTTCGTTTTAACAAGAAGCCTGCGATCCTCAAACTTATTTTATGAAGTTTAGTGGATTTGGGTGTGTAGCCAGGGCGAGCCGGTACGCCCGAAGGGCTTACCCACTAGCGTTGAGGTATAATATAAAATCGTGCAATCCTCAAACTTTTTATAAAGTTATAATGATTTTTTTTCATTTCTATATTTAAGCGTGCGATTCTCAAACTTTTTTATAAATTTTTATAATTTTTTTTTAGATTTCGTTTCAATAAATGATAATAAAATAATAAATGTTTTCAAAATACGTTTTTTTTTTTTTCGATAAATCATTTTTTTCAAATTTTAAATCGATATTAATTTCTACAACTCAATATTAGTGGGTGTGGAGTGTAGCCAGGGGCGCCAAGGTCCTAGCGTGAGGACTGGCGCAGCCAGTCCGAATACGCTAGTATTATTATAAGTATGAAAGTTTTTCTGTCTGAATCCATTTCAAATAAATTCATTTTGTAGCTCAATACAAATTTTAACTAGGGCTCCAAAAATTCTCAAATTCCATCAAATATCGTAAAAAATATTCCTACAGCGACAAACGACATTTTTAATGTCGAAAATGGCGGTTAAAGAAAAAAAAATTCACAAAATCGGCAATTTTCATTTTTCTAATTAATACAGGGGTCATATTAATGTCGAATTTGTTCGTGGTCATTCATTTTTTTTTGAAACGCTGTCATTCGCCATCGTTTTTGAACAATTATCATCATCGTGAGGGGTCTTTTACTCTTAATACTCGTTTGAATTACTGAAAAAAAATCTAGGCGTGAATCGATAGAATACATTTGTTCATAATAATTTGATGTTAGTTCAATTATTAATTTAATTTTACGAGCTACTCACTAGTATTTATCAATTATAAAAAAAAGAAAATCATTGATCAAAAATGATCGGAAGTATTAAATAATAGGTATTAAAAATGCATCAGTACTAATTTCATTTAAATTATAGAAATACATACATACATACATAGAAGTACATAAATGATTCCACCGAACCGAAACACGAAGGCTATGAATCAGTACTTTTGTTAATTGATTGAAAATTTATAAGTTTTTCAATTTCAAATATTATATTCCGATAAAATCAAGAAAAATCATCGTAATCAAGCAAAATCATCATTGAATTATTTATTTCAAAAACATATGAGATAAAATTTAACAAACTCAAAAAATGCCACAATACTTCGGGATCAGTTGACTCTTGTTCGTATTATGACTTGTTGAGCGAAATATTGTACGAAAAAAAGACTGATCGAAAAAATCTTGGTGGATTCTTGAGATGTATTAAAAGTTCTCATAAGCAGCTGAGTACATGAAATTTTTAAATTGGGCGATATCATATGGATTAAAAAAAATACCACAGTTCAAGTTATTAGAAAATGTCCAATATCAGCCAAATATGAGTTGTGAATGATGATGATGACATCAGGACCAAATATTTTGTTATTAAAATGATGAAGAATGATAAATTCAGTTACTGATATGAATCGGTGGATTTATAAAAAGCGGAACTGCCATCATTAAATGGAATTATTTTAAAATACATCAAATAAAAATGCCTTTATTAAGAATATTGATTGAAAAAGCTATCATGATGATAATTTAAGTATACTTACGTTATGCAACTGTCAGAAAAGTATAATAGTAGCGTATCAATGATACATATACAGTGTAATTTGTCCAAATTAATTAGTGAAATTTAAACATTATTTGAGTACTTAAATGGAATTTTCACGTTTTTTTTATTTTTTTACAATACTCACATTGATAGTTATCATTTCGAACTGTTTTTCAAAAAAGGTTAAAAATAAAAACATTTTCGTAAGTGTTTGGAAATATTCTTCTAAAACCATGAAAATTTTAGAAATATCGGTGAAATCATTATATTATATTTCTAGGGAGAATTTTTACTGGAAATTGTAGAATTACAACCATGTAAACTTTCCGGACCAATCGATACAGACATTTTTAATAATTTTAATATCACATGGAAGAAAGAAAACGGAAAAACTACTATATATGGAACTGAGCACATTGAGAGAGATCATAAGCTAACTAAAGTAAGTTAAATTAATAGTAAAATATGTTTGATGCGCTTATTTAATTTTTATTAAATAAATTTTGAAATTTTAAAGGCAACATACATTGCCAATGTTTTTAGAGATGGTGAATTCAAACAAATATTTAACAAAACTGCAGTAAATCCATGCAATGATCCCATTATAGGAAGATTGTTGACTGATACTGTTGCGAGAGATGAAAACTGTGTAGCTAAGAAAGTAATAATTGAATATCATAAAAATCATGCTGCAAAATGTTTCTTGTTAAAAAAAAAACTTGTTTTATTTTAGGGAAACTATACGATGCAATTTTCAGATTTAAATTATTACGCTTACAAAGTTTTGGGAAAAAAATTTTACTATGATAAAATAAAACTGAGTATTCAATACTTCACTAAGTTCGGTCTATCGTTTTGTATGGACGCCATTGTAGAATTCAAACCATTGATAAAAATATCTAACAATAAGACAACCCAAACGAAATCAAAATAAATGATTCATATTCGAAACAATAAAATTAAAACATATTTTATTTTCACATACGATTTCCAAAGATACAAAACCCACACATCCATCTCAATTTCCACAACGAAAAGGAACACGGATATTCCCGCATTTCCCTGTTTATTTTCGCAGCTAGATCCCGATAGTTGGCCCCGTGTAATCCCTTGTCGCCGCCCGCGGCCATCGAAGGGTTTTTTTACTGGAAGGTTCACTTTCTTTTCACCCTTCCGGCCATTTACCGCGTCGTAACACCGTACAAAGGACGAGGGGCGTTTCGACATAACACCTCGTTACACGAACGATTTCCTACGATCATTCGCATCGGAAGCGATGCATCCGTTTCCCGTTTCGAATTCACTAGATAAGCTGAATTCGGAGAATATGTCGTTCGGAAAAATGCGGGGTTTAATCGTTGAATTTTGTGTTATTTGTAAGTTAATGAAATGTATAATGAGTATATTGTAAGTAAATGGGTTAAATTTTTAGAATTTTACATGTGATAATAAACATAACTAATCAATATTAATGAATACTGAAGGTATTGAAGTTATGTTGTAAGTAATGTGATTGATTAATAAAAAAAATTACGTATCTCTAAATCTAAACTATGTAAAAGAGATGGTTTTTGGTACATATATTTTTAAGAGTTGTTTTTTCTTCATTTTTTAGGCAATAAAATTTTACAATTTCTGATGGTATTTGGAAATTTTTTTGTAATAGTCTTTGAACAGGCTTTTATTAATATATTAAAATCATCCTATACCGAATGTTCTTAAATCTCAAATATAATGTCTTTGAGAATTATAATAAAATTTTGGGATACCCGACAAAAATTTGATCCCGAAATTCTTGGATTAGTCACAGAAACAATAAATGTGATATATTTTTTAATAAAAGTTTTAAGTCCTTCTTTTTATGTATGAGGCTCATAAACTCATGAAAGTATAATAATAAAATATAATAAAGCAATCTATAAATCAAAAATTAAATTCAAATTGACTTATATTTCCTTCCAGGATCCCGGGACCTCGAGATCATCAGAATATTTTCAATAACTACTCAAATTTAACTATATCTAAAATTTTTCAAAAAATATTAAAATTATATTAATTGTATGAGACTTAATGCGAGTTTAATTAAAAGTACGAATTTACTTAAAATTAAAAACAAAGTTCTAAAGAATATCAGACAGTGGTTTAGTTTCACTTCAATGAACATTTTCAGTGATGTAAAATTTCTTTTTATTATTTAACATCGGTAATTTTTATAAGACACAACCTTCGAACTTTGTACTCACTAATCTGACTTACTTAGCTAAAACCATAGAGTAGTTAGTAAGGATATCATTACCGGTTTACTGGAAAATTATCCAAAAACTTTCGGTAATTTACCGGTAAATAAAAACGTTATTTTTTGAAGTGTTGTATTTATAGAAAATATTTTTCTGCATTTTTGGAAAAATCGGTTTTTGTATAATCGGTCGGTTTCTGTATAACCGTTCGTTTTTTTTGAAAAAGTTGTTGTTTTTTTAGGAAAGTATTTATGGTTTTACGGTTTTTCCGTTTTTTATTTCAAAATTTAATTTACCCGTAAATAAAATTTTAGCTAAATCTAACACCCCATAGGTAAGTAGATCAGGAAGAGAGTGAACGCAACGCAACGGTCTTAGAAGCGACGTCGTTTTCGCGATATCACTCGCATCTTACCGTACTTCATCGTTTTAACAACGCAAAACAGACACATTTTCACAAACTATGAATAAAAAACTCTCAACAAAACAACCACCTCAACCAAAAAAAAAAAAATCCCACAAACTGACCATCCCACTCCGTCCTTAAACGGGCCGTCCCGTATCCGCCATCGGCAGCCACAGGTGGCAAATAACATTTTTCAACCGCGTCCGCCCACCGACACATGTTAACACGCCTCCACCCATCCGCCCATCGCATCAGCCCGCTTTCGCTCGCCGCCCTTCAGCGGAGGGCATAAAGTGCGGCGGTGAAGAGGGGCGATAGTGGCGTTACATGCCCGCGCTCGCGAATGACTCGTTGACTGCTCGAGTGTTGATTTATGCTGGGTTCTATCGTTTGATGTTGGTGAGAGGATAGTTCGTGGATGAGGTTTTGAAAATTGTGGAAAAATCGGATAAAATGGTCGTGGGTTTGGGTGGTCAGTGGTGGTTTTTTGTTGGGTGAGTTGTGATGGATATTTGTGGTTGTGTGTGTGGGGTTGGAGTGGTATAGTCGGGATTTGTTTGTTTATTCAATGTCATTATATTAGTCTTTTAAAATCTTGTGTGGTTATGTTCATTGAGTAAAAATTGGAGAATTTGCATAGTGGTTTTGAAAATGTGATTAAAAACAGATCGAATCTAAATAGAAAAAGAGTTTTCAGATGTTGAAAAAGAAAACGAAGCGACGTGTAAATTCATTTGATAATATTGATTATTTGATTAAAATTTACGAAATGTTTGAAAAAAAAATTACTTGACCACGTTGACTTTTGAACACCTCAAATGGTAAATACTCGTAATTATAAGACAAGGTATTATATTTAGGCCTGTATTTAATTGATCAGTTAAAAAATCCTGTTTTGATCAGTAAAAACAAAGTATATGATTGTTATTCGGTTCTGCGCACGTGGAAATCTGTTTGAACTTGTTGGAACAAGTCTCAATGCAGTCACACGTAGTAGTAACCTAACTTAACCTAACCTAAACCTAACCTAACCTAACTGATTTAACAATTTTTTACTGATCATTTTAGTTATTATTAACCAGTCAAATAATTAGTTGCCTTATATTATATTTAGAATGTAATTAAAAATTTTAAGTAAGTTTGAATATTTTTCTGTAGACTAACAATAAGTAGCAATGAGAAGATTAGAAGTATTGAAGTATTTGAACATTTAAAATCATCTTTTATCAAATATTTTCAATACAATATTACATCAATTCATTAATAATATCAGTTTCATTTTAACTTTAAAAAACTGAAAGGTTTAAGTCGTCGATTTTACTTTACAAATATTAAAAAAAGTATATAATATAATCCTCAGTCAAAACAAATTTGACATAATCTACAATATAATAAAAATTTCAACACCGATTACGTCTCGCGATAAAACCCAACCGTTGACGTCAATAAAAATCACATAAGGGCAAATAGCATCCTTAAAAAAACATATAAACACATTAAATGCGACAAATACGTTTCGGACGTCACGCGATCCCCTTCCCGTTTCGGCCGGGGGAAAAACTCCCGGTCCGGAAAAATCGGTGAAAATTAAATATGCTCGGGGCAGCGCGATAATTGGCCGCTTGATATACTGCACCCGGAAACGGTTACGCCGTTAAACCCAAAACAATTTTCCGCTCTTTCATACGTATGCGCCGGTATAATACCTTAATTTGCATCTGCCTCCAACAGGTGAGGGAAAACCCTTTCCGTTTTTTTGCCCATTTGAATTTTTTTTGTGCGGTCAGCGTCGAAAAGTGACCGCGGCATTTGAAATTCTGTGCGGGTTCCGTTTGAAATGTTATTGAATTTTTTTTTGTTGTTGGGTGGAAAAATGTATTATTGGGCGGGCGCGATTCCCCCAGGAAGTCGTTCAAGTGACGGCAGCTTGTTTTTGAAAACTTAATAAAGAAAAGCTCCGACACATCGCGGAAATCATATTTACTAATCTGCCCGCGGAGGCTTTTTTTCCGTCTTCTTCGAGAGCGGGGAAATTGCGAGGTGGGTCGTGCCCTATACACAGATTGCGCACAATCAGGTGTTTTCACAAGGACGGTATAAAATATTGTAATTTATTTATTTATTATCTTGTAATAAAATTGATCGATTTTGATTATCAATAATTTTAGTAAACACTAATTTTTAACAGTGAAATAATTTTATTTGATCTAATTTGATCATTTTAATAATTATTATTGATATCAAATCCATCGATTTCATTAATAATAAAAAATATATTATTGGAAAATTTACACATTAATTGCATTTGTTGTTGACAATATCTGGCGCACTCACGATCAAAACAATCGTCTTCATTTCTTTTTTAGCTCTCCTTAGGGGAGACGAGTGTCTGTTTTTCCGTCTGTTATTAAATTTCCTTGTGTTTTTAACACACGACCGTATCATTAGATTGAGGGGCTTCCTGCACCAAGAAATTGCACCGCAAGAAATACGAAGCCGCAAAACAAGAATACGTATAGTTAAAAAAAACAATTATAGAAAAAGGTGATATGTAACTGTCGTTACGTAAACGTGAATTATTGAGCGCCAACAAAAGTGTTTTTTCACAATGAAATATTCATATATGTGAGGGACTCGATGTACGACAACGTATTTTTTTATTTTTATTTCAGACACTAACCCCGGGTCGTTAAGTGGATAATGATCGCTTTCAGTAAGGGGAAGGTGGGTACTGGTTTTTACGACATCGTAGATTCACGCGACATTTTCGAAACATGCAAAATTAATAAAAACAGTTTAACAGTAACCGCTCACCTGGACTCGGGGGGGACGGGTGCTTGTATCTCACAGTGGCCTGCAACAAAACAAAATAAATTATATATCATTTTAACAATTTGAAATCGAAAAAGGAGTGACGATATCGATGCATCTCGCGGTCCACGTCTTTGGAGGGCGTCACGTCTTCGCAGGGCGCCCGGGGATCTGGGGCCCTTTGATGAAAGTTGTGCCCAAACAGAGCACTTGATCCCTTTTATTGTTCTCGCGGGCAAGGGGCAGGTGCGTGATCGGAATGCCGATGGCCGAAGCCTTGGACACGGGACCGGGGACCTGTCAACTTTTATTTTATCCCCGGCACGAGCTGGCCTCTTTCGAATTTCCTCCATCGTCGTCGTCCTCATTAAAAGCTCTTCGTGTTCTTTCGGCGGAGAATAATTCCGCTCGCTTCAGATTGAAAACGACCTTGTTTTTTTAATAGATATAAAAAAAATTGACAAAAATATTTTCTTGGCATCGATGCAGTTGTCTTTAAGACTTACCCGAACACGTACGTACGAAAGCAACACGACGAACACGCCATAATCAAATTTCCAATCGAGAGAGAGCTCCGGTGCAAAAGTTGCCGAAGTTGTGCTTTCGTGTGCAACTGAACTCCGCGCGGAAAGTTCGCGAGAGAGAGGCGCCGGTCAGGGCGCGTCCCTTTTAATTAAGCGCCCGAGCCTTAATTTCGCTCAATTTGTACTGAGATTTAGGCGAAATTAAAGCGAAACTCTCGCCGGCAGCCGATAATGTGTCGGGTGTCGCCTTGTTAATTATTTGGACGCGCAAAAATGGCCGCGCGTCTCCGGGCGACAGCCTGGCACTTTAATTACACTAATGGCCCCTCGCAGGCCTTGCGCGCCGACCAAATGTTAATTACAATCGAAAATGCGAGTGTGAGGATTTTCTCGAGGTGTGGGCGGGGGCGGCGGTGGTGCCAGATGATGCTCTGATGTATGGGTTCGGGAGAAACGGGACTCTCCCCCTATCCGCGGTGTTTAGGGGTTAGGGTTTGTTGATTTGTTGGAGTAAAAAGCGAGGACAACAATGAAAACGATGAGAGTGATGACTGGATGTCAGCGAGTGCAGTTTATGTATGGTCGTGTAGAGAGGATGTAAAAATTCGTGATTGATAAATTAAAAATTGAATGGTGAATTAAACGAAGCGTTTCTAGGTTCATTTTTCAGCAACAATGAAAATTATATTTTTGTGTGATTTATTATTCGTGAGAGGAAGCAAAATTTAAAGCTCAAAAAGAATTAAGTCGCAATTCGGAGAGAAGCCAAGCTTCCCAGATTGACTGCATATTAATTAAGGCCAAGACAACCGAGAGATGTCAAAAAAACACTGAATTTTTACGCAAAAAAACAAAAGAAAAATGATCGTTACCGAACAAAAGCCGAACGCCGGCAAAAAACAACAGTAACGCAACAGCGGAGCGAAAAATCGAAAAAAATACACGAGACCAAAAAGAAAAGAAAAGTTTCAAATCGCAGCAAAGGAAACCGACCGTCAAAAAGACATCCGACTGCCAGTTTCTATTTTCATTTATCAAACGGCGAAAAAAAAAAGCCGCACCGCTTTAAAGGGAGAGGGTTTCGATTGTCGGGCGGACGATACTCGCACGAGTGAGCCGTGTTTGCGAAAAGCCCTTTCCCGTGAAAATCGCAGCAAAAAACCAGGGAAAATCCGGGAAAAATCGACGTTGAAAGCGGGACCCGGGAGAAGCCCATAGCCGTGACCGGCATTGCGGTCGAACCCGTTGGTAAGCCGAGCTTAATTCGCCAGGTGCTGAAAGCCACTACAACCGAATTTTTGTTCTAAAAAATAATTATCAAAATTTTATTTCCTAAAAACTTAAATAAAATATATAATACAAAACAATTTTTTCACTCTCATAAAAAAAAAATTCATAAAAAAACTGTTCATAACACAACGGCGATTCATATTGGACGCGGATGGACACCGTCAATCCTCCGCATATTTCAACCCCTTTTTCCATATATACACAAAACGTTTTCATCTACGGGGTAGTGGGTGAGTGCGGCTCCTTTGTAGCGGTCGGCCTCTGCATTTAGCTAATCTTCCTCCACCCGTTTGTGCGATGGATATGAGCATTTTTCCGAAGCGCGTCGGCCCCAACTCAAAGAGGACTTTCCCTCGCTTTTCCCTGGTCGTTGGGGCGCAAGAGACGCCTTTTTGCGCCCAGACCAGAAAAGGGAGGAAACGGAAACTGAGCAAGCTGCCGATTTCGCTATAGTCATTTATTTTTTTTATTCTGACTTTATCAAATGTCATAAAATCAACAATTTAATGTATAATAAAAAAACTAGTTATATAATTCAACAAGATGTTTATCGATGTTTCAAAATATACAAGAACCTATTGAATAGTTTACATTACGTAATTAAATCAAGATAAGTCTCAAAATAAACAGCGTTACAATATGAAACGTCGATATTTTCCAATGAACCAAAGCATAATACCATTTCGTCAAGTTTCCTTCTAAAGAATGATAATAGACGCCCAAGATACGAACGTATCCTGTTCGGCAATAATGGAAAGTGACGAGACAATGGCAGCGCTTCATCAACAATGAGAGCGCGTTATCCAAAGGCTACATGTGTTCTTTTGACGTCTGCCGTAGGAGGCGCCTCACAAAAGATCCCGCGGGATCTGTACGGAGGTATGGGGAATTGGGGGAGCCAGGGAGTCGAGGGGGAGGGGTGCGGTGGTTCCAGTTCCGGTTCCGGTTCCTGTGCTGGTCCAGCCTCGCTTCTAATCAGATACGACCGCAATTTGAGGGATCGTCTGGACCGGAGAAGACAGAGGAGTTGCGGTAGTGTGCTTCTTCGTTCTCACCTGGTTGGAAGTCGAGTTGGTACAATCGCGTTTAAATAAAATAATTTTAATTCAAATTTATCATTATAGTCATTAGCAACCTGTTAGTTACACACTAAGAACAAAGTCTTATAAACTAATGTGACAGATTAGGCTATACATTATCGCGCTTGCCCAAGTCGTATTAATAAGGAGCAGGTATTATAATATGTTAAAAGAGCCAACCCGTCTCCAGTCAATGGAGGAGACTTTCAGGCCAAGTATTTTAAATTTAGTCAAAATTTGTTGTTGCGCCGATTACAGTTTCAAATTTATTTAATGTGATGTAATATATTGACCATGTATAATAATTTGAAAATTTTTCGTAATATCCAGCAGACCACAAATAAATAATTCAATATTCTCGCATGTTCGATAGACTCGATCAAAAATTCACGATCAAGGGTCTGTACGTATAAAACTTCAGAAGTCCTATGGGATCACGTGTCAACCCAGGAAAATGTGGGTACATTTGACACGTGAGCCTCGACAATGGCTAATCACTTCGGTCGTGCTATAAGAGTCACGCAATTTGCAAACACAACACGAAATTATTAATCACAGAAATGTGTAGATAACACAAAACGACGACTGAAATTCGTTACGATTCTTTCACAATATTCAAGATTCACGAAAGCATTATTTTCCACATTTTCAGCATAGTTTCACGTTAGTTGAACCAAAAAAACCCTAGTCAGCACTATTCATAAAACACAACACGAAAACACAAGCCATGGTTTACGATAGAGCTCTTTTGCGTCAGAATACGACGCAGACGAGAAGGAATCCGACCGCACATCATCGTCGCGTTTTATTATGTCGATTTTCGACTAACGGCTCGCAGACAACACAATGTTAGCGAACCGTGGACATGGAATATACACGCCATATTAAATATGAATTTTCTATGGTGTGAGTTGAAACGTTAACGACGGCAAATAATACCGAGACGACGCCGAAGACTCTCGAAACGCTCCAGGGCTAGTTCTAGTTGCAACGACGTACGCCCAGATAACGAAATCTTCAGCTGAAAGTACACGTACGTCCAAAAGTACATTGCCGTCCATGTATGTATTGTATTATATATTCAGATAGCAAAAATCAACTGCAGAATCCTTCGACAGAATATGAATTGTTTTTGTAGAAAGGTACCAATTTAATTTGTATTGAAACGTTTTGAAAATTACGACGTTCAAATGCAAACAATCAAGTTGTAATACATATTGATGAAATAATAAGAGTAAAATAACAAAATGAATCGCGAAAAATTTAAATTTAATTTAAATCGACGACTTTTTTTAACAACGAGGGTGACCACATCGAGAGCCCTCGTGCGGAGGACCGCCTCGTTGAGATTTTTTCTGTTTTCTTAATGATATGCACCCTCCTCGTTTTGACTGTAAATTGGTAGACTTTCTAATCATAAGATATTGCTTCGCCTTCCACGTGCATATTTTATCGGTGTATACTTTATTTTTTTCACGTTAAACAGCTATTCCGAGGATGCAGTTTATGCGCTTTATCTCTCGAATGCAAAATAGTGTCTCTATTTCGGACGTAATTAAATGAACTCAAATATAATATAACGAAAAAAGTATTATATTTTCAAGATAATCATTTCAATAGAACTTTACTCGATTTTCTGATGCATTTTTCTTTATTTACATCACATTGAATTGTATTGGCATATAGACCGTTTTATGCGTTTTATCCCCGAAGTCCACGGGAGCATCCAAAATGCCATTTTTATTGTCATCAGCTCGCGGAAGCGGAAATAAGTGCGGCCAATAAACGGCACAGCCACTTAATATTGTCAATATATTTCGTTCGGGGTAATATTGTTTGTCGCACGAAGGTCTCCTCCTCGCCTCGTAAATCTCTCGGCTTTTTTAGCTTTCGCCTAACACGAAAATGATACATTTTTTTCGTTATTTATTGTACCAAGCCCCGGGATTCGATCGCAACACACAGCCCGTAAGCGACTAGGGAGTAGGCACTATTTCATATTTATAGTCGTTCGGATAGATTCTGTCGCGCGGTATTAATGCGAAAATTATATTATGTTTTGTTCGGAAATGCTTTTTTTACGGAACGAAATTAACATTATATTGTTTCCGATAACGATATATTGAAGACGAAAATAAAATCTGGAATAAAAATACGATATCGGGTCGATTATAACTAAATATAACAAGCATAAGTCTTTTATTCGAATTGTTAGAAAATAGTCCAATACTATGAAAGATTTAATATATCGTTACAAATTAAAAAAAATAAAAATTCAATGATTTATCGGCGACACTTTTTCGAGTAATTTTATATCGACGACGTCACCCCAGCGTTCGGCTTCATAAATGAAAAGGTCCTGCAGGCGAACCGGAGCGTTGTCGTGATTTGTGGGCCGGGCAGGAAATATTGTATGTCGAATTAAATAAAGTTTAGGCAGCACGTGTTACTGCTGGCTGCTTCGCCAACTGGAGCCGAACGAACCTACCACCCACCCTGGTCCTGGTGTGCCATCGACAAAAGAAGGACACCCCAACTTCGACTTCTTTACGAGCGGTTTCTGCTTATCCTTATTGTAAGGAGTAATTTTGCAATATATTTTGGTTAATATAAAATGAGAAATTGTTAAGGTTTTTTTTGTATGGGATTGACTTCTTTCGTGGTCAAGTGTGTGTGTATTGATAGAAAAAATATATACGTTGCGTCGAATGAATGCCGCTTATTTCCCAAGATACACTGGCTTACAGGTTTAGTATTAGGATATATTGTCGCCAAGGAGCGTTGCAAATAAATCCTTGGTGAAAAGTGACTCCCCTGCTGGGTTACGAATCGATGACCGTTGCACAATGCGTACACACAATAGCAATAAAAATTGGAAAACTAATTCAACAGAAACGTAGATATTTACAAAAAAAAAACCACTTAAAAAAAATCAGAAATGTACGTATAAAACATTAATAGTGAACCTTGAATAATTTCACGATAAATATTACAGTTCCAAAGTTTGGTATAAAAAAATGCGAAAGTACACTAGCGAGATATGTAGAGCAAAAACATCAAATGCAAAACACTCTGCGGGCAAAGAACTTTAACGATAAAGACCCTTAATTTGCGGAGTGTGACTTCGAAAAAAATATGAATAATAAAGGAGGGGCGTAGTCGGTGGTTCATTAGTAGTGATGATTAATCTCAAATAATTACATTTGGATACGTCGTCCGATAAGGGATGGGTAATGAATGCGCGGGCTCGCGCGACACATCCTTGTCAGGAGAGGCGTCCCAGAGCTGACCCTCTTCAGCAGCCTCCTCTGACCCTCGACGGTCCTTTTGTCGACCCTCACACCCTCTGGGGCAAACAACCCATTATCGCCTTCGTGCTCTCGCCTTATTTATCTTCGATCGAGCGGCGAAGCATTTATCGTGGAGTGATGACGCGCACTGACCATCAACGCTATTCGCACATACTTTGATATTGGATTCTTCGGTGTTTTTGATAATATGAAAATCGTTTATAGTACTGCGACGAATAAGTGTACAATTTTTACATTTGAATTTCTAACATAATCCGCATACCAGCATTTTCCACACACGTATACGTATAGAGTGGGCCAATAATGGCGCCGGAGTGAGAGAGGTACACGGTTTCCACTCCACGTCCCTCTTAACGGCCAAAGTTTTCGCGGCACAACATTCGGCCTCCAGTCGACTGTGACACATATACAGCAGACAATGTCGCACGTGTACATCGCCACAGTTACATACACACGCGGGGGTACGTGTCCCATTGTGCTGGTACGTGTATGCGAGCGTGCTTAGACCAAATGTATTGTGCCAAATTTGTAAAATACGTCGACGCGATACGAGCTTCCGCCGGACGGGCTCCCACCATGGCCACGACCGTTATACCATATCGAATGGTGGGCATTTCTATGGGTGACTTCTTCCTGGCGGATCCTTCCTGGGAGACGATCGGCTTCCCGGACGATATCGGCTGAAGGACATGGCACTCGTCCCCTTTTAAGGGCCGAATACCATCGTTATCGTTTCTAGTCGGGGATTTTCATGGTGTCACCTGAGTGAGAATAGGCTGAACGGACGATTTATTTGGTATATCTCGTATAAATCATGATCAAAAATTTAATAAAATAAAATAATATTTTATTGATCTAGATTGTTTATTCAAGTATTTGACAAGCCCTAAAATAAAATGTAAAAAATGTACTGTCCATTTGACCGCGGTACAGATAGGGGAGCAGGGATATTCCCTCGTTTCCATCCCCGACTCGCGTATATCTTTTCACTTGTCCGATTTGCATAGCGTCGAAAAGTTTACAATCGCATTTGCTTCATCAGCCTGCGGGGGAGACATAATTCTTCGTCCCCAGAATCTACTTTTTTTGTATATTCTTTCCAGAATATATGTAAGATCCAGAGGCAGCTTAGCGATACATAAATTTCCGGATCGGTCATCCCTTAAAAACAAGTCAGTTCCGTTCGCGGATCCACCGATAAATACGTTACGACCCCGAAAAAATGCAGAGGGCGAATAAAAACGATACGATCTCGAAATTTTCATAATACCCATGTATTCGTATAACTGAGCGAGCTTTTGTATGGAGGTCGAAACTCTGGCGAAACAGGGAAAGTCGGGTGCGGATACAGGAAATTACGGATCCGATCCCGAAGCAGTAGCCGACCGGAAGGTGTGCCGCTTTTAAAAGCCACTCCGAATTTTTGAAACTGTCGGTTTATAATTTTATACACTTTGGCGCCGGCTGGTGTGCACCGGCAATGATCGTCCGTGCGTGCTAGAACCGCAAAAGTCGAGGCACGAAGCACTGCCAAAGCGAAATATTAAATTCACAATAAAATACTAGACATATAAACGTGCATATCTTCGATATTGTTCACATAAATCGAACCGAATTAATATCGCGTATGTTATTGCAGCGTTGTCGTTGCACATGACCGGACGCGCGAGTATGTGCTCTGAATAAATACGCGATGCATTAGAATAAATCGGGGAATATGTCCGGTCGACTTTTTTGGTATTCTTATCTGGAAGAGCTTTCCGATCGGCCATAACAAATAATTGATCGTCCGTATACGTGCGGGGAGCATAGGACACAATATCGACGCACAAATCATACGAAGCGAGCGAGCCACATTTTCCGTATGCGGTCTGTATAAATTACACGTTTAGAAGCAAATAAAACAATGCGAGATGTGTGATTCCATGCGAGACTATATCTGCAAATTCGCTCAATTCTGATACCAATTATACATAGATTGGTCTCGAAGGTTTCGGCTACGGTTGCAGAATTAATTGCTATTTTAAATCGGTTCGTCTGGTACTGGTAGACTGAACGGAACCGGACCGAGCCAGACGACGACTACGCCCCGGGACCAAGAGAGCCAACGAGGGTATGAGGTCGAGACAAACCAAAATTAATTCTATTGATTGTTCGACAACGGGAGCCGGCGTGTAATGAGGATGCAGACAAGACGGCTGCGAACCCTCGTAAGGGTGAGACCAACCCCATAACCCACACGCTCGTTTGCATCATTCATAACCACTATTACGTTAATTAATCTCAACTATTTTTTTTTTAAATTTACAATCTAACCAAAAAGTCAATATAGCCCAAATGGGATGATAATGTCTCGATTCAGGTTTTTCTTAAGTTTTATCCATTTCCTTGAAGGAATCGTCCCTTTTGCACCTAGACGAGGGGAGTCGTCGTCCTCGCGGTGAGTTTATATCTTTGTATAGTCCGAGAGCAAGAACAGTAGCAAATAACCCGGGGGCGAACTGTGCGGCGTGCCCGGTATAATTTGCCGAAACACCGGTCTATTATGGCGTTCGTTCGGCTAGAACTAATTTCACTGTTTCGCAGCCGATGTGCCAAAGGAGACCTTCTTTGGGGCTGCGTCGTGATCTATCCGAGCGTATTATAACTTGTGCGGTGTACCGTCATTTTTCAAAAGATTTTGTTTTATGCATGGCGAGATAATGAGAAAATCAGATTTGGGGATTGAGATTTCATTTTTATGTAAGATTTGTTTGATTAAATTAAAAATATATATTTATTATATAAATATTCGCAAAAGTGAGATTCAATACGAGTCAAATATTTTATGCCGTGAGTCGACAAGACGCGAAGGCAATTTCGCAAGTGTTGAAGCAAATTCGCGACTCGCGTGACATGGCGAAATGCACGCAGAACGTGCATTTAGCCGATGCACCAAATGCGGAATGCACAACTGAAGGTGCAATGCAGATCGAAACGTGCACAATACCCGAGCATTATTCTCATTTTATTTCCACAGTCTTGAAAACTTTATAAGTCAGAAGTAGTATATAAACTCAACCGCAAATTCAAATTTGATTTGAATTAGTTTCGAGTGACCTCATTCACAAATATAATACACGATACAACACAATCGGTAAATGTGCGAAAAATCACAGTATTCATAGCAAAGTGATAAAGAGTGTAGGGAGAACGTAGTATGTGTCGAGAGGTCGTACCGAGGCGACAAAACGTCCGCCACTTGGCCCCCATTACACCACCATAAATCCTCACCCGGTCGGCAAAAGGGAAGAGGTTAGCGCCTATAACGAACATAACGAACGCCGTGCTTTATATTTTTCCAACGTCGACCCTCTATACCGTTTGTTTGCGGAATCGGATTAATCGGAACGTTGGATTGGGCACGCTTTGCCACCGTGAAATATGGTCTGCGAAACGCGCCCGATTTAATTCGATTTCGCCACTCGGCTATTGCCGCTTTATTTTCATCCCGTCTTCTGGTATTTTTGCGAAATTTGGCTATTTCGGATGCGCTGATTGCGTTCAATTAGTGGAATTATCATACCTTTGGTTTGAAATCCGTTTTTTTTATGATTTCAATCGTACTTTTGCGTATTGAAATAATTTTTCGGTTCAAATTTCAAATTTATAAATAAACTTTATAAACATAACAATAAAAATTATTTATTCGATTGGAAAATGAGTCACTTTGCGCCACTTTGTAAATCCGATGTATATTTATGGAGGTGAATCGGAAAAAATCACTTAGCTCCTTTGATCAGTCTGGGTACGTTTAGATACGTACTGCCACCAATCACGGTTTATTGGCGAAGAAACACAAACAAACAATGGAGGGCTATCCGCGATGGTGGAAAGAGGACCTCCCCGCAGAGGATCCGTATTATTTACGACGACCAAGGATAATTTCGGGGCCCGGGAGTTTGTTATTTCGAACAAGGAGAGGAGCAAGTCCTTTTGTGTGCGCACGGACTCGCGTTAAATGAACAAGAAGTAATGTCGCCAATCACGCAGACGCCCGACGAATCCGACAGTTTGCTTTATCTACCGTGGAACTGCATCTAATTTCGCTAATATGTATGTACAGAAATGAACTATGCGATGTTTGGTGAAAACGGAGTACTGTTTTACCCTACTAGTCACTATTTATTATTGCGTAAACTAGTCAATTTTCGCGAACGAACGTCCTCTTCCATTACCGAAAACATAAATACGAATGAGCATGCAGGCGACGAGGGTGCATGTAGGGTGACCGTCTTCCGGAGCAGACATTTCAGTCCCAAAGGCTTCTGCACGACAACCTCTCTTCACGGCTAAATTATTAAGCCCACGAGCCTCTGCACTCGCCTCCTGCTCATACATTCAACTCCATGTATACAGAAGACACATACGTGCACGTACGAAACGACGTGCGAGACACCAAGTAGACGTACACGCTGATGCAGAACGTGCATAATAAAATTTAGATTAACTGATGTGGGTTGGACGCGCGGACAATTTGATTACACCCCACGAAAAATTCCTAACCACGATGTTGGATTGCGAATAAAAAATTCAATGAATTTCCATTATTTTTGTGTATTTAATGAAAAATTTTCATAATTAATTATGGATGTTTTTAATTTAAAATAAAATATTTATAATATTACATTCAGATGAATAAAAATTAAGGTAAATCCTTTTTCAATCGGATTGGTACAAATGATTTTTTTTTCAATTTAATAAAATCTATATGTGTCTTGTCGATCTAAAATATGGATGAAGAGAATCGAGAGCTTTTAATTAATAAGGAGGCGCATTTTTCGAACGGCGAAACGAGAGAGACTCGTCAGGAGGAAAGGAGCCATGGTGGGTAGCATGGTGGGCCACGGAGGGCTCCCGGAAAACTTTTGGAGGGCAGCAAACTCGACTGGTGGCCCTCCCCATCCGTTGAACCCCTCCAGCACTGGCACCGAACTAAAGTTTTCCAAAGTAAAATCGATAAACGGCATTTTCCCGTAGCGCACATACCCTCAACCCGGCGGGCAGGCAACCGGGCCCAACTGGCTCGAGACGCCATTGTGGTGTGTCTGCCGTAATTTCCGCGACGCACACCTTTCGAAATAAGTGGAAATAATTCGAAACGAGGCCGAATTATTCGATGTTTGTTTTCGTCGTGGGCGTGCGTTGTTTGCGAGTGCGAAATCGAAGGGAGAGGAACCTCATTATTTTAGGCCATCGGCGCCTAGGGCCCATTTCCGCTTTTCTAAATTAAAACGTCACGACAATATGAAAACTGTATGTTAAGTGTCATATTCGTAAACAACCCCCGCGTTGTTTGCGAAACGAATACGTGAAACGGCAAAACTTCGATAGACTATATGTTTGTTATGTAAAACGTGGTGATATTTTTCAAATAAAAAATTATTCTTTTTTTTTTTTAAATTTAATATTTCAGTAACTTTAATTAAAATAGTTTTTAAATATAAACATTTCAATGAGATAAATTATATAATAATAGATGCTATGTTTGGACATAGCATTTTCACAAAATAAATGAAAATTAATGCTCGTATCACAACCAGAAAATCCTTATGGGGGAAATGCAGCAATTTGCGTTGCCTTGGGCGCTAAACGGATCTCAACAGTCCGGTGCGGCTAGCATTCATACAAATTCAGTCCCAACCCATACACTGAGAAAGACAAACGAGCACACACTGAAGAGTATTTAAGAGATATAGAAATGATGCTCATTTGAAGGGCCTCATCTTGCCGGGGCGTAGAGGGTCTGCAAAAACCCATCGGGGTCGGCACGTCTGCACGCTAACGAGATGCTTTGTGAACCTCGAGTACAGAAGGAGGGTCCAGCGGGATGACCAAAAGGAAGAGGTGCCTGGGGACGGCGTGTTCCAGCCGAAAAAAGGGGTTTCCGACCTCAGCGTCCCTCAACCATCGATCGCCCGTTGCGGTCTTGACTTTGAACCAGGAAGGGAAGGACAGGGTTATTGCTTTAATAAGAACGGGGTGTGGACATCGAGGAGGCGGTCGGATCATCTCAGCAGTCTGCCGGAGTACTCAAGTTTATGCAAATCGCAGCAGTGACCGACAAACTGCAAGGGCGCTCTTAAACACCCAACTTTCGACCGAGTGACGGTCGGTTGGGAAAGTTTTCGACGAGCTGACTCCACTTTCGACCACTTTGATTCATAATTGATTTCTGACGACCCCGCTAACGCTCCAGTCTTCCACTTCGGGATTCAGTTTCACGAGGTGACAAGTTTCGCATTAAGAAAACGTCCGATAATGTCGCTTGCAAATTAGATAAATTAAATCAGAATGAAAATTTATGCGTTTAATAATAAAAAATTAAAATTCGTTAATAAAGTAATTTTTAGCTCGGAGTTTACATATGTACCATTTCGGAATGTGTACGCATAATCCCGACGATAGTTAACTGAAAGTAACGAAGGGATGCGATGTAAAACGAGGGGGTTTTGCATACACGGAGCGCGATACTTTTAGCAATTAACCGCTACGAGTCGTCGAGGTTAAGGGAAAGAGGAGGTACGAGGTCGAGCTAGAAGGTTGTAGCATATTTGTAATTTCGGAGGCTGTATTTGCTCCACCCGAGGTGCATCTTATTCGTTAATTTGGATCCCCGAGGGGGTACGTTAAACATGCACCACCTTAATGAGGACTCTTCGTTATAAGGTAAACACGCGAGTCAAGAAAATCTTTGAATTTTTCTCTAACTTTAAACATTTTATACAATGTTAGATTGTGTGTAAAATCAAATTTACAAACGTATCTGTTTGTATGAATTATGGAGTTGGGAGGAATGTGAGTTCACACCGAACCCAGGGGGTTCAAAGCCGCAACCAGAGATGCTTAATTTGCCTATCGTAATTACTTAGGTTGTCTTCCAACGTATAGACAAAGGTCGTAAATGTTTGTAACAGATGAAATGATACAGTAATTGTCTTATTGGTTTGTTTTGAAACTGAGCAACATTGTATTAAAAATAACCGCCACGATACGAATTTCATGTATTCGCAACAATATCGAATATTTTATAATAATAAATCTATTACGTTAATTATATGAATTCAATAGTATTTCGATCTTCATACCAAACAATATTCAAACAAATATTAAATTTCAATATACGAAGCATATTATCCTGACCGTTCTCCGTCTTCAGCCAAGACACAACACTAGACGTTGCACATTTCTCGGAAACCATCCCCGACTGCAGGGCTGGCGACGTGCGGTTCAGCCATCATAATCTCGAGGGGTGGGCGGCGAAAAGGGGTGGCGAGAAAGGCGAGAGACGCTCAAAATACATTTAGGCTTCTGGTTAACCAGCTCTTGACTCCGCAGCATCCAGCTCGCTTATTACCCCCAGCCTGGCCGGGCCAAGTCTGCGGATAAATCCCACGGCTAGATTCCGAGCGGATAATCACGCGACGTCCTTTGTCTACGGAGCCGAACGCGAAACCGACAAAATTGGACTTAATAGGACGCCGACGCCGCATATTAGCGCTGCATTGTTGCGCCGCTAATTATATACGTATCCGACGAGAGCAATATGCACCTCTGCATCTGCAACCGAGGACAATGCGATGCGACGACTCTGCGGTGGATTCGTTCAACGGTCGTAGATCTCGAGAGAGTGATTCGAATTTAATCGTATTCACGCTTCGGATATATGCAAACTCGATTCAATAAAAAAAGAAATCGTTCGCATTATTAAATGTAGTATTTAACGTCTTTGAAGATGTAAATGGCAATTGAATCGGGAGGTGCGCGACCCTCGTTGACACCGACCATCTGATGAGCCTATTGAAACCGAAAGGGATGGGGCCGGAAAATCCCGCGGGAACTGAATTTTTTTTCCGCAAATTCGCATGCATTGTGCGAGCGCGGGGAAAATCGGCGCGAACGAATGACACTTTGGCATCGAATTATATCAGACTGATGTTAACGCGACGAAATGGTGTTGTGGTGTTTTGCGGCGGCTAATAAGGCCCCCCGTCTCTCCCACACCGCCATTATTTGCTCTTTCGACGATAGACGGTGTGGTGAACTATTACCGGTTTATGCAAGCCAGGGGCTCTTTATGCACGGTGATTTCGCAGAGGTTTGGGTCTGTGGCGGTCACGCCGGATGGGAGCCACGTCCTGTGGGGGAAACCGAATAAACACGTGAAGGACGATGGACCTTGGCTCGACGTGACGATATTACGGACAGCTGAAGCGATTTTACATTCAAATGTGACCATTGACTTGATTCGTTTATGTGGTATTTATGATAACTGTGATATACTCGATCTGTATAAATGTACCAATTCATATGAAATTCTTTAAAAATTATATCGAAATATTAGAATATTTGAACTACAGTTAATGATTATATATGTAAAATATGAAATTTTCATTGTATTGTTTGAAATCGAGATTCGACAACACGTCGAGCAGGTGAAGGAAATGGTGGAGTATGGGTCGAGTCCGGGATGGGTCTGCGAGGGGAACGGGCACAACGAGCTAGACGAAGCCGCCAAGGAGCAAAGGTGGCGATGCTCGGGTTTTGCCGCTAACGAAGGGAAGCGTGGAAAGACCAAAGGTCGTCATTAGGGCCACTGTGTCTACTCGTCTCCACTAATAGCCAATTCATGCGGCCCTCATCCCAGACATTGGCGAGGGCGAAAGTCCCCGTGCCAACTGCCTCCCATCGCACCGAAATCACTTCTAATTTACCGTCGTTCGGCTGAGGAGAATTTATATAGTGTTTTTTTTCTCGGTTTTGCGAGATGAATGTGGGTTATTGAGGCAAATAAGCTCGGAGGTAAAGCTGCACGTGTTAAGTGTTGTTGTCGGTGTTAAAGCAAACCTTAGAGGCGTTTGCAAGCAACGCGACGTACGTACGATGCATACGGGCTTTTCTTCTAATTAGCATTGTTTACCAGGCAGGAGACCCGCATAGTGTTGCCGGATTCGAATACAGAGCGGTTGCGATACGTTTATGAAGCACGATTTCCGAGGTAACGTTGCGGGTAAATTGGAATATTAATTTCCTATTTATATAATAAAAGTTTTCAAAATATTCGGAAAGTTCAATATATCAAATATTATACATGAAAATAAAACGATAGGATGTTTAGTAAAAATAATTTTTTCGTAAATATGAAAAGTATGAAAAAAGAAAACAGAGTTTTAAAAAAATATGAATAACAAAAAAAAAACATCAGAAGCGCACTTCCAAAAATGCACGGCAAAAAGCCTTTGGATATTCGGAATCATAGAATGTGCACAATTATTTTCAATATTTGGCGAATGCGATTGCGTTTCCCTTTTTTCTCACCGCCAACAAGGGAATACCCAAATGGGAGATACGTTCGGAAAATGCGGCGAAATGTCAATGGGGATGCCGTTTTCACATGCGGAAAACCGTGTACTGCTAAAAGCCACTTTCCCTCGCTGCAAAAATTTTAAAAAGCACAAGTACTTATCGATCGTTGCGGATTTTAATTAAATTTCTCGTCGTTCTTCGCCTGTCCGGATGTGTCGCGAAATCCATGGATAAAGGTCCGCGCTTGCGTGAAGGGACATTTCTGAAGGGAAATTCTGAAATTACGACTACGGCGACAAGGGAAGAAAAGCGCAGAATGGCGAAGGCTGTGTAGGGTGAGCTCGTTCGCTGTTTGAAACTTCGGGAAAAGTTTCCAACACAAATCACGTGCCGCTGCTGTGCGAATGCAATCTGCGGAGACCCCGAGACTCCATACGCGCTCTATATACAATTTAAACTAAATCTCTTTCTGAAAAAATATATATTATATAAATTTTATATTGCGCTATCATTATATAAGGTTATCCAATAGGGACGCTCAAAATTTGTTAGGTTATAGCAGCCTTATTGTTAAAGTGACGTCGACCAAGTTTATTGTCAATTATTTAGTAGTGTACGGCAAATTACTATTAGAAAATTATAGCATTGAAAAATGTGTGAAAATTATCAAATTTTATCATCAAAGTCACTAAAGAGTTTTTAAATAAGGACGTTCGGTTTTAAAATGTAAATAAAACAAGTTGTGTGTAAGATATTCACTCAATTTTTTTTCATTTGAAAGCATATTTTATCACACTAATCTTAAGTGTGAAATATAACATCGTTCAAATATCCATCGCGGTTCGAACAATTGACAACAAATTTGGCATATGCCACTTTAACATGGCTGCTATAACCTAACAAATTTCGAGCATCCCTATTGGATAACCCTATATTATAATACTATAATATTAAAAAAAAGATCGAATAACTATCCAATCGCAGATAATCGAATCGGAACGACCCGGCCCACGTTAACGACCCAATTTGAAACCCAAACGGATCCGACACCACACAAATATATAAATCTTCCAGTAGACGCGACGAATACGTGTTTATAAAACAAATAGAAGGCACATTAAGAGCAGAACTGTTTTGTATAGGCCGCGAAACTCGGGCGTCACGTACGGCCGTAAATAATACAACTCCATCCCGCGCAGGAAACGGAGGCCTGCCGAAAACGGGACCCACGGTCCTTTTATAAAAGCCCGGGGTCCCGGGATCCCAATAAGTTCCCGGGACCGGGATGGCGAGTCACGTAGCCGTCGACGGCAACACAATGCGACCATCCCGGTCCGAGGAATAAGGAATAAGAACGAGAAGACGCGGCGCGACAATTAAAACTTTATCGTGGCGCGTGTCCCTTTCGCAGAAATCGGTCCGCTATATAGATAAGGGCGGGCATGGTTTGTTTATTGATGAGTCGTATTGCGCTTAATAGGTGGAACTTTCGGATTTGTTGAATATTAAAAATAATAATGAAATATATTCAATTTACTTTGCAATCTAAAAAAAAATGTAAAAATTTCGTTTCAATGCACCAATTTAAATTATCGTCGTAAATTGTTATGAACGCCTTGAGCGGTAACGATTCGCAACCCTTTCGATTAAAATTTTGAATTTTAAAAAAATTTAAAAAAGGCTTCAGCAGGCGAAAGAGAAGACGATTCTGAAGGGCTGTACGGGGCGGCATATAATAGGCAATTTGGGCGTCACGTAACCGCGGCTAAAATAAAACTAATTTCGTTCGCAGAACGGAAAGTGAGAAAGGGAAAAGGGCCAGCAACGAAACGTAACCCTTCGAGTGCAAGGGACCTGTTCAGCGATTTTCAACTGAAGGTTTATGGGGAGTTTGGAAAAAAGTAATACATTGCTTCCAAAATGAAAATAATACTAATATCAACATAATATACTTTGATTCTTAAAATAAATATCAAATCATTTATATGAAAAACTTAACGTATCGAATAATATTCTCATGTTTATTTTGAAACGAAAAAGGTTTAAAATTTCTGTATCAACCCTTTAGGTCCCAGTCGTGGGGCGTAATTAGGGCCGGCTCACGTACTGTACCAGCAGAGCAAAAAAGACCCGCGAAACTGGCCCCCGATGTCCCCATTAATTGATTTATTATGACATCGATTTTGGTTGGACGTCATAACTTTGTAAGGGAAAGTTCCGAAGGTGAGGGACGCTCGAACGTGATAGATGCGAATGATGCTGTAAGGTACATTTCGAAATCGATGGTGTATATATACAAGAGAAAATAATTAGAAGGAAAATAAAAGATATATCCATTTTGAAGATTTGAAATAAAATTGTTCGTAGACAAAAAAAATTGTTCCAGCCACATGTTTATAAATTTCCACTCACCTTACAACTTGTGTATAAGACCGATTCAAGGAAAATATTTTTAACGCTCACCTGAAACAATAAAAATAAAATATAAGTCAAATGAAATATTTATATTATATAATCTGAAATAAAATTCTAAGATGACAGCTATCAATCAATCGCGAGTTGTTCCCATCTAGTACTAAGGGAAAGACAAGTGGAAGCCCGCCAGGGGCGGCTTACACCCTTAATGCATCTTTATGTTTCAATTCAGCATCAATTGCCCATTACGTTGTCAATGTGGATCCCAAAATAATGTTACGACCGTTTTATGGGACGCCGTAGTGAATTCGACGACACTATTTTTTTACGGTGTTTGTAAATTCGAACCGGGAAACTGTTACGCGGATGGAAAGGGGACTTTTTCGCGATTTACGCACGCGAAAAACGCAAATCGCTAACGCGTATGTATTTTGTATACACTATCATAAATTCAGAGGTTTACAAACTTTCTACAGCACCTACTTTTTATTTTCTATGCCTGATAATACAAACATTGCAAAAAAAAGTTTTCGATACGAAAATCAATACGAAACACACATACATAGGATAATAAAACCACGCATAATTATATCGTTACAGAAATTTTCATATCGGAAAATTAGTTTGTGTTTCAGTATATCGAATTTCGATCGTCGACAAGGAAAAGTTGTCGCCTCTGATAATTGGCAAAACATCACAAAACACACGCATGCCTCGTCGACAAACATCCAACACGAAGTTTACTTGTGGCTACGACTCACTTTACTCGCGAAACGTCGGATTAATAACCAAAGGGTTACACGGTACCATCAATAAGCGACGTATATTTTAAACTCACACTAAAATTCACCAAAAACCAAAATTTTCAATAAAAACTAAAATTCAACAAATCACCATGCAAATCACAGATTGAACCACTAAAGATCCCGAAGCTTAACATACACCTTTACAAGCCGAAAATTGAACCATAACACTATACGATCTCGCTACACGGGTATTAATTACCCGACACCGCGATCGGTCATCACGGCGTATTACTCACGATCGGATCCAATCTTCATAAAATCGCCAATTTCCCGGGTTCGCCCCTCGTCCTGTGGGAGGTTGTCAACCGCAAGGGTACCCCGCCCTCCCCCGCCACTTCTGCGGGGATGGGGTGGCGGGTTAATCCCGAATTTCTGCGCCTAATCCTCGGGAAATAAGTATAACGCGGCCGAAAATAATCCCAAACGCGAGGACCGCTCCTGATTTTTAAGCAGCGATCCTCCCCCGTTCTCTAACTTCCGAGCGCGGATCAGGCGAACGGTAAATATTTGTGTACGAGGGATGATCATAAAATAAAAATGTGTATGGTATGGGTGATTGGTGGTGATGGTGCCGAACGTTGATAAAGTAAATTCAAAATAAATTTTAGATTTATACAAAAATATTAAAGAAGATTTTATTCCTTTTGTATCCTCCATATAATGGCGCTATTGCATATGTCTGTCTGTTTGAGTGTGTAGTGTCACGTTAAAAATTATGCACTGAATTAGATCTTTTGCTAATGTGTATTAAGTACTACTTTGGAATTTCACACTGTCATGCTAGAAATTATGCACTATTCCAAATTATAAATTAGATCCTTTGCCAATGTGCATTAAGGACTGTTTTGGAATTTTACATTTTCGACTATATTCAACGGGTAAATATATTGGCGTGTAGATCCTTTGTCATTGTGCATTAAAGACTGTTTTGGCTCTTGAAATTGTAAAAATAAATTATGCGCTGCGCATGCGCACAGATCGAAAAACATTTCACATTTAAACATATATAAAACATTTCACATTTTCAACTATATTCAACTGGTAAATATACTGTCATTATATTGTATTTTCAAAAATTTTCCTCAAATCACACGTGCGATGTTATTAACATCGGGCCTACCGCTAGTTATACTATAATATCAAATTTATATGGTGGATCCATTTAATTTTTCCGCAAAGCCGATCCATCACAAGTCCGCCCCTATTTCCTAGGCATTCCAGAAATCGGCATCAACCACCACTAAAACAACACCATCACATTTCGTATACAGACAAAAACACATACAAGCGTTAACATCGTGATCACGCCGCTGATTGCTAATCTGCTCATGCGGACCCCCTTATAGATGGAGGCGTGCGCGCGTGCTTAATCCATCACGTAAAACCAGAAGCCGGCAAGAAATCGTGTTACATCGACGAAAAATATATTATCCTCGGTGGGTGGGCGGATTTCGCCGCCCACCGCCCATAACCGCTGTCAAATAGGCTCGCTCTTATGATTCTCCGATCGAAAAGTTTTCCCTTCTGCAACGAGACGCCCAAGTATTTTGACGTAAGCACGACCCACCCCGTCGATGCCCACCCCACATAGTGCCCACCTTCTTTGCTGATTTAAAGGGTGGTTCGCGACTCTCGAGTGTATAAATGTTTTAAAACGGTCGCCATTAATTAAGATCGTCTAGGGCGGTGGGAAAACGAGTCTCTCTTTACTTAAAAATGTATGCACGTTCAATTCAACAAAATGAAATGTAGAATATAAAAAAAATATATATAAAATACAAAATATATTAAAAATTATTCAAATATATAAATATATATTCTATAATTAGAATAGAAACATGAATTTCTCATTACTCGAGCATTATGCATGACAGGATTTTCTTTGGGTCTTTGTACACCGCCAACGACACTATTTGACATTCATATCCTTAATGGGATTCGTTTACAAATAAAGCACAAATGCACAGTTTCGTTCAATGTATCCCCACACTAATTTATATATTAAGTTTAGGAAATGTTATACGGTCTGTTCGGTGGTTTTTGTTGCACCGCGTTTTAAACGTTGCGGTCACAAGTTCCATTCTGCAGTCTCTAGCGGATAGTGGGAACGTTGTTTCGTTGTTCACTGAGGTCTTACAAAGGGGAAATCTCGAGCGTGTTGTGCAGTTTCTTAACGTGTTGCAATATTATGCGCGTCCAATGGTGTAAAATATTTCATTGTAACACACAAGTTTAGTGCATAAATTAAAGTGTGAAAGTTCGATTAGTCCCGCTGCGGTGAGAGAACGTCCGCTAGATAGTTTATGTCGCCGTTGAAAACTTATTTTATTTTTCTAAAGACGTCGAATTAATCTACATTTTAAATATAGTGCAAAAATTCATCTCGACTTTACAGTTCATTATTCAATAGCTTTCGCAAAAAAATTTAATATTACCGTACATACACGGCAACCGCGACGGTGTGAAAAGCTCAACACTGCGGCTAAATTGCCGGAGTGAAGTGGTTTCCCTCCTTAGGTATTCCCGCTATGTTAGGTGTGGCAAATTCGCTTTGGCGATGTCGCCCACGACGTGTGGCAAAAAGGCGTCGATGTCGACGTCGACGCCCCCACCAATTGCTTTGACGACATACACAGCAACACAACGGGAGTCACTAGACGTTGCCGTTCGCGGGACACTCGAGGTGAGTGTGCACAAGAGGTTGGCTTTAACTTTGAGAACGTGTCTAGTGTACACGTTGACGTACACAAACTCGTGTGAAGCTACTTAAAAAATAATAAAAAAGTGTGAAAATTTAATCCACACCGTCTATTTATTTGAATTATCTACAACTAAAGTACGCTTGTGCGAAGGTAATGTGTAAGGGAGGTTCGTTGCTCGCGACACGTACCCGACCATATATTTCGCGCATTAAAAAATAATTTAGGGAAACGGAAAAATCAGTGTCCGTCGCAGGGGGCTCCAGCGGTAAGGGGGCGCAGGCTCTCGCAGCGGGCGCCGCCCCATAAATCACCAAGAACCATCCCTTACCTGCTCCAGATACATATTTCATAGTTAATTCTTTCCTCATAAGTCCGTACACCCATTACTCCTGTGCGCACAACGAACTTTGCGAATACCTTCTGTGCCTCTCAACATATTTACATACAACCAATCAACAAAATCTATATATTAAATTAACATGAAATTAAGTACGAATATTGTAATTCACTGAAGAAAGATAAAATTATAAATATTTATTACACAAGAAATTTAGCATATGTTTTCAATATTAATAATTCAAAACGTATTCATAAGAAAATGTAATCGAAAGAAAAAAAATGCTTCGATTTAAATATACGTTTAAAAAAATATTTCAATTCAAAAAAACATAGTGGAAAAACGGAACCGTCTTCCCCAAGTTTGAGATCCACCTTTATACAGCGGGCATATATTTTTTGCAATGTAAATAATGTGGTGCGTTACCGTGAACCATCTGCTTAATGGTCGTCAAATGGCTTTTTGGTTTTGTTGGTATATTTTTAAAATAATTTATGTCCGACCAGTGAATGTCTTAAGTATGATATACGCGCGGAACGCCCGTAATGTATGCAGCACTGTTCAAAAAAATATGCTAGAACCGAAATTAATCAAAGCGAAACACTAAAATTACGAACGGATTCGAATCAACGAGATGGTCGAGGGCAATTTCGCAAGCGTGTAAACTGTTGGGAGTGTACACAATGTGCGATGCCCAGTGTGGTCGCTGAACCATGATGTGCTTGGTTTAGCCTCGAGGAGATGAAGGATACGAAAACATCATGCCAGACCACTATCACAACATTTCTTGGCAGATTACATGTTGTCTATGATGTTGAAATACGAGTATGCCGAGCGGAAAATTTACCTCTACCGGACAATCGATAAACATATATGATTACGTTTGAAATTTCAACTAGGTTTACATTAACTGGAAGGCCAAATTTTAAGTGAGTTTTGATAAATATTGTAATATATCAAAAATATTATGGTAAACTTTAATTTATTTGTTTATGGAAACTAAATTTTATATAAAAAAAATTAACCATAATTTTATCATGATTTTCTTATTTACATTTGTATAATATTTATTTGATTAAAGAAAATATCATAGATTGTATTTAAATACAATAATGTTGAGTTCTGCACTGATTCGAAAAATTGCACGCATTTTACGAGCTTTTATCTCATCGATTGCAAGGGGGTAAATTTCCTTTTTAGTCAATTTTCATCAGTAAATATTGGGCTTTATTAGACTTGTAGCGCGGAAAGGGGTGTCTTAACGGGGGAATGTATGGGATGGGGTTTTATTACACCTAACCCTTTGGGTCAGAGGTATCCAACACTTTTCGGTGATTTTATAAAAATCCATTGTCAGTGGAATAAAACATTATTTTAAAAATAAAAATGCAAATTTATGCAATAATCCATCGAATGGATGAATTGTCTTTGATTCTTTATTATGTTGTGCTCGAAGACACAAAGTTGAGTACCTATGCCATAGATCGTCACGATCCGAATACGAAAGGGCTGCTTTCGATAACACGGCCCCATTTTCGGAACAAGGGTGGTTTTTAAAACGAGCGTGGGTGCCAAAGAGTGCGCCGCGCAAAATCAAAGGAATATAAATATGAATTTGTTGTTGTTAGGCCTTCGAAGATTATAAATTTGTGATGGCGGTAGCTGACGGTGGCTAAGGGGTTGGAATTTGCCGAACGGATTTATTATAGACGCTGAGATTTTCAAACAATTATTTTGTTTGGCGAGGGAACGCCGCAGGGCCCCATTGAAAATTAATCCCGAAGAGTAATCCTCGGAAGAATATTAAAATGTGCTATGTGTGTATCTCAAGACCACCATTCGTCGATACTAATTTGAAAAAATGTCGATCGAGGCTTATCCTTCATTTATAAATTTTCATACAATCCAACATCTTACACACTACCTCCATATGAAAATTCTAAATACAATCCTATATTACGAAACCTTCAAAATTTCTATATGCGCTTCATTTTAATCACTATTCGAATTCAAATACAAAAGCCACGAATCACGATTCGATATGAATCCAAACGAACCCCATCGTTGTTCTCGAATCATTTGAAACGCAGTCCGGCAACGACAACCTCACTCGTCGACTTACGTACAACGCAATTAAAACAAGAGACCCACGAACTATTAGAGAACGAGAAGAGTGGAAGAGAGCCATCTACATACGCCAGACGAGATCCTGGGAGATCCTTCATTATTAGCGAAGCGGCAGATATGGCTGGGAGCAGCCAGACTTTGTGCGATAATAACCGCTCGGGCATTCTCCCTACGCCCCCGCCACACATTATGTGTATATAATATCTCATAAATTCACATACTCGAAATAGATTTTGAGCCGTGGAAGTCAAGAGCGTCTAGCCGACCATCCCCTTAACCGTTCCGCATATATCTGGAGGTGGCGAGCGCACTGGGCTACTGGAGTACTATATGATAGTTGGGCAGACTCGACGAAACTATGTGCATGTGCATGTGAATATCCCGGACTAAAGGCAAGGGTTAACGGGGTTCAAACGGGTGCCAGATTAAGCGAGAGATGCACAATTGTATCCGATTATTTCGGTGATTCGTTAGCGGGGATTTCGATTTCGTTTCGTTATTAGCAATCGTCTGCAACGGGATGCAATAGCGTTTAGTAATACAAGCTTTATATGAAACTATATTACACTAGGCGTAATAAATTAAATGGTTTGTTTTTAATAATACTAATAAACATATTTAATGGTTTACGTACAACGAAGAGCTTTCGTAACGCTCAATTTTAGAATATGTTAGTGTTTTTATTTGAAAATATATACAGCAAAAATAATTAAATGCTTTGACATGTTACGCGACTAAGCAGGTCGTTAGAAACTCAAAAAGGTCTTGATTAGAGTTTATTATAATATTAAATTGGGATTAATTACTCGGTTGACAGCCTCCTGGGGTGAGGCGGTTGGTTAATATTAATAAAAAAGAGCCGGTAAAGTCTGAAGCCCATAAAGCCACACCAATAACTCAATATTGTTTCTCAGGGGCGTTTGCATACGACGCGTCACCGCAACGTGACGTACCTCGGCGGTTGCCTCGCCAAGCAATAAGTCAAACCAGCGCTTCTCAAATGCAAATAAGAAAGACCAAAGGTGTGCATTATGTTATCGAGTTCATTTTAAAATAATAATAATTCAATTGATACTTTAATTTTAAGATTTTGATCTTTGGAAGCATTTGTTTGTGTGTCCAGTAGGTACTTCGCTTGGTATGGAATGAAAATTGAAAGGATTCAAAAATATGGGACATTGATAGATGTTGGAAAAAATTAATGGTTTTTTCAGTGTAAAATTGAAGTTGAGAAGCTCCGTAGAAAAACGGGGGCGAGGAAAGGCCAGGCGGCAAGGCGGGGCAGACACAACACGGGAGAAGTTTTTGCTCGGAGCACTCGGCTCGGCTCGATAGAGGCTGCGGCTCATTACGGGAAACCTCACGGATAATATATTGCCTGGCTGCTGATGAGTTTGCATTGCCGCCACCGCACCGCTACACCCTGAAAACCCGCCACCGCTCACCCACACCTCGCCGGAGACGAGGGTGGACGACGGACCCTCTTGTTTGCTTCGGACAAGGTGTGGGTCAAGCCAGTGTAGAGCGAAACGGAAATATTCCGCTCTCGGTGTTCACACATGAAATTTTAAAACGAGTTTGATACACGCACCATAAATCATCATGTTTTGAAGTTCTTCCTTCATATCAAGTCTAGTTCAGAAGCCGCGGCATTGCACCTCACCCCATCGACTCTCAATTGGACCACCGAGGAGCTTGTTGCACCCCCTCGCGAGAGATTTACGATAAACCTATCTGCGAGATAGGAGAAAAGGCTACGCAAAATGCCTCGCCAACTTTACGAGGATGTGCCACCCGGTTTCCTTGTCCTCCCACACCTGGCCGATGGAGGTGTTTCATCTGTGTGTACATCTACTTTCCCGCTACCACTTCTGGTTCTTATTCAGAGACGCCGCCGTCTCTCCGTCCCAAGTGTTGGCAGTATATTATACATCGTTGCTGCTTAATTTTAAAATGAAATGCAAGGTGGTTTTATACTAGCGGTGGTCGCATACGTTCGCCGCTCAGCGGAATCGAAAACCATGTCCCAAAGGATACTCTACTTAAATTACAAAACGTTTCTTTAAAAATTTTCTATCAAATGTATACAAATTTTTAATGTTTTGAAGTCCATCAATATGGTTTTTAATATGGATTTCAAAAAAATTTGATTCCGAGAACAATTATTATATAATTGATTTTAAATAAAACAAATCTAAAATATGATATATCATAATACATAATGAGTTCATGATGTATCAAATTAATTTAAATATTTCTATAAAGAAATACAAGATCATCCCTATAAAATTTTTCGAAGTAGAGTACATGTTTTTTTCGGTTCTCCTCCAATAATCTAGAGTAGGTAACGGTGAGCCTCTAAGACGGCTATAACTTTCATTAGAAAATGCTAATGTTTACACTTATAAATAACGCGCCCGTCTACGCGGGAGTACGGTACAAGAGGCGTTGAAGGGTGAGATCAGAGCCCCCATAAGCATCCCCATGAACGAGTGTTGTTTGTGGCGCGAACGAGACTCCTCAACCGTGAAATGGACCCCAGACACTGCACCGATTATCGTCCTCGATGAAAAAAATCACCTCAAATCACAAATTCGAAGCACAATAAATCTCGATTATATACATTTAACATAGTCATTTATATTTTGTAATTTATAAAATATGAAATACGGAAAACTCGAGTTTTAATAAAGTCCTCGGACCAGTTTCACGTGGAAATTAATTATCGCGTTGGCAAATATGGAACAAACGAAGGCTAATCGCACCGCACCAAAGACGGACAGGCAACGGTCGGTCAATGAAAAGTTTTTCAATAAGCAAAAACGTCATTTGTGCGGAACGGATGCAATTAGCGCCGTTGACAGTTACCTAATGGCGAAATGCAGCCGCCCGACCGGTTAAGTTAGTTGCATTAACGGTGCACAAACTAACGATTTTCCCTCCGACGAAACGTTGCGAAACTTTTCCAACCCGACCGGCACCGTGAAAACGGTTATCGGAGAAAATGCAGATCGCGCACACACATACACAAACCCAGATTATATAACGTTACGAGTGGATGTGTCGCGTCCGTGTGAGCGGAGGCACTACCTAGATACTTGGGCTAAATTGTTGTGCTAAGTGTTTGTGTTTGCCGATGCATACGAGTGCATGGTGCAGCAGAGAAAATGTAGGAAATCGAATTAGATGCAGCGGTTTCACCTGCGGCATTCGGCACGGCTCTAGATTGCGTCCCGAATTTATCGAAAGTTTCGACAACACTTTGAGAAACGCGGGTAATTACCAGAAAATTTGCACCATGTTCAAAAGCCAGGTATTCTAAGTATATTGCGAAATAGGAATGTTTGATTTTTATTAAAAAAATATCACATCACATTTATTAAAATAATTACTAAACATCAAAATTTATCTCTAGTTTAAATTTTTACATGAAAAAGTTTCATTTTTATTAAACTTTTATTCACATAGCATCGGACCAAATGAAATGTAAAAAAAATATTCAAATGAATTCGGTCGTACGAGGGTTCCGAGTAAAAGTTAACAATTCAACGCGAGCGATGTAACGCAATTACAGAAGTCGCGTTAAGCGGACCGAATTGGCTCCGAAGGGCTTTCTCCTTCACGTACCTACCACTCTACTAGGGCCGTGTCGCTAAGAAAAACGTTCCGGAAAACTCGAGCTAACCTCTAGGGCTTTTCTGGGAAATTTCACGCAAGATAAAGCCCCCGTTTATACCTTCGTTTTACCTTTCCGGCGAGATTTTGAAAACTACACTCGGGCGCACTTACGCTCGCCGATAAGACCGCACTAGTGGCACATGGGCATTTCGATAAACGCAGATTTATTCAAAGAACAAGGTTGAAAATCAGTTCGAGAAATATTTTTACTCGAATTGAATATAAAATGAGTTATTTAGAAATTTATATGATATAAACATTTAATATTCAAGCACAATACGCAATACAAGTGCAAAGGGCCGAAAACCGCATAAGCAATGCGACTCGAATATTATTATAATAAGTAATTCGTAAGCGTAATATAAGGAAGGCGAGCGAGTTGTAAGGGTTGAGCGGTAAGTTAACCCGACGTTTAGCGGCCGGGGTTATTTTTGAGTCGGGCGATACCGTTTAACCGCGTTAACCGGCCCATTTCTCAATTTTCTTCGTTAGCGGTTCCCTCTTTGCCTAGTGCAAAATGGCGTTTAATAAATTTCAGAGATGCTAGCACTAAAGCGGTCTTGCTCTCCATCGGCCCGGACGAAATAAGGAAAATTCACTAAAGGCAAGGGGCGAACGAGCGACAAGCGGTCAAAGCTATTTTCGGCTTTGTAATTAAACCTCTAAACATAAAATAAAACCGGAAAATTCGCACATTTTTCACGATTCGACGACACTTTTTAAGAAGTGCAACAGCACACCGCGTCTTAAGATAAGAACGACTAAAACTCTCAACTCGGCGACGATTCGCATACGGCGAACGAACCTCGAGAATATTAAATTTTATTATAATCCCGAGACCGAGCAAATGCGAATATCGTGTAAGAAGCCCGCCTCGTATCTGGACGCTTTTCGGAATTAACGTAGCCGACGGTTGGCAACCCCCCTGGGGTCTGTCTGACCCCACCCGTCTTACCATGAAATTAGCAACATCTCTACGTATGTGAGAGATTAAAAAACAAGATATGTAAATATCAAAAAGTTAAAGATATTATCGAATGCGGATCCGGGGTCCGCGTTTTCCGGCTGCGTTTTCCGCCACAGGATACACGAGCGCGGGCGAGGGGAAGGGATCGGGAAAAGCGCGAGGGGGGAGGGTGTACGGTAGATAAATGAGAAAAGTTGCGCCATAAACAATAACACAGCGCGCTAGCTTTGGACAGCGGGAGCCTGCGCGATTATTCGATTGCACCGGCAACTCGGATGTATGTGGGTATGTGGATATGGAGGTCTGTTATGATCGCGAACAATGTACCGTGTGGACCTGAGGGCATTTTTTTTTCAGACATGTTGCATTGGCGAATTGATGTCTGTTTCGTGAAAAATTTTGACCCATTTCGACAGATTGTGATGTGTTATATAATCTGATGAAAAAAGTGTATTTGAGACGACAAATACGCGTTAATTTCCGCACTTCCGACCGACTAATTTTTCGAAAGTGTTCCTAAAGGAAGTCGTATCTCCCTTGGATCCACCTTCCGTTCGTTTCCCTCCTCTTTCACCTTTCGGACGAGCTTTTAATTGGAATAATTTTTCGTGTAATTGAAGAAGTGCTCGAGAACACGGCCTAGTCAAACAGCGCCGAGGAGGGCCGCGGCGTTTTATTATATAAGGCGGGCTGTAATTATCGCAAATTCACTATTTAATTATGGTAATGACTTATTGACTCGGCGCCTGTTGTTCCCGCGAAGCCTTTTCGCTCCGCCTCCTCATCCGCCCGAAGACGACTGTGTACTTCCTTTGCGGAGTTTTCTCGTTGTCTGAAAGGGCACACGTATACACACACAAAAGTCAGAAATCCAAATGAAAAGTTTCGCGAAATGTCGTCTACGACTCTTTTGAAACGCTCTCGAATAGGAGAAGCTTTGCG
This sequence comes from Hydropsyche tenuis, assembly GCA_009617725.1. NCBI lineage: Eukaryota > Metazoa > Arthropoda > Insecta > Trichoptera > Hydropsychidae > Hydropsyche > Hydropsyche tenuis. The sequence continues at coordinate 389,828 of VTON01000077.1, forward strand.
ACAAAGGAGCAATTGATAGATGAGCTTTCGGCGATTCGTTCATTCTAGCGATTAAAACTCGGCTAATTACTTAAATCGCATTATGTTCATTGAAATTTTTCGACAAAGCGTTCGTTTGATTAACTTCACCTCTCAATAACAAGAAAAGTGTTACGAACACGTTTTTGCGTATAATTTTGACACATTTTGAACAAAACAGTTAAAATAAAAATCGCATCGCCCATTGTATTTTATAGACGAGTGAAAGTAAGATTTTTTTGAATAATACAAAATATTTCAAACGGATTACACATGTTGGATTTATGAAACGTGTGTGTACACGTAATATTAAAAGCAAACCTTAGAGGGAGGTATGGGAGCGAATCGGTGGACGCCTTTGACCCGAACCGATTATAACTTTCTTCTTTAGGTCGCAGGAAGGTGGCAAGGGAGAAAAAGGGAGTGAGGGTCTGTACCTTTTTGCCGAAGCAAGAAAAGTACTGTGTTCGAATTTCTATAAATTTCTGGGTCGAGCGGCAAGACAAACTTTTCGGCACGACATCTGCCCCACCGCCCAGGTAGAATTAAGGGAGACGGAGGAACTTCGACGAGGACCACCTGGCCGAAAAGGGGATAAGGGAGAAAGGTCCAGGGCCGAGCACGCACGCGACCCTAAATCGCCGCATGCTCAGGAACGGGACCTTAATTCGCGAAAAACGCCATTTTTGCCCCGTTGACGTCATACCGCAATATGACGTCAAAGTGCGATGTAACATGTGAAACGAATCCTTTGGTTATGTATTTAATATAAATTGTGCGTCGTGGAACATGTGAAACGAATCCTTTGGTTATGTATTTAATATAAATTGTGCGTCGTGGAACATGTGAAACGAATCCTTTATGTATTTATTATAATATGAATTTATATTAGGCTATATTACGAACTTGTATCACAGAATCAAAACAATACATAAAACATGTTTTCTATGATAACGTTCGGATCCGCTCAGACACGAGCAACAACATCCTCCGCCTAATAAAAGTAAACAGCCACGATGGCCTCCGGTCATCCGCTTCCACCTTTCCTAATGATGTTTCACTTCGGCTAAAGCAACAATTAAATATTTACACTGGTCAGCCAGTGGACGAATATTAGACGTCGGGCAACACAAACCGAAGACGCCGAACGGATTACTTAGCGATCAAGTAAAACTCCACTTGCTCGGCACAAATCGCAGTTACACACTAAACAAGGTAAACTTGTGAAACGTCGGGCGAAAGTTTGCGAATAATTTCGAATAATTCGCCGTCGATCCGACGAAGTTTGTCTAGGTGCGTAAACGGCGAGTCTCCGTTTCGACGGGGGAATTTTCATTAAGAAAATAGGCATTTCATTCTCTTTGAGAAGAAGATATAAAGCTACTGTTTCGAAGGTGGGAAAGAATGCAATCTATGTGCCCTCTGCACGAGTATAACGCGATTAAAAAAATAAAATGAGACGAGAGGAACGAAAAAATAATAAGAAAGGGGAACGCGCTCGCGTGGAATGACTTTTTCCGCGGCCGCTTTGTCTTCGGCTCGATTCTTTTTCTTTTCGGGACTTTTTCGTCATTCCCGAACGATATATATTACGGAGTTTATATAAATTTGTGCATGCGTGTTCCGTGAAATTTCCGGACACATTATCTGGTGAGTTAGAGCTCAGGCTTTAATAATTACGAGACACCGATTGCACGATAAGGGGACCGCGGTTATAATTCACGTCTGACTCGCCCGTCGAGTACCCCGAAAGAAAAGCTCGCTTGACTTACGGCTGATGAAAATTCAGCGATCGCCAACCACACATGAATAAACACGCATTTTCAATTCAATATTTTATTTTTATTTAAATTTTCAAAATAAATTCGATTGATATCCATTTTATTAAAATAAATCAATCAATACATCCACTGTGAATCATAAGTTCTGAACATAAACTCAGATTTTCATAATGAAAATAGTTAAATTTGGCTGAAATCAATGTTTTTTTTTTATAAAAAGACATTTGAGTATTGTTTCCGACTTTTGGTTGACTATCCCTGAACGGCAGGTGTGGTGCGGGGGTTGTTTTTCCGAAATATGTTTGTTGATGGCGGCCGGACGCTCGCGTGCCGCGCTACTGGTGCCAGCCACCTCTGTCGCTGATGTTTACACGTGATTATTATCTGCACACGTTCACAACTAATAACCGTAATCACGCGGACCACAGTTTCATCGGTCACCCAAATTTCGAGGAGCTCATTTCCAAATCAATTATCCCAAAAAAATAATTGAATTTAGTTTTTAGTGTACGAAAATTGCATGATGTCTCCATTGAAAAAATATCGACGTAGACAAACTGTCATATTATATTTCATAAATGATAAAAAATCTGATTTAAAAAAAGACTCAAATAAGTTTATTATATACATAATAAACTAATTTCATGAATAGATTGAATCAAAGTTTAAAAAAACTATATGTTTTAAACATTATTACTTACTAAAATTCATTACAGTACCAACAAAATTTGTTGAATAAAACACAAATTTTTAATCGATTATTATGATGATATTGCATAGGTTGACTGAGATTTTCACGGCCTATAAAAGCTCGTTTGCCAAGCAATCGGAAAAATCGTATATAACCGAGCTATTATTGTTATTGTGCAAAGTCCTATGGGAAAATCAACCGAATTGGCCACAGGGTCCAAAATTGCTCCCCGGTGCGCTGTTGGGGTGTCGTTTTATCGACACGGTCTCCGCAATACCGGTCAACTGCCAATATTATAGTGTCGTTAAAGTTTGTACGACTACGGGTCGAGAATGTCGTAAAAAAATACAAAAACACAAAAATATATGTACAAAAACATACGCGAAAAACTGTGCAGCTTGTATTTATGTATGCTTTAACTTTCATTGGATTTGTTGGAACGATTTTTCCGATGATGCCTGTTATAATGTCTACAGTTTTTTTTTGTAATACAATCATTATTGTATAATGTTAAAAATAGAAATTTAAATATATAGATCTGCAATGACAATGCGATACAAGAACGTCCTTCTCGGCATGCATGTTTTTTTTTTAATGACGCGCATCGTACTAAGTTGGACCCAACTCGCAGCAGAACTTGAACTGTGCAAAGAATTAAGACTGAATTTATAGCTCTTTCAGCAGACACGATAAGAGCATGTTCGCGGACCCATTATGATATAATGGCAACGGAAGCAAAAGCAGTAACTTTGACATCACGCGAACCTACCACACGACAATGAACACAATGCGTCCTTCAAAACCCACAATGTGCGAAAACGATGCAAACTCCCAATTAGACCAAACCCAATTTTTCCACCTAAGCCAACAACCACGCACTAAACCACCGCAACAACCCCTCCTCCCATATTAAAATGTGAAACGGCGTGTGCGGATATTGCGAGCCTGCATTCCCGGAGCACGGATCCGCAGACAAAGACCTCGGCTCGCATTTACATTGTTTTATTAAAGTGCGCCTAAGGTAATCCCGGGACTACCGATAGTGGTTCGCTCACGTGCCCGTCCCCATCTCCCGGTTACTCCTGCGGCGTCTGAGGACCCCCTCGGTGGACGGGAGGGAGGATCGGCAAGGAGTGGGTGGGCGGTGGGTGGTCCCGAGGCACGAATGCAAATTGCATAATTTGTTGGCTGCAAGCAGGTAAGGCGAGCTGGCAGGCGATGCGCCCACGCCAACATCATCGAGTCGACATGCAACAAATAACGCGCGAGGTAATGCCGTATTAAATGTATATAAAGTGTAACGCTGATTGGGTCTTGTGTGATTTGTTGTCGTTTGATATATTATACAATGTATTTCATAATACATCCTACCCATTTACAACTTTTCGCTTCAGGTGTTATTATTTGAGCATGGTGGTAACCTCTTCAAGGTTTTATATGGGTGTCAAAAAAGATATCCGACAATACCACCAAACACCGGGCGAAAAATACCGGACGAAAAAAAAAAATCATAATAGAACAAAAGTAAATTCGATCATTGTTCGTATTGGTTTATTAGACTGTGTTGAAAATTATGATTTGATTTATATTTATTTCATTAATAAAACTCACCGAGACTGCACATAAAGAAAACTTGCAAAAGCGCACTCACCTAAAACAATTAAACAAAACAGATAAAAAATCAATCGAATTCAATAGAAAATCGATTCTATTCTGTACGCGGAATAAAAATTCAATCAGCGTCAACAACTTAGACATTTCACATCATAACAGTAATAAAGCGATCTGAAACTCGACACTGGGGCAGAAGCGAGCACAATAGTGTGCGATGTAAATCGAACAGTCTCCCTGTATACTTTCTTGTTTCAAGGTTCACCAACTAAGTTAGCAGTGACCCAGTTTTGAGAACCCCGATTGTACACAGAAACACACGAAAGTTGGTTTGCAAAAGCGACCGCTTTTTATCGACGCCGCATAAATGCTGCGATTGTTGTCGACTTCGAGTTGAAATTCGATAATTGTCACGAATTTTTATTGCATTCACAATACAGTAGTTTATGAAAAATTTTTCAATAGTATTTCAATGTTTTCAGTTTTCAACTTTGCTGTATTATACAGAAAATTTTGTATAATTTTCAGACTAGGTATTTTATATAAAATATTTATATAAATTTTATCCAGAATTTAATAATTTCAAATCATAGTCAAAGATCTAGTCGAATGATTTGGTTTTTTTTCCAATCTCAAAACTTAAGAGAACTTAGTACATGAATAAGTAATGTCATATTTACTTAGCAGCATTCAATTAGAGGTACATTATATACTCATGGGAACAATTTTTCCTTTACATACAATAAAATTTTTCGAAAAAAATTACAATTTCAATAATTACTGAAAGACCATTATTCGAATCAAATCAGAGTTGAACATCTAACATTTGAACTTTCCCATGACACCAAAGCCAGCGGTACCTATCCGGCTCTCGTGTCACGATCGAAAGGAGTAAAAGCGTCGGAAAAACGTCTCTGCGTGGAAATGAAAGGTTTCGGCAATGGTTAAACAGGGTTGTTTTAGTGAGTAGGCAATTAGCGGGTGTCAGGGGTGCGGAATGCATAGTCCGTGCCTGGCGCCGCCCATCGCCACGACCGCCCAACGCCGGCCAATAGGAGACACACACTACGCCCACTATGAACACTCTACCTACTTTTGCGTTTCTTTTTCAGAGAAAAGAATATATTTTTCTTGGAATTAATGTGCTCTGTACATAAGTAAATGTATGAACGTTGGTAAAATCGCAAGAGTTTTGAATTTGCTTGATATTTGAGCCATTCAGAAACTATGAATGTAATTATTTTTAGAAAATAATCAGGGAAAAAATTGGACAGTTTTCAGATACGGAAAATTACGAAAAAAATAATGAATTTTTTAATACATAAAATAAAAATTACTAACCTCACTAATGTATGAACGATTCATTTAATACTCCCGAATTATCTTAGATTCACGTGTCAGATTTAATTTTCGATAAAATACACGAAAATCATCAGAAACTTACACGTTTACCGTTCCTTCCCCTCGTTCGACACACCGACTTATTTACTTCATAATCGATTTCGAATCGAGGCCAAACACGACACGCACTATTATTTATGAAAAAAATCACAACTTCGAACCCAATCAACTTTTCATACAATACCAAGACCACCTAATTCAATTAATTAAACAAAAATTGATATACACGAACCGATCCGGGGGCACGTACACGCCGGGGGATCCGCTCTCGTCTCACCCACGTCCCGTTGAGCATAATTGGCGTTGACATTCGGGGAAAATGCGAGACGCAAGAAAGTATATATATTATTAATCCGGTGAGTTATTATTGCGTTATTAGCGGGCCGCGTTGTTCGATTGCGCCGCCCCATGAACGTGACTCGAACCGGGAATTAGCACGGGCACCTGTCACATCTCGGCAATGTTACGCAACGACGTCTACTCTTTGCGATGATTCTACGATGAGGAGGCTTTCAATGGAAAAATTCGAAAATTTTGTATGCCCGGTTGTATAATTGGAACTTCGAATGATGATCGTGTGCAAGCGGTTCGTGGATAAAACTATCGCCAATTGTCCAATTCGATAGTTGAATTTGTAAGGGCACCTGTCATATCTCGGGAATGTTACGCAATGATGTCTACTCGTTGCAATGATTCGACGATGAGAGGGCTTTCTATGGAAAAATTCGAAAATTTTGTATGCACGGTTGTATAATTCGAAGTTCGAACGGTGATCGTGTGTAACCGGTTCGTGGATAAAACTATCAGCAACTGTCAAATTCGATAGTTGAATTTGTACGTTGTACTGCGATAACAGTTAAACAGCCATTCTAACAAGTTAACCTAATCGAATGAGCGCTCACTTGCTACCCGGGCCAAGTTTGCGACTCGCAACTCGAACGAATCAAACTTTCCAACTTTTACCTAAGACCGTGTACACACATTCCTCTACTTACACGCGAATGTAATAAACGTATTCTGGAGTGCTTTCGAGTGCATCGAATTTAGAATGCGACGACCGTTAAGTACCTACATCATAATTGGTTTTGACGAACAAAGGTCAAGTTGGCATTATGTAATTTGTTTCTATCTGTAATGATAACTTTATTGATCTGATATAATATTTAAGAACATTTTTGATTATTATTATTATTCAATATAATGTTTAATGTAATTTTTGAAAAAGTTTGTATCAAATAATTGATAATATTACACGTAGTTGAATAAAAATATATTTATTTTTATTTTTATGTAATATGAACTGTATTAAATTATTATTGAGTAAACTTGTCAGGTAATATTGACGTTTTATTTTTATCGTGTCAAATCAGTTATAATCAAATAAATATAATAATTAAATTCCCAAATTCATTCACATACAAAGAAAATGATAGAATCCCACAGTAAACAAAGAACATAATTACGAACCTGGCACATGATCCAAAAATTATTTTTGGCAACAAAACCAACTACTCTAAAACGTATTTGTGTCGCCTACAAAGAAAGCGCAACACAAAAAAGCAAAAAAAAATGAAATATAAAAAAAAAAAACGAAAATACAGGAATGACAGAATGGAAATAATTACCTCCTATTCCGGGCGGGTCGCCTCCACCCCCCGGTGGGGTAAGATTTTCCCTTTCGGGTGCGAAAGTCGGACAAAACCATCAGTCCCTGTCTTGCTCGGGCCTCGAACCGCGGTTCTGGCCCGCGGGCGCAAACGGGACGCCTATACGGCCCGGGTTCCCACCAGAAGCAAGGCGAGGGGGTGAGGAGGCGCGCGGGGGAGCCCCGGGCCCGGGCCATATTGCCTCGCTGGGAAAAGTTTTAAAAAGTTTTCTTTGCAGACCCATTAGGAGGTGTACGTACGTGCCCGCGTTGGCTGTGTTGGTGTGGCGGAGCGTGTAGGCCAGAAGAAAACTGAATTGTGTGGAGCTCTTCTCTCTCACTCTTTTCTCTCTACAACCCGGGAAAGCGGGAAAATCGATGACGCGTTTTTCGTCATTGCCGCTGATGTTTTGAGTTTTTTGGTTCGGGTCGTGTGTCGAATGCGATGGTTCGGTGGTAGGGGTTCGCGTTGGTGCTGTGTCGATGGAGGGTGTTGGGAGTGTCGGCGATTTGTAGTCGGGATGTTGGTGGTATGTCGTTGATGATGGTGTTTGGATGAGTTTTAAGTTGTGTTGGCAATGTTTGGATGTAGGTTCCGAAAAATAATTGGTGCGAAGAATGCTAAAATATTTTTTTTTTAAATAAATTCGGTAAATTGCTTGTATTTAAAAAGAAAAAAAACTGGGTCATCATTGAAATTTGTTTTTCGATCGAGAATTGAATATTCTCTGATACATTATCTTTTTACGCTACTAAAATAATAAGGGTATTAATAATTATTTAATGGTATAAGTAGTATTTTATTGTTTCAGAGAATCATAGCGATTATTTTCCTCGTTTTCATTTTAAAATTTTTTGAAAACGAAAACGGATAATGATTTTTTTGCTACAAATAAAATAACAACCTTGTTCATTTTACTCTTAATATTAGCATTCAGTTTTAAAGTTAATTGTAAAGTTGAATCACATTTCATTAAAAAAAAAATCATTTTATTATCCTATGAAATAATCTTTTATTTTTATTTTTGAGACTGAAATACATGACCTTTTAACAAACGCAAAGAAAATTCTCAATTGAAAAGTTTAAATATTATACAATTTTATTATATTAGCGTTTATTTCAATAAGAACATTTAAAGTTATATTATACAAAAGGATTTTGAAACCTGATTTATAAAAATTGGATTTCGTATAAAAAATTCGTATACTCATGAGATTTTTATCACAATGTAAAAAATCATTATATTGAATCAATTTTTAATGAGTAATTTTTAATAAAAAATTTTTTGAATGAGGCAAGGAATAAAGGTTGAATGTTACATATATTTCTAAATCATAATTTTAACAAAAAAAAATTATTTACTAAATATTAAAATAAATTGTTTAAATAAATAAACCTTTTTTTAATAAACGGAAGTAAATCAAATACCTATATTCATCAAAATTTTAATAAAATTGCCATATTCAAATAATACTAACAAAAAAAAATTAAAAAAACAAACACCGCCGCCAAACGAAAACCCAAACGACTCCCCGTCGGAGCCTCACCCGACGGCCACTTCAGCAACCCGCACGCGCCTTCAACAACAACACCACCCCCCAAAAACGCATCCTTCAACACAACACGAAACAAAACCACACCAAACACAATATCGACCATCCGACTTTCGCAACGGCGAAACTTCGGATCGATCCCGCAGCCCCTGGCAAAGTTACCTCGCGAAGCCTCCGTGAAGCCTCCGCGAAGCCTCGAAGCCTCCGTGAAGTCTCGGTGGAGTCTTCGCGCGGGTTTCCCGATGACTTGGCCGCCGAAGTCGGAGTTCGGAGTCTTGGGCGAAGGGCCGGCCGGCGACGCCGACGCTGGCCGAGTAATTCCGAGCTGGCGGCGACGCCCCGGCGGGGGGCGAAGGCGGCCGGAGCCCCCGTGGGGGCGCGGCCAGCTATTGATTGCCGCCGGGTGGAGCGCCGAGGCTCGGACGATGGTGTCGGTTTTTTGGATTTTCCGATCCGAGATGATTGAATGATGATTTTTGGTGGGTTAAATTTGTTGGCACGACAGTAAAAATTTATTTCACGACAAATGTTTAACGACCCTAAATGTGAAATTCACAACAGGATCGGTGGTCGCCCGTCAAGTCTGGGTTGCCAGAAACAAAAATATAAATTAAAATTCTTATGACTTGATGAACTGTTTATTTTATACCAAAATAAAATTAAAAATTACTTAATTACGCGTTTTTAAAATTTAAAAAAGTTGAAAAATACTTACAATTGGACTTATTACATTTTTTTGTAGGTAATGCGCTTGACAGTTGAATGACATTTCGCATCGGTTATTCAAAGAAATGTTACTAAGTAACAACAGTTGATAACTAAAATTGAAATATGCATGATTTATTCCATATGAAATGTTGTTTCTATTGCATCAATATTTATTAAACGTTTGAAAAATATGAGAAACATATTTCACAATATGCATAGGTAGGTTTATAAAATTTTACTGATTAGGTGTGTTTTATTATTTTATCATTTAAGTATCATTTTTTTTAGTTTAAATTAAATATATTGGTGTCTCCTCTCGAAAACTGTCAGTTTGTTTGCAGGGCCGCCGACTTCACAAATTCTCTGTCGAAATTTATTTTTGTTACTGGCAACCCGACTGACGGGCGACCACCGATCCTGTTATGAATTTCACATTTAGGGTCGTTAAAAATTTTAAAGACGTGCATTTACATATACCATCGTGATACCATTTATTTTGTCGGGATAAGGGGCTATTTTGTCGGGCCGATAAATGGCACCCATTTTTGGTGGGTGAAATTTTTGGTTTTTGGGGTTTTGTGAATGAGGGTTTTCGGTGGTTTTTTTGTGGGATGTTGAATAGAATCCAGTATTAGATATCTCATCGTATTGTAACTGGATAGTTTTCTATATAGAATAATACAGTGGCTTGATTTTCGATTTGAATCGTTTTAAAAATATTTATCATAAGACTAAAAGAATAAATTAAATTTAAGTTATCATTATGCTTGTGTGCTTGTATATTTGTATTTGTATATTGTATATCGTATTGTAACTGGATAGTTTTCTATATAGAATAATACAGTGGCTTGATTTTCGATTTGAATCGTTTTAAAAATATTTATCATGAGACTAAAAGAATAAATTAAATTTTAGTTATCATTATGCTTGTGTGCTTGTGTTTTTTAATGCGTGGGTATGTGGGATAATTTCCCTTTTGTTTTTCTTTTTTAAGAATTTTAGTTATTGTTGTTATTTATGTAATTCTTTTTTTAACCACCTTGGCGATTTGGGGGAACCTATCATGCCAGGATGGTGTTTTTTATATTTGTATTTAAATTTATATGTGTATGTTTATATTTTTACAGATAAATAAATAAATAAATAAATATTATTATTATTATTATATCATCATCATCATTATTATTATTATGTATAGGTAGATAGAGACTATGTGAGCCATTTAGAAGTTAATGCGATTAAGTCGATTGATTAAAAATTTACGTTAAGGCTTCTGAAATTATTATACTATTATAATAACATATTCCAAAGCCAAAAAGAAATAACAGAAAAGTTTCAGACGAAAAAAATCAAAGCAACGAGTAAATTCTTATTGTATAAAAAAAATATTTATTCAACTAAAATTTACAAAAATCTAAAACTTATAAAAAAAAGAACTTAATCGCATTGACTTCAAAACGGCTCATGTAACATTCATTGCAAGATAAGGTTTATCCAATATACAATCAGAAATTCAAACATTTTATTTTATTTACAAATAAACATCAGCTATTTCGTAAATTTTAACACTTAACTCTTAAATTTTTCAATAATAACACAGTACAAACCAAAATTATACATTTATTACTAAAAATCGGCCTTTAACAACGCAACACGATACTAACCGTCGAACATTTAGCTGAACGCAAACGAGTCCATCAGATTATTAATAATTAGTGCTAGTCCGCCCACGGGGTGCATTGTGCCTCGTCTAAGGGCGGGTTGGGCGGCTAAGGGCGGCTCGGCGAAGGGGCTGGTGGCCGCCGTTCCCATCGCGAGTTGCCTTCGTCGGCAATTAATCCGCCCGCTTAATAGAATCCACTCGTAGACGTACTGACTTTCGTGTGTGTGTGTGTGTGTGCAAAAGTGCATTTCGTGTTGCACATTCGACGAATTTTGCGCGCTTCGGTGCGTTGAGTGCTTTTTTAATGTGTGATGATTAGTATGAAAGTGTATGTTTGTATTTTGGTGGAAATTGGAAATTATGGATAAAAGGAGAATGTTTAGTTTTATAGAAGTGTGAACAGATGGATTGGTTTGGTTTTATGTTTTAATTGAGTTTAAATGATTAAATTTTTTTATTTGATGTTGGGACAAATTGTTGCTTTATGTAGAATCAAATTATTTAAATATAATTAGAATTGTTATATACAATTGTGAAACTTTTTAATTTTTATTAAAGTATAGTTATAGAATGTAACGAAAAAATATATGAAAATGTATTCCAAGTAAAATTTTGTTAAAAAAATATATCGAAATAAAAATGATCATTTGTTAGAATATCATTCGAATAATAAAAAGTTTAAGAAGAAAACGACGTCGAACATCATTCGCCAAATAAATTTGAATATTATTTAATTTTGAATGTTGATGAAATGTTATCGGAAAGTCAAAATTAATTTTAGAAAAACGGAAAAGTAACTGAAATAAAATTAAAAAAAAATGATGAAATTACTCCAATCTAGATTAATGAAAATGTTAGATTTGGTGAACGATTAAAAAAATAATCAAATTAAATTTTCTACTAAAATAAAAATAGAAAATTCAGCCACAAGAACGATTACGTAAAACTTTTCTTCTCAACCTTTAAACACAGATCTTCCTTAATAACATACAAAATAAAATCATAAACAATACTAAAAACAAAAATCCAACAAACATCATCAAAAACCATCATACAAACGTAAACCCATTACGCAACAACCTCCTAAAAAAATCATACATCCTCCACACAACCGCCCTTCGCGGCCTCAACGGCCACATTGGCCCTCGCGCCCGCCGAGGCCGGGTGCGCACGCGCGCCCACCCCCCGAAAGCGAACTCCCGAAACCTCCCACCACCCCCAAAACTTTTTACACACCAACACACGCGCGTCGAAGCCTCCACTTTTTGCCCCGGCGCCCCCGGGCCGGCGGGGGCTCTGAAAAACTTTTGCGAGCTCTCTCTCCCGCCACGGGCTGAAAGCGGAGACGGGCTGTATGCGGGCGTGGATAGACGTGGATGTGGGTGGATGCGCCCCCATCGGGCGCTGCGCCCCCCAAGGGCGGGGGCGGGCGAGCCGCCTCCGCTAAGCCGGTATTTACGGCCAGGCGCGAGCGTAAAATGCAACCGGACCTGGTCGTAAAAAAGTCACGCCGCAACCGCATATAGAGCGGCATTATGTACGTGCGAGTACTAAATTGAGAAGTTCTGATCTTGTTATGTGTATGTTTTTGTATGTGAGGTTAGGTGTGAAGATGCAATGTTGTTTAAAATGGTATATGAAATTCGAAAGAAATCTATGTAACACAAACTGTGTATGTATCAAATAAACTCTTCACCAAAATCTTCACCAAATTTGAGAAGAATATACTTTGAAACCCGGTAAAATAAAGTAAGCGTTCATTTTTTTAATATCATTTCGCATTTCAGTTTTTATCAGTTTTTTCCATCAATCGCCATACAAATTAGAAAGGTGTTCGGAAAGTGTAAGTGCACTTTAGTGAGTGAGTGCTTTTAAACTGCATTCATACTTTGCGAACACCCTATATAATGTGCCGGAGTCACGATTGATTGTGACAATAATTACAATCGGTCGTCGACATTCGGTAAACAATTTATTTTTACAGAGTCCCGAGCAACGCCATGTACGAGTACAAGCCGCTAGTTAATAATATATTTAATTCAATTTTAAAAAGATAATTTCGATGAAATGATCATTAAATTAATTACGATTTTAAAATAAGTACAATATTATATTACCTCTCTAGAAAATTGCATAGAGCATTTTCGCAAGCATTCAATCAGTTATTTTCAAAGTTATGAACCATAACGCCGCCATCTCAGTCACGGTGGCGAACGCGTACAAAAGCTCCACGCTTCATTTAATCTTTTTATCATCAAATACATCTTTTCAAATACGAAATCGAAAAAAAAACACATCGATCGCTATAAAAAATAAATAAATCATTAACTAACCCGCACCGAATGATTAATAAAGTCAATTAAAGCCCCCGACCCGCCTCCGCGGCGTGATTAATCCTTTTATTCCCGAAACGACCGATACGCGTCCTTTTCTCGGCAAAAGTGGACGAACCCTTCAAGGGCCCCGGGACTCCATTCATCATTTCGATACGAAGGGTTGACACGGCTGTCGGGCGCGGTCACCTCTGACCGGCGTCATTTGTTCTCATCTAAGGTCACTTCTGTTCGCTGCCGTCAATAACACAACGCCGTATTATATTAGTAGTTTGATATAAAAATGTGACATGTTCGGTTCGAGGGAAAGTTTCGAGCGTGAATTATTAAATCGATGTTTTGTTTATTACGTTAAAAGTAGCGTGTATCTTTAGATGATAGATTGTAGTAAAAAAATTGAATTTTTAAATAATTTATGTCGGGTTTTATATACGGCGCGAATAATTAACAAGCTTGTGAGTACACATAAATGTCACCTATCAATTTTTCCCATAGTTAGTCAGTTCCCAATTCGCAACAACTCCTCCTCCCGACAAATAATTGATGAGTAACCCTTGTTTGGTGAGTCCGACGAGAGCGGACGCGTTCGTCAAGTCGACCCCAATCTCCACGTGCCGCGGCAGCAGTCCTTGCGCGAAATAAATGATTAATCGCTTGTTTGGTCGTCGGTCTGTTTGATTTAACAAACTCGACCGGCCCAGGTCGGAGGAGAGGCCCACACGTCTCCTTGCACCACACTCGCGCCGCTTATCTTCGCCCCCTCGGGTACCACCTTGGGCATAATCGGCGTTATCGGCAAAAAGGGAGCTGTTTGCTTATTAGGTTAGAACGAATTAATTGCGGCCCCGGTCAGCTCGGGCTAATCTATCATTCTGCCGATACAACACAATCTTTGGTTTGTATTTCGACGAAAGACCCACCAGGTACGTGTAACCGGGAGCGTTTCGCGCGCGAGCAAACACGCCGCATTGTGTGGAGTTGTCGAGGTCGGCAAACTAGCCGTAAACAAATGTTTGAACAAGCGCGATGTTGCCGATCAAAAATTGAGACCTGGCTTCGAAAATATCCGCTCCGATCGCCAATAGGGAATTATAATGGACGTGCACGTTCGCAAGTGGTTCGGAGCCTGCTTGTTAATTCATAGACACTGTCAGGAGCTGGGCCTTCGTCGTACCCGCTCGTCCACATACGTCTCGTACGTCGTTCCCAAACTCTCCCTCGGTTGAAAGCTAGTGACCAAGTTTGTTTGGACGTGCGGTGACGTGTGTACGAGGTACGTATCCGTTCGAATGAATTTTGTATATGGCGCATCGATCACCTTTCTGCGCGGCCGGAATTGATATTAATTAAAATTAGACTTTCGAAGATGTACGACCTCTCGGCGAGATTGGAGCAATTAGGTTCGTCTTGGATCGTTTCCCCGCAGGATAGAATGCGCGCACATACACCTTCGGGGATCTACCATATGTTACTCCTGGGTATTCCTCCTCCTTGGGTACGGTAATTATTTATGCGACAAACTCCCCCTAGCACGTAAAATATCTCGGGCAATTATAGCGAGAGTCAACAGCCTGTGTATGTGTGCGACTACGCTTATACGTATGATCATCGTGAAAAAGGTTATATCTCTTTCATGGTAACAAATTTTTGATGCGATCCAATACTTAGCGGATGTCAATCTTAAATTCCGACCCGCTAATAATTAATGAGCAAAGTTTTGGGGCAACTGAAATACTGCGCGAGCGTATGAGAGAGAGCGTACACAGTTCATGCTTAATATTTTCGTAACCAAAAAGGTAAAATATATTTGCAAATGTATCTGTCCATTTCTTTTTCACATTCAAAATCTGAAAAATCTTAGTACGAATCACTTTGAAAAAGTAAAAATTTCTCCGATTTTATTAAGGCAAAAATTGAAAAGAATTTTAAATATTACATCTTATAATTAGCTTCAAGAAAATAATGATTTAACATAATAAATTTCTCGGTTCAAACGCATAGATAATTCATCATTAATATAACGATTCAAAATCAGAGACTATTTCGCACTAATCTGCAGCAATATCATCCCAACCTCTACTTAACTAACAAGAAAATTAAATTACACAGCGGCACACATTACACATAATTAGTGCAGAGCTCAAGAGCCGTATCAAAACGACGCACGGGCGTGCAATTGAATTTGGTGCGTTGAGTGGTGGCCTGGCGCATCCGGCGCCCCGCGGCCGACTTGATTTGTGTCCGCTGGCGACCAACGGGTTGAAAGGGAGACGAAAAGAGGCGGCTTTGGCCACTAATTAATGGCAACATTAGCGACGGCAACGGCGGCGAAAAGGTTGAGGAGCTGGCAACCCGCCACCGGGGCTCGCCCTTAAATCACTCAAGGGACGCGAGAGCAAGAAGCGCAAGCCGGATATGACGTCACGTCCCACTAATGGTGCCCGAAGGAAAAAGCATGTACCACTCTGGAATCAAAATGCATCCAAGATACGTTCGGATCGTCCCCAAAATGAGAGAGATGCAATTGAATGACGGAGCACGATGATTGATTTCATTTTATTCGAATATTTTGAAGAATCAAAAATATAAAATCTTGAAAATTCAATTCAGGTTAAAGATCTGAATGAAAATATCCGTTTGTTTTCTTTTTAAAAATAGTCGTAGAAGACTATCGATATGGCTAAATTCTTTTTCAACGAAAGGATTTCGGCATCAATCCATTAGAATGGGTGGTCGCAAGAGAGGGGTGCGAGCCTGGAGACATATAAAGAGAAATTGGGGGCATAAATCAGGAACGGAGCTGTTTGTTGTTTGCCTTGGGACGTGGATACCTCGGGGACCGTGACGATTATATCGAAGCGCGTTTAATATGATATTTTTTTAAGATCTGAAACACAACAGAACGAGCACAAAGTGAACAGTGCGTACAAAATTCAAACTATTATAACAATGTAAGGACGATTCGGATAGAGTCCGAGGTCGGGCTCGTCTACGGGGAGTTTCATCCGATTTCGATCCGTTACTTTGTCAATTGCTTCCATAAATCTGGACACAGAAAACGTCGAGAGATCGCCACCCCCCCCATACTTAAACGCGTATTTTCCTAATGGAAAAACGCGTCGTATCTCGTTCCCATTAGTTACACGGGAAGCGTTTTTAATTAAGCGATGCGCTCGAAGCGCTGAAACCGGACATTCAGCTTTTAACGACTGCGTTATTAGACTAACTATGCAAAATTTCATCGATAGCCATATTAAATTTATCGAGTCACTATATCAAATTGAATTTTTTGCGAACCAGTCGAATTTATAAAACGTGAAAACGATCTATTTTATTTGTAATTGTGATTTATTTTTTAGTTTTTAAATTAAATTTATATTATAATCTAAATACGAAAGCGTATGTTTTATTTATGAACAGAAATCATACAAATTTCATAAGCATACAACTCAGATTCGTACCACCCATTATCGTCGAAAAGCCACTTACGATAATCGAGCGACAGCCGAGCAGACGCAGAATACAACTTTTACATTAACGACAATCGCCGAGCAGAGGCAATCCATCAAACTCGCCGTCGCAACAATATTCAATTCGCGAAAATAACATCCCGAGGAAATTTTAAGATCGTTCGAGGACGCCGGAGACGTGCACAACAAACAAAGCCAATCAATACGACGACGAGAGAGAGAACTCTCGTGGAAATCCGCTCCCGTGGTGTGGGGAGTCTAGCGCGCTTAAAAGGCGAAAACAATTGAGCAATAAAAGAATAATAAAGATGATGGCCCCCCGGCACCGGGGCCGTCAATAAACGGGAGGCAGAAGTGTGTAGACGGAAAAGAGAGAAAGACGTTAAAAACAAGTCCGTAGGAGTCGGTGTTAATCACGGGGCGGCGGAGCGGACGGACGCCATTCCTCAAATGGTTATTAGGTGTTCGCAGGAGCGGATAAAAAGAATAAATGGTACCGGGGAAAAACAAGAGCGGGCGTCGGAAAAGCCGCGGATTTTCTTTTTACAAGGCGGGAATTAAATCCTCACGGGGGCGATACGTCCTGATAAACAGTTACGTGCGAGGGTGCCGCGTCGCGTACCGGGAATCTTAATAAGATTGAGTGGTTGTCTTCTGACATGTTTTTTTTCGATATCGGTTTCGTATAACACGTAAATACAGATTATATAGATTTATGAATAAATACAGTGGAAATTGGTAAACATTAAAATGATTAACGTAAAAATTGGCTAACGTGAAATAACATAATACTACAGTCTCAAAAAAATCTATGTGATTTTTCACTTTTTTTTCTTCAAACATGAAAAAGAAAATTGCTTTATAAATATTTTACATCTTGAACTAACAAAACGTATCTATTATTGGCAGCCGTGTCGTCAAATGCTTTTGCATTTATTTTAAATAGACCTGCGATTTTAAATTTTTCCTAGATACCACTTGTCCCAATATAATGAAAAGGCAATACCAATTATAATATTAAAAAAAATTCAATGTATGGATAATCTGTTTTCGAACTAATTAATAATGTTCGTTAAAATTTCGAATTTCGTGTTTATGTGAAAAAAATGTGATTTGATTAAATTAAATTAAATGTGAAACTATTATACATAACTGGAAATCGAATTAATTAAATTTTACAATATAGTAAACATTGGCGAATTTTTTTCCATGTGAACTATACCACGAAATTCTTTTAACATGAAAAAAAAGGTCCCCTCCATTTCTCGTCAATCGATCTTCACTGTATAACTAATATATTTACACTCCAATCACGAGAACTTTTCAAAAAACAAAAAAATGCATTCATGCACAATTTTCCCAAGTTGTAAAAAAAATATTAAAATTCAATAAAATCAAAAACCCAAACTTAATTTTCATCATAAAAAAATAGAGATTGTAAAATTGAGGAATTCTAAATTCAATCGACCCAATACAACGGCTAAATCGAGCCAAAGATTTGTCGTATTTGAGGCTCGATGTCACAGCATTGGTGACCAACCGGTCGGAAAAGAGACGTCATCCAGCTCTCCCCGCGCTCCAGAGTGTGCGATAAATCGTTCGCATACATCAAATATTTCCCTCTGTCACAAGCGTATCGGGGTGTGTGTTTTCGCGGAAAATTTTCGAAAGCTGCGATTTTCCGCGCGATTAGGCCCGCACGCTGCCTTTTCCGCCCATACACGCACACCTTTCCGAATTCCGATCATAATAGATACTTTTTAGTGTAGTTTTAGCTATTGTTTTGAAAATAAAAATTATTTTTATATATAAAGCAGTTATAAAAATAATCAAAGATTCGAAATGAAAAAAAAACCTAATTTCGTTTTCGGTGCTCGTGGTAACATTCATCCGGAGTTATTCGCTTCAAATATTTGCGCATCGCGAATGGCACGCGGGCATTAAACACTTGCCGGACAAACTTCCATTCCTCGGGCGCATTCCCGGTCTTGACCATCCCGGGATACGTATTCCCAGACATTCGGGACAAACATACGAACACGCCCGCCCACCGAACACACACACGAGGGAAGAAACGAAGAAAATCGCGAGAGCAGAAAATTCTCCATGTCCGCAAAGTTTTGATTGTCTGGTGCAGCCGGCATTCCTGGCCTCCACCCCCCGAGCAGGATTTGATGAAAACATTTGTAGTTGCGAAACTTCTTGCGCCCCAGAAGAAAAGTCCGTTCGTCGAGTATGCGCGTAATCCGATGAGCCTCTCCCACGGTAGCTCCGAAGGGACCTCTGCAGTCATATTTATTGCCGAGACCTCGAGGCATTCATCTGTGTCTGGAGCACTTTTAAATAGTTGGCCTCCGTGTCTCGTCCGAGTGATGCGAGGAATATGTCCCCCCTATGGGAGCATATTTCTAGGAAAAATCGGAGAAAATTCTAGTGCATGGTGTGAAATTCGAACGATTTCTTTTGCGGAATGTCGAAAAATACTTTACAACATACACGTTGAAATTTTCAACATTAAAATAAAATTTAAAAAAAACTAATATTTATATTTTAACTAGTAGCTTGTACCCGGCGTGCTCAGGACTCTGTAAAAATAAATTGTGCACCGATTGTAATTTTTGTCACAATCAATCGTGACGCCGGATCATTATAATTTGTATAAATTGGTATTATAATTCGTATGGCATTCGATAGAAAAAACTGAAAAAAAAAAAATGCGAAACGATATTAAAAAAATGAATACTTACTCAGTTTCTCCGGGTTTCAAAGGACATTCTTGTCAAATTTAGTGAAGATTCGTTTATCAGTCTAGAAGTTTACTAGATACATATTTGTACATAAGCCGTTTGTGTTTTATACATATAGATTACAGCAAAATATTTCGAAAATCTTACAATTCATACCGCACCAAACGTCCGTAGACGTTTTCGCGCAATCTATTTATTTCCGTCACGTTGAAATACGATTATGGCGCTCTTGGGCGCATTTGTCAAATTTATAGATCAATTAGGATGTCCACTCTTTCGCGACCTCTCTCCAGACGAGGGGGGTGAGCGGGCGGCCAGGTCCGAGTCCTCCCGCTTCTGAGGGATAGTGGGTGGCCGGCAGTAATTTCATTAAGGTCCTCTCGGCCGGAGACAAATGTGGGCCCATTAGCAGGGACGCCCGTGGAGGGCAGGTCCCCGTGGACCGGACACCGTATACGGTTTTCGCCTAAAAGCCTCCCACCTTCGGCTGACCCTCCCAAGAATGTCATAATTCAAGCGCTTAATATGACTTTGCGAAAAGTTTCGAAATTAAATGATTGCCGACGAATTTGTAACGCCGCAACGTGCGTTTGTAATGGGCGGTCGAATTTTTGATGTTTTGGCTAGTTGAAATTTTATTTTATATGGAAAAATATGATATTATGAATCGAACAGAATTGGTTCAATTTATTTACAACGATGCGACACACGTGCTGAAATCGTTTATTCGTACATGTGCGAATATCTTCGAAGGAATACGGTGACCCTTTATTGTGGTGTAATCCGAAACAACAAGCATTACTGCTAACTGCTCCACAAGATGGTGCGCTAGGATAAACCGCGTCACATTCGGACCTGAGGGTTGCCAGCTCACGTTAGACCCCCTAGGTATGAGGAACATACCCTGCTGTGTAGGTGGAAGTCCCATTGTCTTCCCCCGTTGTCTTGTGCGATTTCTTCGCGTCTCTTCCACTGTTGACGCGTGTCTCTTCTTAATAAAGAACTGCCAGAATTAATGCAATAACGCGGTTCTTTTGGTGGAGTGAGCAAATTGCTCTGT
This sequence comes from Hydropsyche tenuis, assembly GCA_009617725.1. Lineage (NCBI taxonomy): Eukaryota > Metazoa > Arthropoda > Insecta > Trichoptera > Hydropsychidae > Hydropsyche > Hydropsyche tenuis. The sequence goes on from VTON01000077.1 coordinate 410,510, forward strand.
CCGACGGAACGCAATTTTGCCAGTTGTATTAGATGTGATGTAAGAAAAGCGTGTGGAATATTTATGGAGAAAATCGTTTGCGACCGCGCAATAAGAATACGTTCCGTAATTGGTAAATATGAACAACATATATAAATTACGAATAATAAAATAAATACAGAAATGTTTTTCGTAACACATCAAGCACAAGCGCTTATGAGATTTGATCAAGTTCGTTTGACGAAAATAGATTTACGTCAGCGTTTTATATAACAATACAAAACGAATTGTATTCTTCGAACGAAAATGCGTCATAGCGAGATTATTTAATTTTTCTGAACATTGGAAAAAAATCGGTTTATATCCGGACGAGCGACCTTCCATTCCCGCGTCGCCACCTGGCCACGTCACACTAATAGGATCAAGATATTATAACGGAGCTAAGTACCGACATCAAAAGCTTCGGCCACGAGACCTCTTCTGTCTTGTCGTTATTTTTGCCAACTGAATGTGGAGGATCGGGAGAGCTGAAAAAAAAATAATCGTCCCGTCTCCCGCTGCCTGGCGAACATCCTCTGAACTCCTCTCGAGGACTTTTAAATAATTGAATGTTTTTTGCAGATTACGGCCGCGTCGACCCTATTATGTCGGCGGGGTGCCTTCCGTGAAAGAGGAATTAAAATCCCACAAAGCGGTTCCCCACCTTTTTTGTGCCGCGGCCCCGTCGTCAACGAGCTTACCAATTCTGGAGAGTCCGGTAACAATTTCGCCTAATGATACTTGAGCTCATTTGTTACGGATTTAATTTAAATGTTGAGTTTTTTTCAGCTCAGTGATCAACGATTTTTAAGCATATTGTTTCAAATAAAGCTTTTTAAACATTTTATTTCAGAGATTAGATTGTGTCATGTACTTAGAGACTATAAGACAACGCTTCGTTTGAATGCATCCCGGTTGCATGTGCATCGTTGCATCCGACGCTACGTGAGCACCTTTTGTACGGACGTGTGAAAGCCTCTGGGTGCTCGTTGTGCTCGAACTTCGAAAACTTCTAATAACAAAAGGCGGCGAGCTAGTAGTTGTCGCGTCTATGGAACGTGCAGGAAGCAACTTCGCAATGACCGCCGTGGAATTATCATCACTAACGTCTGACGCAATCCGTAAAAAGTCGTGTATTTGAGAATTAATCATCACTGGGAGAGCGGGGGAGGTCGTTAATTTGACGGTGGGTCGTTCAAAACAAAGCTGCGGACCTCGGCGCTAATACTGCATAATACGGTCAGGTAGTAAATCAGATCCGAGTGAAATATTGGGCCCTGCTAGGGACCCGAGCAAGTTAAGCAACCTATCCAAAAGGCATTATCGGATTCCTGCGGGTGACTTTGTCTCGAGAATGTCCTGTGCGTATGTGCGTATAATCTGCACCAGTGATTTCCAAACTATGTTATGAGTCCTTAGAGGTCGCGCGATTGAAATAAGTGTATATTACATTACGAGTTAGCCATTTAGATGAAATTTTATAGCAAGCAATAAATCTATATCAATATGAAATAGAGTTGATATTTGTTCCATGAAACTATTTAATAGAATTATATATTATAGAAATTACAATTTGATATTTAAGATAAGATATGTGTTACATTTGCAAAATTTTCCAACTTTGAATATTGAATAAGACCAATGATGAAAAAGATTGAAATAATTAAAAAAAAATCAATATAATGAAACATAATCGATATTCGAAGGGCTGCATCTGAGCCATATTCAGCTCTCGGCCGTCCTCCGGTGTCCTGGGCGGGATATTGATTCAACACAACTTAATCTATAAATCAAGAAGTGAAACTATTTCCTAATTAGATCGCATTTAGGAGACCCTAGCCCCGGTGTCCTTCCCCCACCAGACGAAAGGGGTCCTCCTTCGAAGACCTCCTTGAGCGGACCTCCTCGGTCCCGGGCACCTCCCGGGAGACCCTTCGAGATTTAAGGGTCATAACGCAGGGTAGACCAGATGCTGCAGCCACCCCATCCCACCCACTGGCTCCCGCTGACAAATGTTGTGCCGCAAATTTACAACGCGCCGATTATCTGCTGCGGTCATCTCAACGTGCCCGAATACAAATCGATTCGATTCGTTAGTCGTTAGATTAATCAGCGTTCGCTCCCGGTGAATAATGTTACGATGGAACTTGCGCCGGTGATTATTTTAAAATTTGACCATCGCAGTCCGTTAATATGGCTCGGGTACACGTGTATGGAAGATGTTGCGTTCGGGGGTGGTGTTATGTTCGAGGGTATGGCGAGGTTGTGCAACTACCCCCATAAGCGAATGTTGCAAGGGAAGGCATTTCTGTGTAATAAGTCGAAGATGGGTGCCGGCTAATCCTGCAACGGTTCAACGGTTACCACTTTCGGTAAGGGGAGTACGGCTTAAACACATATTACGCTTAAAGGATCGACTGGCTTATTCAGATACTTTTAGACAGATACGTTTTGCAACAACGTTTTGACTAGAACACATTCTGATTATTTAAATTTAGTCTCATATTTTTAAAATATACAAACTTCTATTAAGAAATTATTTATAGTACCGTGAAAAGATCAAATTAAAAAATAAATCAAGTTAAAATGACTAAATTCAGAAACTCATTTCGTTCTGAGTATAAGAACATATATATACATCCCGCACATCCGATTCCGCTCGGTTGTGTAAGACATTTTAAACGAGTACTTTCGAAACACCGATGCTATCTTCGGATTTGAAATTCCTGAAAGCTGATGCTCCTCCGTGAATAGGTACCAGATTACAAAATCTCCGGAGCCACGATGCAGTTTTAACAAGTCGCAGAACATGCGGCTGGCTCTGCATCGGACAGATTCATTCCGACCTGCCACCTCAGTCGCATTGGGCGGATGAAGGGGAGAAAATGGCGAAAAACAACCCTCATCCAAACAAAAACATATCTCAGATCTAAACTCGAACACCTTTCGCGGATAAACGACCCCGAGCCACATAAACGTCTAAGATATTACGCAAAAATTATAAAAAATTCCGCACTTTATGAGATGAATGATACAGTACAGTTTTGAAGCGAAGAAAATTCGAATCGTTTCTAAACAACTCGCAATGTCAATTTCATAAAACCTCAACTATACACGTGGGGAGCGATTCAAACGCATTCGTTGTCGACTCTCCAGCATCGCCATGTTGAAATTAATTAATTTCTTCGTTCCTGGAATAGGTACATAGATTCGTCGGCGGTACACGTCCAGCATCGACCGACCGCGGACCAAAGTTTGGACCGTACGTATTGGTGACGGCCTTCAGACAGCGTTTCCCAAATGGAAAATCCAACTCTGCGGGAGGCTAGCCCGTGGCCGACACGCTCGCAATTATCCTCTGCGGTTCCACTAGGAGAAACTCTCAATTATTGCGGAAGCAGACGCATTTTCGACGATCTACTCGCTGGTGTGAGCGATTGATTGTTTTGTGTGTGCTTGCTGAAGAAAAGATAGACTTTATCTTTGAGATAGTTGTGTCTTATAAAATAGTTTTGCATTACTATATTTAAAAAATAAATTGATAAACTAATGAAATTTCTATACAATTAATAAAAAAATTTTATCTTTAATAGAAAAAAAATACATGATCTTCTCTAAGTAAATAATAATTCGTTGTTCGGTGTATACTTAACGTCTATAGTTGTACCACGTTATACGTGATATATGAAAATTGCTTAAAACCATATTTATACGAAAGTTCAACGGTATTTACTCAGTTCGGAGTGCACGTATGAGCCAACTTCCATTACGTTAATTAAGTATTAAAATACGTAGACGTGCATCATTCGAACAGGTAACAACCATGAAAGCACGTAAATCCTGTTGCGATCGTAAAATAAACCAAAAGCGAAAATAATTAATAAATTGTCAATTCACAACAACAAAGTATAAAATTCAAAAAACGACGCACGTTTAAAAGTAGCAAAATTTCCACTTGGAATTTATTAAATTTTCAACAGTCCGAACGTACGGAGTTTCGATCCGTCGTCACTGGCGAAAGTAGCTACAAAAACGAACCCGAAAATAAAATAGAAAAAGAAAAAAGGCGTTATTCAATATTTTACAATGCTCCCGCGTCCATGGGGTAGTTGCAGCATGAATTTCAATGGAAGGTCCCAAATCGAATTTCACTTTACAAAGTGTCCGCGCGGGCGGCAAGGGCGTATTATTCAAACATCGCGAACCCGTGCACGCTTTGCATACTACACGTACGTATCGATAAAATACACTTTGATACATGCACATTATGTTTCGTGTGTGTGCGCGGTTGCATTTTGTGCATGCGGGCATTCGGCGAATTCGACGGTTGCATCCCTCGCACGGGAAAGTTACACTTTTCGCACATGAACGGAACCTCGCCTCGCACAATCAACTATTCAATCCTCGCTCCGGTGGGTCAATCTAATTGGACAGACCTATGTATATTGAACTGTGGTTGCAAACGGGATGTCAGGGATTTTGATGTTCTAGTTTTTATTTTGTGAGAGAACTTTGTATTTTAATTGCTGCGTGTTTATTATTTTCAAGAAATATTATCATTATATGCTATGGAAACATTGAAAAACAGTTTTTTTTTAAATACTCAATCCTCTTTTTACGCGGGGGATTTGCTAGTTCTAAAGACTACCGTGTAAAAAATTGGTGACCATATAAAAATTGGAGATAGGTTTTATCAGTATATTTGGATGGAACTTCCATCCAAATAAAGCTTAAGAAAAATGTGTGATGTGAGATAATTTCGTCATATGAAATCATCATAAAACATCGAAATTTTTTTTACATATTTATGATCTGTACCGAATTTTACCACTAATAATATTTTTTTTTATACCGTGTTCAAATGAAAAAACAGTATGAAAAATAATCGGTTTTTCTTCTTTGAACCGTGTAAAAAAAGAATTGGGTGTACTATAAAATATAACAAATAGGAGAACCATATCATTATCAAATGATTTCAGACCAACAATATATTAATTACATAATCACATTTTATATTCATAAACACGAAACAACATTTATTAAAAGTTTAAAAACCGCTGACTATATAGTGACGTGACGATGACGAGCCCTCACGCACATCTACAGATACTTTCTGACCCCAAAATTCTGAAACTGTTTAGGACGGGAACTCGAAAAAAGGAGGCAACACTTAGATATTCAGAACGCGAGCCGGTGGTCCGCGTATCTTTTGTGCCGTAACAAACCCACGAATTTGAAAATAAATTTCCGGCATTCCGGGGGCGATCCGGCGCCGAATTTGCATACATTTTATATTTCACGTATTCACATATTTGCGCTCTTAAAGAAAGGCCACACCAACTATTTTGCATAACTAGCGGATCGTGAGCGGGGGTGGATGCTGCGGTTACATACTAAAATTGCGAAATAATGCCGGGCGAAAATTGCGAATCGAGTGATGTGTGTACGCCGCAAAATTCTACAAATGCTAAAAATAAAATTAATTTAATGTCTATTAAAAGATTTTTAGTCTAGAAAAATTATGGTGTATCATAAATCACAATAAGAATTATCGAAAATTACAATCGTTTAGATCAAAATTACGTGAATAGAAAATTTTCACAATCGCCTTTTATATTCTAAGTGCCTATTTAAGTGATTATTTTGAGTGCTTAAAAACAAGGCTTTGTTTCAAACGAACCTCTCCCCCATTGTATCGGTGAGATGGATAGCTATCGCTCGAGCGTCGCGTCACATCACAGAGCTTTCCCGTGTTTTGCGTTTTTTCATAATTTTTTTTCAAACGTACTTCGACGGGTGTACGCCGCTTTTTAAGCCCTCTTAACAAGCCAATAAATCCTGACGGATTTTTCAAAAAAATCCGCCCTCCGGCGCCGAGTGTTAAAAAAGGCTTAATTCGATTATGTGCAAATTTACTTAGCGCGCGTCGAACCGCTCCCGGAGCAGAAAGGGGAACGACGCCCGGAAGCCTTTATCAAAAGCGACGCCCTCAGGACGCAAAAGAATAACAATTAACGGGAGACAGGAGGCCAACAAGAGGCTGAAAAAAGCAGAGAAATAAAAAAAGAATGTAGGGAAAGAAAGAGAGAGATAGTCAGAGAGCGAAAAAAGGAAACGGAGTTGTAGGAGGCACCTCTCCGGCGAGAGAAAGGTGGAAACAAAACTTTGCGTGCAAATTCCGCCTCTTTTACAACAACTCTTGTTCTCGAATTCTGCGTCGTTAACATTGTTTCACAAAAGGATAGAAAGAGGCGAGACTGGATGTTGTTCCGGCTCCGGGGAGGACGAGGTTCGGTAATTATACACGGAGCCCTTCCGTCCGTTCGCTCGTTCGTCTCCACCTCTACCTCTGCTGGCAACTTTATTTTTAAATCCTGGATAATCCTGAAGCAACGATTCCTCGTTGGAGACGAACGGGTCGTGCATCGCTCGAGGGCTTCTAACAACACTGTACGATAAATTATAGTAAAAACCTTTCCGATTATAAAAATTTCGTGTTTTCTATTCAAATAATTAATAATTTTTATACCTATTATATAAACTAACAGTCGATTTACTAATGCGAAAATGTTCATCAGAGTGGTAGGCGGCCCGCCCGCGAGTCACCTTACACAAAGGGCGGCCCATTTGTCAAGTTTTAATGAATGACCTCGGAGTTCTTGTGCCGCCCACCGGCAAGCCTAGCACCGGAAACGGTCCTTCTTATTTAGTAATTAGGCTCTGCGTGGTAGGCGGGGCAAAGCCAACCTTTGTACGCAACCCAGAAGAAGACCCAGCCCCTAAGACTCGCAGGTCCCTGAATTTGCCAAATTTAAGACTAAACACATAATGGATCCGAACAAGAAGATCCAAGACTGCTCATAATATAAAAATACATAAAATATTACAAAATATCGTCGAAATCAGAATCAGTTAAAAAGAAACAATAACGTAACGATTCTATCTAATCAAAGCGAACGAAACTCGGCTCGGTTCGGTTTTACCGGAAACGTATAAATCAATTCAATTATTCAAACAACGGAAAACAGAAACTTTTTTCCCCGTTCAAGAATCAAGTCGTTGGACGTGGGATGGGGCAGCTCGTTGTGCAAACAAAAACAACAAAGGACGTTCGGTTGGTTGGTCGGTCGGTTGTATCAAATAAATTTCAAAAGAACGTTGCTAATATAAAACTGCCAAGAGTCGAGGGCAAAGAAAGGGTTGAAATTCCTCACGGTATCATACCACCATCCACTCTACGACGGTTGCCTCAAAAATAAGGCCGATAGTCCTCCCTCGCAATGTACGAACGATAAAAATGCAACGAGCACAAATGAATTACAAACAGCGGTATTATTATATCCGAAGGGAAGTCGTACATTTTTCTTGTACTCTTATACTTTTTCAACCCTCCCGAGTACCGTGGTTAGCCTCGTTTTCACCCTTTACACGTCTACAGAAGTCAGGTGAAACCCCCGGTGGTCCCGCGTACTTTTTGAATTCTCAGAAGGAGAAAAGTCTCGAGATTTCTTTGTTTTTTTTTTTTATTTCCCATCAACCCTCTCCGTTGAATAAATTGATTGAAGACATCCACCGTCGCGAATTGTAAATATTCCAGTATGCAAATTTGTTTTCACAGAGAAAGAACATTTAAAATGCACGTTCAATAAAAACAGATTTATTTTTATTGAAAAATAATAATGAAATTTATTCGAATCTATATCGAAAATAATTGGTAACTGGAAAATTGATCAATAATTCATATACGAAGAAAAATATTATTTAAGAACCGATTCGTAGAATAAAATAATTAACGAATTTTATGCACATATAAAATGAAATTTTCTTGGAATCGATATTTTGATAATAATTTGATTTTCATTAAGTATACATATGTATATTGAATATTAATTTGAAAAAATATCTCTTTAAAATAATAAAATATTAACATACAAACGAATCAAAATAATCTCTATCACCGTTACAAATTCACTTCCAAATCATCCAAAATCCAAACAAAACCGTATTCAATTTCAACAAACAACTCATACATTTCAAGACTCACGAAAAGTTTCGTCGTTCACCAGCGCACGCCAAAGCACCGAGCACGTACAACAATCCACCAGTACGAAAGCTCCGCCGCGGCGAAAGCTCCTCCACGAAGCTAATTGATTCGTTCAACGGCGTGCTAATTCATGCGAGATAAAAATCATAGCCGCCCAGCCGAGTGAAAACGACTGCAAGCGCGAGAACTATTATACACAACGTTCGTCGGAATCGCAATCGCCGATTAGCGGACCGTTTGCCTCGCGAAAGCCCTCCGGAGTGCTTTCGAAAAGGGAAATATGGACGGATGGACGATGGTGGGGTGGTGGTGGAGGTGGTGGGCTTTTGTTTCGACGTCGCATTATTTCGGAAGTTTCGTGCTGAAAGCGATCGACGATGAGGAAATGTGGCTCCGCTACAGAACTAGGTGTCTCCGATCGGTTGTGGCTTGTTAGTGTTTCGATGCATGTCTTTTGTGTTATTGATGCGAAATTTAACAATGAAATAGTTGATTTGGATATAATAAATTATTTTGATTGTAATTAAAATTATAAGATTTTTATCAAATATTTTTTGATAAAAAAAAATCTATATATGTATGTATATAAAACTCAAACAGTGTAACGTTGTATACTCCTAAACTAATAAACGAATCTTCACTAAATTTGGAAAGAATGTGCTTTGAAATCCGGAGAAACTATGTAAGCCTTGAGTTTTTTTTTATAATCGTTTCGCATTTCAGTTTTTTTTATCGATCGACATACAAATTATAACATGAAACGTGCCGGCGTCACGATTGATTGTGACGATAATTTCAATCGGTACACAATTTATTTTCACAGAGAGCACGCCAGGTACAAGCCGCTATATACGATAAATATAATATTATTACCACAGAAGTTATTTATGATATACAATTAAATAACAATTTTGATATTTAATGATTTTTTAAATCATAGGTAATAATAAAAATATTTACACGATCGCATTTTATACAATTCACATTTTCCTGCGAAGTCTAATGAAAATAATTAAGCGAAACTTTGAGGGAGCTTCCGGACTAAGAAAATCATCTTTTTCCTTCGTAAATTATTATTTTCAAAATAACTTTTTTTTAAGGAAAACCCGTGCACGTTGCGAGTATACTAGAGAAATTGAATGAGAAAAAAGAGTGCAGATAAAAGAAAGAGACGAAAAAACCGTTGTAAAAGTTGCAAACAATTTAATTTTAATTAAAACGCGAGTATTCTTTGTGAAATTGTCGACTGGGAAACAAGGTGAGAGAAAGGGTTGATAAAGGTGTAAAGAAAAAAATGATTAGTAAAAAGGAGAAAAGACGCCTTTGAGGGTGGAAGGACAATTTGAAAATTTATTGCGTTTTATTATCATTTTATTAATATACAGAGACTATGTAATAAAATTATTTTCATATAAAAAAATAAAAATATTGGACAAAAAATTTTCTGAAAACGATCCTGATCTCATGAATCAAATCGACCACAAAAAAAATGTCAAGATAAGAAAAATGAAAACCTATGGATAATTTATATTGGCAAAACACGTTTAATATACATTCTTGAATTGCAATAAGCCGAATTTTTTGCACAACACCATTAACCCTTCGCGTGCACAAACGACGGTATTAATTAACGAAACCTCAACGGCTCCCTCCGGCAGCCCTCCGCGATTTCTATGGCCGCGAACGAGATTCCGAAATAGTTTTCGGATCATAAAATCTTCCATAAAAATCACAATAACGGCCAATTACCGCAACGATAACTGCCGTAATAACGAATTATCTAGTGCGCGGTGTAAGGAGGACGGGCCTGCGAAAGAAAATCATCGGCAATTAGGATTTATGAAAGGGCCGTTCCCACGGGCGCCCTTTGTGATCTTTGCGTTGTATGACGCCCGTTTTTATGTACAAATAAATTATGGCGGACCGAGATAACGTCCTTCATTTACCATTGTTGTTATTGTGGGGTTCGGCTGAAGGGCGTCTAAATTTAATGTTTATATTGTTTTTCTTGCGTAAAAAACATTTTGAATTTGATTATTTGTATTGCACACAAATAATATTTTATTCATCAATCTAATAACAGCTTTACCCAGATCATATTTCGTCATAGATTTTGTACTTTATGAAAAATTCTCCAGCAATAAATTTTCGTTCAAAGTCGACAACATCCATCAAAACGCAATCGACGCCCACGCCATGGCATCAAACAACACACACATACACAAACATCAAAAACACCGTTATAAAACGGCGCTTTTCACCCGCAAAAACGGCATCCAGCCCCACATTTTATATAATATAATATTTTTATTACACGCACGTGTAGCGCACACGTTTTAGCAGCCGACAAGCAGAGGCAGAAGAAGAAGAACCCGTGTTTTCGTAAAATGCGCGTTTAATACGAGAAGAGAGAAAATGGGCGCCCTTAAAGCATGCGAGTGTACCGTATAAATCTCCCTTACGTATGTGAGGTCTGAAGTATATATATACGTGCAAACGTACATGTGTGTAACGTATGAGGTTTGAGAGCCGCAGGATGAGGCCGTAAGGCTTCTGTGCCAAAACAAAAGTTCGGCAAGTGAAACTTTTCCTTCGCTCCCCGTGTAACCTATTTTTCTTGTGAGATGATCCGGCTCAATGGGTACTCTCAATGGGGTTGTACACGTATAATATGTGTGCGTGTGTGTATGCAAGTGTACACATTCTCGTCAGATGAGAAGCCTACCTTTGGTTTTTATGAGAGACAATGTACGATCCATCCACGGCATGGATTTATTATAGAAACATATTTTATTTTTCGAAACAAAAATTTTTAGATCGGTAAAAATTAAAACCATGATCACATTTGTAACAATAAAATATTTTCTATATAAAAAAAATGTTGTTCCAAAATCCAATTAAAAAAGGTGCTAAAACAAATTTCCAGCAAAATTTCGGTCCACGAAGATCGGCAAAAGACTGGAGTCATCGCGTCAGTCCAACAGCAGACACTAATAACCATTAGCGACAGGAAATCATCAGTCATTCGCAAATTAACGTACGCACGAGCAGCAGCCGTACCTTCCGGCGAGTCAAACTTTTAAAGATATTATAGCCGCGGAAAAGGGTGAAGTCTCGAAGGGACCAGACTCCCTTGCCGAAGCCCGAAACGGGAAACTTATCGAGGATCTGCAGCACGGCTCGGTTGAAAACCTGCAGGTGAATTTTCGCACCGGAGGAAAATATATGTCGACGATAAAGCGGCTGCTTTTCGGTGGCGATAATAAATATCGTAAGCGAGGAAAGATAAGTTAAGATATTATACTTAAATTTTTGTGTTTCTGCAATATTAAAAAAAAATGACATTAAAATCATTTCTTATACATTCTCATTCAATAAATCTTGTTTATTAGATTCGATTTGCGAAACGTGAATTGAAACTTGTATTTTTCTACAATAAAATTTTTACAGATAGTACGCACGATTTTGTCATTTTTTCCGATCGCTTTGGTGGAGAAATTTGAAAATATGTCGGCGTTCGGCGTTAGAAAGTGGTGCTTTCGCATGCAAATCCGAACAAGAGACAAGAATAAAGAGAGACGACAGTCGAGTCGAAGTAATATCATTTGTCACCCCATCCCGGCGGCTGACCAAAACAATTTGAATAAAATATTTCGGCGCGTAATAATATTTTACGATCGCGACAAAAGAAAACCGGGGGAGGCTGACAACCGGATGGACAGACGGACTACCACCGTTGGAACACGTTTCCCAAAATTTTTGCATTTTAAATTCTAAACAGAACAATATTTATTTTTATAAAAACAATATTAATTGAAAATCAATCCAATGAAAATTTTTTGTTCGATATTTGAGTTTTACATCAAAAAAAATTTGATAGCCAATTCATACATGGAAGTTTCATCAATAATTCAAAGATTAAAAAAATGTTAAGTATACAATTCAGACTTTCGAATATAAATTTTAAATATATTCTCAATGTTATCATATATTTTATAATATTTTGAGAATCTGCGTGTTGGCCCACGACGCCCTTTTCTTGTAGCGTCGTCATGACGTACGACGCTGCTGGGCGATTCCGATTTTCCGGTCGCGTTTTCATTTCGGAAAATTTCCCGGTCGTGTCAGCCATTTTCCACGGACAGCCAACGCCGGCCATTGTTATTCCCCTTTTCGGCCCCGGGGCTTGATTGATTCTGATTTTCAATATTCCAACTTATTCCCCTTTCGAACTTACACCGAAAAAAATACTCACATACAAAGTATATATCGGAAACGTATTTTACACTTTTCTTTCGAACACGTCAAGAAGCCACAATGCGACAGTAAATTCGTTTTCATATCGATGTTTTGGTCGACGGACTTTCGTGAAAAAGAGCACTTTTTTTTTATCGATTTGATCGTTTACGATTTTGAATATAATAATTTCAACTTAACTTGCTTTTTTCGAAATAATATAATAAATTTTCACAACATACACATGCGAATAACAAACAGTCAAAACATTTCAAAAATTCAACACATCTCGACAATTCAGTCCGACGTTAATACGTCCCCATATGCACGCGTGTCTGAATAAAGGGCCAGATAGTCCTAGGGCATAACGACCCATAAACGAAACCACATCGAGAACCCGTCTATCTGTTTCTCATCCACGAACCCGCGTTTCAATATATGCTCAAGTCCGCTGGCATATCGAGGACCTCTTTACACGCCCGGAAGGCGGGAGATTGGCGAACCATGTCGTCTGTTTGTCAACATTTGACCCACCCGCTGTCCTCGTATGGTGGCGAAGGGGAAAGGCTCCAGAATTAAGTTTTAGCATTCGTATGTGGTCCTACACTTCGGAGAAGTTGGCCCGGGGCCGTCGACGGTGCTGGTCGACGATGGCGGTTTTCTTGTTACTTGTTTGGCCTTGTGATGTGGTCTCGCGGTATCGAGCTTTCTCTCTCTGATGGAGTTGATACACATTGATAAAGTTGACTTCGACCCGTTCGAGAGGGTCGCACGATAGCGGCGAAAGGGTGTGGGCGGTGATGGGAGAATTTCGCATGCGTGTGTCGAAATCTTCTGATCGTTCTCGCGAATGAGATTATGATGAAAGCTATCGCGATTAAGGCATGTGAATTTCAAAAGGATAGAATATAAATACATTTGATAAATAGATCAAATGTTCATTATTACGCAATGAAAAGTAAAATAATTCATTAAACGCTATCTCTGAAACAGCAGGAGGCTCCAATTGAAACTATCACGCAAAACTTTCGAATTATCATACAATTAACGCTCCAACTAAAAGCAAATCCGACCCCTCAAAATCATCGGATAATGACGGCGCAAATCGCGTCGTTCTCGACTAAAAGCTCGCCTAATTCCGTTTGATTCTTGTCCGGCCGATTAGGGTGTCCATAATGCGGCGGACGGCCACCATTTCGGACCCGGGCCGAGTTGGTCCACCCCCAAATCCCACCATTCTCCCGTTGTACAAGCAGCGGAGGGCATTAGGCCCTTTCGCTAATTGCTTTACGGGGATCTTGCCGGTCAGCCGCGGCTCGCTAATGTCCGCCGGTGTCGAGGAATGCGTGTTGACATCGCCACTTCTGGGCCAGGGTGTACCTAAGATGGGGCAAAGCACCCCGTGCCGTTAATGCTCCTTTCTCTCATCCCTCACTGCGTGTATATAGCGTAGAACATCTTGCGCAGCAATTAAATCTAAGCCGGAATGCGCGAGTCCGAGGGGTGACCGGTGAATGGCCTCAAGGAAGGGTTTGAAAATTTTACTGCCGTTCGGCAAATTTGTATTAATTTGAAAATAGCGTCTACTTGCGAAATTTTAATGTATAGGGTTGTAGTTTATTAACGGCGGATTGTGCTCGAGTGCATATTATTGCAAGAACATTATAAATCCCATATTAATACCCTATTAAATTTATAATATTAATCAATCAATGAAAGTTTGAATATGAATGCTAATATGGTACATTGAATAGAACTAAATTTAACATTTGTAAACTTCGACAACTTACAAGACGCGTGCCCTTTCGGACCCTTCGTTTAAGAAACATCCGTCCGATGCTTTCGCGTAAATAATTAATTCCTTATGTAAGACACTGTGTTGAGACACAGCCTGAATAATTCATATTGATAATTTGAGACGGTGGGCTGAATTCGACGACCCTTCTCCACTGTTGGAAAGCACGAAAACACCGATCGCTCCCGAATCGAACGCCCGAAATACCGTCTTCGATTCGAGGAATCTGAAGAGTCCATAAATCAGAGGACCGATAAATAAATTTAGGTTACACGTGAAACGCTAGGTGAGGCGGTTGGTTCCCGTGCAGATACAGAGACTCGAGTGGTTGTTTACTGTTAGGAAGAGGAGCTACACGAGTGGAAGTTTGACAGTGCGATATCAAGTTTTGTCGCCGAACTAATGTAGAACGCAAACTCTCGGCATAACGTCTTCCCAGTGCTAATACAACACTGACAGCTTAAAGTGACACGGAGAAAACAACGTGTCCGCCGGAGTGACACGACAGCCTCATTCGAACAGTTCAAAATGCGAAAAATCGGAAAAATATCATCGATATTGAAAAAGAGATATACGAGAAAAGTTTTCGATTTTCAAACAAAATGAAAATTGAATATTATTTCCTATTGTTACGATACCAAAATACTCATTTGATTTCAATCTAAATGAATGTTTTTTTACAATCTGAGTGCGTTCGAGGATATTTTGAGAGGTCAATTTATATCATGCACATAAATAATACGAAACGTCTCAAATGTAACGCAATAATATATATACGCGGGGGTTGGCGGCAAGATAAATAAAACCGGGGTCGCAAGTATAATGTATGGTTTAGTGTGTTTACAGCTGAACTTATCTTAATCGCTTGCACAATAAAACTGTACGACCGTGGTCAGCAAGACGCTTACACACAGGGCGAACTGAAAAGAATATACCATACATCACAATGCGAGAGATAACGGAATCAATTCGAAACACACAATTGTTTTAAAACGAGCACAGAATAAATTGCATTTCTGCAATTCTCTATCTTAAATAAAAATATATAAAAATCGCAAACGGAAATCTGTGCGCGATCTATAATGACGTTAATGCTAGGCTTGCGCAATATATTCCCCGCGTAACGTATTAAGGAGCGATCTCTGAAAAAAGTTTTCAGCTGAGTAATATCGGACCCATTCGATCTGATGGCTCATCATTAACGTTTATCGTCGTGCAATCTGTGCAATGCGGACATAAACAAGACTTGCGAGCGAAACTTATCTCCGATACTAATGACGACGACCGAGGAAAAACCCCCACTAGGAAAAACACGAAGCGCCAAATAAACGTATTCGAAAATTGCTGTGTGATCAGAAATTGCAGCTTCGTAACGGTTATATAGGTAAAAACAAATTTCATAATATATCTTGTTAGGTAAAAGAGTTTATATTAATATTTTATTTCATAAGGGATTGTCATGAAAATCGTGATGCTGTCATGAGCGAAATAAAAATAATGGCTTTTAAAAAAATACATCTTTTTATTTCTATTACGAAATTAACATTTTTTTTGTATAATTCTAAAAACACAAAACCATTGTTAGTTTTTTTTTACATACTATACTAATCAAATAAAAATTTAATCATGAATCTATTTTTCTAACCATAATATTCACTCCTAAACGCTCATCAATCCTCATTATTCGACTATTTAATTAACAGAAAACACCACAAACAAGCATAAAAACACCACAACTCGAAAGTTACACAACATCGAATCAAAACAACCGGAAAAAATCGGAAATAACCGAAACTTTTTCATATGCGAAACGACACCGTCGATAGCAAAGTTTTCGGGCCGATGGCGGACGCGGGCCAGTTTCGGTTTCGCGGGCCGAAATTTGGGTCGCGGCTGCCGAAATGTGGGTCACGGGGTTGTTCAAAAGTGGCGCCGAAGGACATTCAAATTAAACTCGTTTCAAATTAAAATTGCCAAAGTTTTCCGGGCGGCGGCCGATGCGCGCTTCGTGTCGCCGGGGGAGGGAAGCCAACTTCGGCGCGGTCGGTCTGAAAACTTTTGTTTGTGACAAAAACCATAAAAAAAACTTTCCCAATGAAGGTCACAGGCGAGTTGAGCGCCCCTGAGAAAGTGAGGTTCGCGGTCGCGTGACGTAAAAATCTCGATTTTCCGATCGATGCGGATCGATGGAAAAATTTGAATTTTCCGGCTGAAATGAATCGATGATGCTTTATGAATTCTTTTGATTCGATAGTTGATTATTTGAATTTGTGGTGAAGTTTATATGCTAATGAAAACATTGTTTTTGCTGGTTGAAATAGAGTTGCAATTTTCGTGTGTTTGCTTAATGAATCGCCATTTTGAACTTGTACGAACGAAGTTAATAGAAAATTATCCTCCGCTGCTTGTCTATTTTGTATTGCATTAAAATTATGAAACTCTGTTGACATATTTAGAAAATTATTAATATACAAAATATATCAATTTATTCAAATTACTTATTTCATCAATATTATAAATTCTATGGAAGAAAATTTATTAGCTCATTTTCAAAATATTTGTCTCATTTCAATAAAATCTCTAGAATATACAGACTAAACTAATGAGAAATTTGTATAAACGTTAAACACGCAAACGTCGCGTGGTAACGCTCTATTCAAAATCAATAAATGTACAAATTCATAACGGTAGATAGTAATTGAATCGTTTTCGAAGACGTCAAAACGAATTAATTCAGTATCTTTGTAAACAACTGAAATCTATGACTGTTACTGAAAATTTTGATAGAGTTATGAATGTAAAAATTAAATATAAAGCTTAAAAGGCAAATGTGTTTATTGGAAAATATTGTATTTTGAAAAAATGTAGTTTTTCAAGAAATTATTAATGTTTTATCAATATTTATTTAGTCGTACGTAATTTTTGCTCAAACTATGACTTTGAATGATTTAAAAACTATTATTATTTTGAAATGATAATTAAATTTGTTATGAATAGTTTTGCCATACGAAAAACAAAATAAAAATCATTTGCTATGAAAACATCATGTCTTTTCAATCTGAAATATCACAATTCAATTTACCAAAAACCAAAAACGAATAATAAACATTCAATTTACAACATCCACCTCGGAAAAACTATCCAAAACCCATCAAAACCCCGGAAAAACCCCCAAACCGAAAAACCTGCAAAAACCACCCGATTCAACCTCGCTCGGCACCGGGCTTCATTCCACGTTTTATAATAATATAATCGCGATAAATTCGCGACTCGGTCGGCGCAAAATCGATACGGTCTCCAGCAGAACCGCCGAAGGAGGGAAGGAGGCGCTTTCGCGAAAAAGCGAGAACGCAAAGGAGGAGACGCGCGCACCATCGACCACCGCTGAAACGCTGAAACGCGATTCGCTGAAAAAGTGCGCAAAAATAAGACGAGAAAAAGAGAGGCGACGTGGTCAGCCTCCGGGCGGTGGGAGGGCCGGGGGGGCGCGCGAGTGTAGCCCCGCCCCTTTAGAGCTGCGATTGGTCCGCCAGGGGGTTGGGCCCCGCCTTTCAGGGGGTGGGGGGAGATTCGTGCGCACGACGACACGCCCATTCGGTATACGCCCTATGTTGGCGGGTGAGAACGATGCGGTCGTCCGGTGGTTGACGACGCATTTTGAGGCTTTGAAGGTGTTTTTGTTGTTGGTCGATCGTTTTATGAAAATGTTGGTCGGTTTAGGATGGAAAGGTTTGGGGTGGTTTGAGTTGAGTATTGTTCGGTGTGGTCAATGGATGGATTTGATTGTATGATGTTGGTTTGAAACTGTTCGGTGAAGGATGGTGTTTGATAAAAGTAATATTCATTTTATGATCATGTTTTGTGCTCATTGATAAGAATTTTTTTTTTAATTTTCCGATGGTAATGAAAATTTTTTTGACCTTCGTAGAAAATTATGTAAGCTACATGAAATAATTATGGTAATATAATGAAAATGAAAGGGTAAGTATAATATAATAATATTAAAAAGAATTTGAAGTTATATAAATGAAAATTTGTGGAAAATCTATCTTTCAGTGAGCAAAGAACATTGATAAAACAAGAGTTTTTCCGATTTAATATGAATATCAACGTAAAATACAGAGTTTTTAAATACAAAAAAATAATGAAAATAAAAAATACAAATAAATTCAAAACTTTTCCCGTACCATCGGAAGTTCAAATATTTTAACTTATTGAATGAGTTCATTACGTAAAAGCAACATAAAATCAAAAAAATTCTAAACACCCAAAATCACCTCTTCCAAACATTCTCAAACAAACGACCTCAAACACTCATCTACCAAATTATCAACAACCAATAAAAACCATCACTCCAACCCAAACCACCAAAAAAATCCACACAAAAAAACCAACCACTATCAAAAACACACAACAACCCCATAAAGACTCGGGCGACGAAAAGAAAGACGCGTCAAACGCGGTCATTAGTGGCAAAGGCGTCGCGCAATCACTCATTATTTTCCGGAACATTTGGCAGGGCGCTGCGCCCCCACGGCGTGCGCCCCCCGAGCCCCCGCCCCGCGCCCCCCGGAGCCCTTCGGCGGTGGAAGTGGTGCTTAAGAATCCGGAGACAATGTGTGAATGAAGATTGCCCCCGGATGACTCGTCGGTATTTACGCTCCGGCGCCGACGCCGAATTAGCGTAATCATTGCGCTACAATAACGGAATTAAACGCGTTCGCTTTATCTTTGGATTTTGGGTGTGTGTGTGTGTGTTTTTGGGTTTTGATATTGCGATGTGTGAATTGTGTCTTTGCGCGTATTGAGATTAATGAAATGCTTCGGTTTGTCGTTTTGAGAGTGGTTAGTTTTGTTACGGAATAAGCGCGAATTTTAAGAGATGATATTGTTATATATTTGGTTGGGTTTTAGTTTGAAGTTTTGTTGTCGAGACATTTTATGTTCATTTGAATTTTGGAGATTTGGAAATAATGCAAGAATATTTTAAAATCCAAATATATTATTTGTCAATACAAATTTGAAAATAAATCGTATACATTTTAATTTTTTTACAGATTATAAAGATGAATTGGATTACCAAATTAAAAAAATATATGTACATATATATGTATTTGCAAGTATCAAAATTGTATACTAAAAATTTTCTTATGTTGCGTTTCACAAAAATAAAATAGTAAATTTTCTAATAAAAATAAAACTGAATTTTTTGTAAAAATATTATCATAATTACTGATTTTGATAAGCAAAGACAACTTTTTATTATATTTTTCACCTTGCATGAATTTTCAGTTGAAGTGAATTGGTAAATTCGAAATTCATTTACAGTGACATCTAAGAAAGCAAACTTTAACACATGCGATTATGAAATTTAGTTGATCCACTAAAAGATTTATACGTATTGTAAGAATATAATAATACAAGGAACCATCATCAAATCATTTTCAAATAAATTTAACAAAAAATGCGACAAAAAAAACAACGAAAATTCTCCATTATATTTTAACATCACTTACCATTAAAAAAAACTCTAAACAATTTCAAACAACACAAATTCAAAAACACCATCCCACAAACCCCATAACACCGTCGAACCTCCACCATTCCCGAACTCCCTTCATAATTAGAGTCCATTTACGAGCGGTGCAAAATATTGAAATAACGAGGCGACGGACCGTCAACGGTTGTTGCCGCAGCAATAAATAATCGCTTTGCCCAACATTTCCACGTAGCTTCCATGTCCAGGGGTCCTGGAGGTGATTAACGGCCAACTTGGAGCATTGCCGACACATGGCGGACGGTCATCGGGGCCCTGGACCCAAAGCCTCCCATAATCATCGCCGAGGACCCGATTTATGGAGACGTTCGTCCGTCACGTGCCTGTTGAGGAAAACTTCGTGGAAAATGCTCGGGTCCGTTTGGTTTAATTAGGGAATAAATCGGGAACGTTCTGGGCTCGGTAATCGGTCTGAATCTATTTTGAAATGCGGTTGAGATGTTATGAAATGTTTTTGTGAAAATTGGGAATTGATTTAATTAAAATAAATTGAAATGAAAACATGTAATTCAAATATTTTCTAAATCATAAAATATTATATCTATTGTGCGAATTTGATTCTATTAACCCCTTATTGCCGAAATATTAATAGATTTATCTACGATTGCATATTCGCAAACCCTATTCACAAAATATGGTCACGTATTGCCGGAACGTAAACACGTATTTATTACTTATCCGATTATTAAACGTCCACTATATATTTAACAACCTAAAATCTACCCTTATATTTAGATACACAAACGATCAGATTAGAATATGTACACTATTTAGATTTAAACTCGAAATACTGAGAACATGTTTTAATGATAACGTGAAAATATGAAATTGTACTCACACTTTAGATCACGATGTAATGAAAGAATACTTCAATATCACATACCTGAAACAAATTAAAAAATATTTAGTATAATGAAATTGAAGATACATATTTTATATGGTACATGTAGTATAAAATTTTCTCTATTGACTATGAAACTAAAGGTAATTTGTTTCACATAATACATTGCTATTGACTTGGTGGTATTTTAAATATCTAAAATTGCTGACGCACAAAGTTTCTAGAGGGACGGTCTTAAGAGAAAATTTATTGCACTTTTGTGGCCTTAGCAGGCCGCACATGTTAAAATGTTAAACGTCCATTTTGCGAAATGGACTCGTCGTTACGACACTACTAAATTTAAATATTTGATTGCTATTGTAGCGGCGAAGCGAACCATGCTACTAGTGTAAATTATTCACCAGACTTAGGTTAACCGACCAAAGGCAAATGCCAAGACGAACCTGGAACACCACGACCACCATCCAAATGCATTTTGAAAAACGCCAAATTGCAAATCGGCGCGAAAGACACGATTCGCGCAGTACAGGTCCCGGTTGGAAACGATTTGTTTTTCCGGCGACGCGCGCGCATTTCCAATGATAATTCATAAAGTTGGTTTTAATGGGAAAATATAACGAGCTGCTGTGTTGTTTGAGTGCGAAATTACGAATTAACATACCTTTTGCGTACCCCGGTTCCCCGTCGACTCGGTGCGGCTCTGTGCATTATTTAAAATGTGATTAAAACAGGCAAAAATCGGACGCGACACCGCGAATATTCGGCGTGCGAGTATTGCTCTTGAATTATTTCGGAAAACCCTTTTTTCGAACTAATTTGTTAAAAAAAGGTGCCTCGATAAAAATACCCTAAATATAAATTGTGAAGGAAACATTGTTTTTGAATATTCAAAATGTGGGGCGATGCTTTTCGAAGGGAATGATGTTAAAATATTTATGAAAATAACACATTTAAATTTTTAAATGATGTTGCGCTGTGTTATGTTCGAACATTTTCTTTAATTATGTTCCACAAATATACAGAAAACAAAAATATTTCTAAAATGAAAATAGATAAACATTAACACTATACATATTTTTTAAATTTCTTCTATGATTTCATCAAATATATTACATTGAGAAAAAAATAATCCAATTTCTATAGATATACAAATAAATATATAATGTAAGGACAATTTGTGTAATATCTCAATTCATACGAGTGTCAATCAATTCGATTTGGCCACACCGTCTCAGACACGAACCCCGTTTTATTGTGCCATGACATGTCTGAGGACCATCGTCGACTCGACAAAATTGAGCAATGCAATCGAAACGACAAATTATCCCATAGATTTGTACGGGTCACGAAAAGTCACCGCTCGCTCCTGCCCCCACTTTCCCACTACGTCAATCAAAGCAGAAAGTGCTTCGAATTCAATTTTATTACCCATAAATGCATATTATTACCTCTACCCAATAACGCAGCGACATTAATGCCTATATTATATCGCGTACGAGTGCCTATCATGTGAAAACGTTAAATCAACCCTCATACCATTTCCGAAGTTTGTTTGCGTATGAATTTTCGATAATGTTAATATTTTTAAATTTCTAAATCTATACTGAATTTTAGCGATTCGTATGATTTTAAATATATAAAATTTAGAAAAATCTGTGTTTTGACTTTGTAACTGAAAAATTTATTTTAATGCAATTTGACTCATCGTATTTATGTATGGATGTAATAATTTGTTTTCATGTGAGTCATCGTCATCCTGTTATACGTATCCGTGCTAATTCTTCTTACGGCCGCAATCCCTATTCGAATTAACGCCCTCGGCCGTGACTTGTACGACACCTGAGAGGGCAACATCCACCTTCATTTCGTCCCCAATTAAGGCCGAGGTCCGCGAGATATCGCACCATTTGGGGACCACATCGTTACTAAGGCACCCCAGGAGGACTCCTCTAAAAAGATCCCCAGGTTTTTCAACCATAAAATTCGCGAACGTGCACCTACTTACATAAGATACATAGAATTTTAAATAGTCGAAATATGAAAATAGTGATTATGAATTTGAATATAAAACGATTCCATTAAATAGTTAAGCATTATACGACTGTTCCACGAGACAACTTTTCGCGAATGTGTTGCAGCGGGTATAATTCGGCAGCGGGCAAGTATGATTCCTTGAAAATAAATCTCGGAGGTCCTTCGGGGACCGGGGACAGAGGGTCGTGGGGGCCGGGTCCTACGACCCCCAAGGGGCAGATTGTCTCCGAGAGCGACTCTGCCCCTGGAATTAAGGTCTCGCCATAGTCACTCTTCCGGGACGTGGACCTCCTCCTCTGCACTAGCGGGAGGGATTCGTTGACGTGGACAACGGAATGTTATTAGCGCACCTCGGACGACACATAAAAATTTCATGTA
Organism: Hydropsyche tenuis; assembly: GCA_009617725.1. Classification (NCBI taxonomy): domain Eukaryota; kingdom Metazoa; phylum Arthropoda; class Insecta; order Trichoptera; family Hydropsychidae; genus Hydropsyche; species Hydropsyche tenuis. Next base: position 433,413 of record VTON01000077.1, read on the forward strand.
CTCTGCTCTCTCGGAGTTTATTGATTTATTTTCGAAAAAAGGAGCTGTGTCGTGCGAAAAACCTAGATATCCCGTTTTTGTAGCGAAAATAACCACTTTTTCGGGGGAGGCGACGTTCGGATAAACTTTTTATTTGGTCGCGTCAAACTGTCAAACGTACAAATATCAATATGTAAAAATATATTCGGAGAAGTCAACGTTTCAATTTGGTCGAGTGAAATGGGGTTGACCGCACGTCCATATTTCATTTCGTATGCGTTCTTTAGAACGTGAAAAATATACAATGAAATTCGTTTCGTTACCATAAATGTATTTGCCGAATTCAACAGATCCTATCTGAATGACATTTTTAAAAGTTTTATTTTGACACCTAAATAAAAAATTTTCTATCATACTATCATCAAAAAACCAATAAATATCAAGATTTCTAGAATAAAAAAGCGATTATTGGAGAAACGATGATTACCGGTAAACACGTCAATTCGTCGATTCCTCCGGCACGTTCTATTATTGAAGCGAGCATTGTTATACCCATGGGATGATGGCTAGTGCTAGCTTGGGGGATACAAGTCGCATAGATTCACTGCTGGGGTTGTGGCTAGAATTCCAGCTAGTCGGTAATGTAAAATTAAAGTCGTAAAATAATAAAAGGAGCCGCATCCATCTAGCTGCTCCCCCGGCGACCAGTGTAATGATAAAACCATTTTATAACTCAAATTAAGCTTTGTTTTCCGCGGAATCGTATTATGAGACAACGAGGGAGAGAACACTCAGACAGGAACGGATTATGAATACTCCGATACATGCAATAATTCAAAAAATTATATTTATAAAACAATAAAAAACATTAATCAAAACTATGCGAATTAAAATTTGCTTCAATTATCTTTATTTTATTTTTCTTCTTTGATATGTTAAAATCACAATATTAATTTTATGATACAAATTGATTTCGGTTTGATATAAAAATTTTCGAATTTTCAGAAAATTTTCTCACGATTTATATTTTGCAATAAAATAAATTGAATTATCTTACTAAGAACACGGAAAACTTAGTTCGGTTCTGGCGAGCGTCAAATCATAAAACCAAACCACCTAGAAAAAAAAACTCATCCGGTAAAAGGGTTGAAGTAAAAAGCTCCCAAAACTTTAACTACCTGAGAATTTGAAAATATCCGACAAACCCAAACAGACGAAAACCATAGCTGGCGAAACGAAATCCCCGCTGCATTTTCACATCACCCAACTCTCATAGTCTGGGGACGTTCATTAACAATATTTCGCTCAAACGGCGGATTGAAGTCGAAATAAAATATCCGGATAGATCGTGCCGCGGAGACTTAATGCACTCGGGGAACATTTCGCATTAACGAAGTAATGTCTTCGCCGGGCGAAACAAAAGGACGCCTCACTTCTAGAAGTGGATAGGAAGAAACTCGATGTAATTGCGACGAGGAGAAAACGAACGGGCCGCTTTTAACTCGACGCGAACGAGAGTAATGCAATTACGGACAAATAATTCTAGTCGCTTTGAACCGAATTTGTAAATTATTTTATGTGGGAAACATAGCTACGTAAAATAAATGTTGGTAACGGGGAAAAGGAGAGCCCGCCACGACGGCGGCTAATTCGATTCAGATATGGATGATGCGCGCATGTATAATTCGCCCCGCAATATTTTAAGGGTAAAAATTGCGTTATCGCATCCTTCGCTCGTAAAAGGGAGATGGTTTTGACTCGTTAACGAACTGAGAATTCTGAAATTCACCAGGCCATAATGTTTTTTTTTTAATGAGCGCCAAAGAAATTTATTACTTTGATAAAATTGCGAGAGTGCGTTCGCGAATTTTAATGTATTGTTCGTTGATGTGTGTCTGATTATTTTTTTTAAATTTCAATTGAATCAAATAAAAAATATATAATGAGTATTATAATCACGAAAAAATATTTTTAAAATGAAAACTATCAACCAATCATATCATAAAATATTCAATTGAACTCACTATTTTTATAGAATAATTTTCACCATAGAATAGTCCCTTTTGTTTGAACATTAACAATCAATCATATCATACAATTGAACTCACTATTTTTATGCGATCATTTCCACCATAGAATAGTCCCTTTTGTTTGCACTGTTAGATTGTCGTCACAATCGTAACACTCGGCTCTTTTTACAATTCACTTATCGACCACTCTCGTTTGCGAGTTTGGGCGCTTTCAATCACCTGAAGGGCTGCCCGCCTAACGTTAATTTAGCGCTTTCGATTTTTCCCCAATTTGCCTGCGGGAGGGTCGGAACAATGGGACTCGAAGCCGAAGCGAGAATAACAAAATAATTTGTTGCCTTTCAACGTCAAAAATAGAACAAAAGCTGCCAACCCACCCACCCATAGCCGCTCAATTCTCCTCGGCGGCCTCTTTCATTCATGGTAATGAAGAATAAGGAACGAAAGGAGGATGACGACTCCAGCAGTGAGTGCTTGGTTGATTCGGGGTGGTTTTCTAGAATCGGGATCAGGAAAGGAGTCGGCGAGGACAAAGTCATCAGACACAATAAAGCGGATCCGTCCGCCACGGATTCGCGCACACAAACAATACGTTTCGATGCGCACTCTCTTATAATACACCCAGAATTAGTCACCATTGCAACGTTTCAGAAAAATTTCTTCTCTTTATTTCAACATTAAATTAATTATTGAAATTCATTTCAAAAGAATTTTTAGCAGGGCTGTGGAGTCGGAGTCGTGAAAAATGAACGACTCCGACAATTTTTTTTATAAAATTCATTTTTTTTAATTGCGAAATTTTTGAAATTTTAATTATGTAATAATTAATGTGTGTAGCGTATGAATACTAAACTTAAAAGTATCACGAGTCGCGTTGAGACAGTGAATTACCAAAATCCAATACATACAAGTTGATACAATTCTACGCAAAAGTTTTTGTCACTTTCTTTCTTATATCGAAAAGCTAGATCTGATTAAAACGTACTCGTTTGAGTTCTAATTTAGTAGACAAAAGAGACTCTATTTCAAAATGAATTTTATGATGCATTGAAAATAGTTGAAAAAATTGACCGATCTTATAATTTACATGTTAATGACATGTTAATACAGCGGTATCCAGAAATCATAAAAGATTCAGCATTGACCGTTACAGCATTGCCGCAAACCCAAGTATCAGTAGAGCGGACATTTTCCGCTCTTAAAATCCTTTATTCTGATTTGAGAGCTTCTACGAATACAGATTTAATAAAAGCAATTTTATTTAATTCAAATAAATAAAGTTTAAACTTGTATTTTTATGCCTATAACATGAATAATATGAAAATGTTGGCTATTTACTGGATTTGTTGGTTGATATTTGATTTAATACACATAACTAGAAGAGGTAGGAAAGCAACTTGATAACATTAAACTATTTTTTTGTCGGAGTTTTTGTCGGAGTTGGAGTCGAAGTCGTCTTGTTGGAAAATTCGGAACTGGAGTCGGAGTCAAAGTCGTGTTTTTTTTAACGACTCCACAGCCCTGATCTTTAGATTAAAGAAAATACTACCACTGAATATTCAACAAAATAATGATCAAAAATATTTATTTCGATCAAATTATACAAAAAAAATCTTTATGTTAACTCGTTCATGCAACAGATAATTATGGAGAAAAAATAGCCACAACGTGCATGGGCAGTGTGAGTTTTAATAGTCAGGCTGTTTACTCCTGCGGTGTCAGTATGTGGCCACAGATGCGTCCATGGGATTTCCCTGGACCCATGCAAGGGTGGATTTAGTGCGGGCCCCGACCGATGGACCGGCCGTAATTATCGTCGTAAAGTGGACTTAACGGTCCGCTCGTAAAAAATCCCCTGCCTTGAAGCAAGCTCCTGATTAACACATAGGTAACAAGTAACTGACTGAATTACGCCTCAATCAACCTGTGCTCACGAAACTCGCCCTATTAACTTCTTAGCGCAACATAAAATCCTATGCCCCTTTTCGCTGGTGAGGTCAGTGATGTTAATATATTTACGTAACTAAGTACTTAATCTGGAAAAACAAAGATACATAACCGTTTAACATTTTTTTAATATAAATCCAAACCGCAATCCAAAATATATCTCGAAAAAACAGACTTTATATAATCCACTACTTACACAAAGCATTCAGAATTCAATTTTAATTTTTTTAATATATTACAATATTAGGGAAAACTTTCCTTGAATATGGAATGGGGTTTCGCGCAACACCTGGTATTACACGTCTGCGGCTATACGTCTTCTCGAGAGCCTCATTCCTCGGGGAATCAGAACGTATCCCATATAGGTACAGATAGATACGTGCGCACAAGTCGCGATAATATAAAAAAGAAGCCCTCATCTGCCTATCTTCGGATAACGTTTGGCTGTCGTCGGCCTATTCTGTTGATATATTCGCTCATTTGTAAAGCGACATATCGTCTGAGAAAGCCCATTTTTTACACGATGTACCGACATCACACACCCCATTTGTATGCATGAGTGCTTCCAGTTTAACGCCGAGTCTAACTCTCGCGAGGAATCGAGCTAGAATTGATCCTTTCGCGAGAAAAAGTGCAAATTTGTTTAAAAATAAACACGCACTTGAGATGCACGATTGGGAGAAGGTAGACGTAATACAATAAAATAAGTTAATATGAATAATTTTTAATATAAAAATGTATATGATTCTACTTTTATTTTTCTTTTATTATATAAAAAATTGGTAAGCGTATAAAAAAGGTGAATTCCGATGGCGGTTGTTTGTGGTAGCAAGTTTTGCAGTTTGTTGACGATGAGGACGGTATAGGGGAGATGGGGGTCGAGGTCGGCTGAGGCTCCTCGGGGCCCCCGAGATGGTGGAGCCCCCCTCGTCGTCAGGGGCCACCGCATTATGCATAACTGATAAGGTGATTTCGTATGCATGTGATCCCAAGGTCCACCCGGACCTGAGCATCCAGCTTCGGTACTGACAGGGCCGCATCTCATCATCAATACCATTTTTCTTTGCTTCATTCATTATTGAAAACATAATTTTTTCACGTTTTATATAACCGAATTCAAAATCAAATTATTCACATTCACTATTGAAGTAAGTATATGAAGAAACTAAATCGAATTTGATACGATTTTTATAATTATTAAAATTTTGTCTTGTTTTGAATATTACATTCTTGCAATTGTCTCTCTTGTTCATTAATTTCAACATAGTAATTTTTAATGGTGTTTCTAAAGTGCATCCCTGTTCGACGGAACAAACAATTGTCCACGAGTAAACAAAGCAGTGGCGTGCGTGAAATTCAAGATACCCCCAAGTGATACGTCGTCCAATGAAAAATTGTTAGTAAATATGGTTAGCAAACATTCCGTGTGTACAAACACAATAAAAACATACATTCACCCTAATTTTATTTGGAAAAGGTCACTCGGTGCTCTATCACGTACGCGAAAAGCAAATAAAAAACGATATTCTAATTTTTTCGTAAACAGTTTATATTTAAAAATAAATATTTCTTAAAAAAATTCAAGCTAACGATTTAAGTATATGAAATTTCGAAAATTTATTTCGTATCCCTTTGTAATATAATTCTACACAAATTTCATATAAAAAATTTAAAACACTTATACATATTAGTTTATATTTTTTCCAAACACAGACCATACATTATTTGATGTAAATTGGAAGAGATCGCCGAGGGTGTGCCGGTCATACTTGGCATCCTTACACGCCGCCGGGTCACATTTGAATTTGTCCATTCCCTCGGGAACTACCGGCAACATTGGACTGATACGTTGGCTGTCACATTACGGCCGGTACTCCGAGGACCATCTGCCAATATCCATTTTTCGGACGCGAAACAAAAACAATAACACCCGCGCCACCCACCCACCGCCCCACGAACCCCATTTCTATCCATTATGTTCGTCTGCGGGGCCGCCGAGGGCCTTCGTCAGCGATGACGATTTATTAATTGTGCAGGTCGTTAAAAAACTTGTCGCCGTTACGTAGGCCGTAAAAAATAAAGGTGTGACGTAATGGGTCTCCTTTACGACGCCGATACAACAGTCTGGGGAAATCACGTGACTGAAAATTCTACGCGCTCTCTCTCACTCATTTCTAAACTTTTGCCAATTTTCTTCGTTGAATATTTTCATATTATGTGACGGTTAATCGAGTTTTTTCGCTCGCTAAATCGCCTGTTTTATGTTTCGTTTTTTGATTTGAAAATAATTGCTGTTAAAGGTCCCAACTGAATCATAGTTCGATTAGTTCAATGAACTGATTATGTGAAGTATAAAAAAATGGGATCTATTTATATAATTGAAAATTTTTTTCGATTTGTTTTAAAATGTCAAGAAAAAAGGTAAACGAAATTGTTATGCAATTCGATTGGCCACAGTTTCGCAAGGGGCCACGTGCACAAACACAAGACGGCTCCATAATTCAATGAGCGCTGGTCAGCTGCGTCCAATGCTTCCTGGGGGCTCCTGAGGACTCCGTTGGAGGCTGCCGGGGGCCCCGGAGGCTCCGAAGGCTCCGGGGGCCACGTGGGAGCCACCTGTCACGGCACGTGACCCGACAGACGTGCGCCGAAACTCCTCAACACAACGCACAACTTCTGGGCCATATTCTCGAAGGAGTTTACCTTCCATTTGCATTTTAACGGCGCGTGTTTTTCGCGTAAGCGCTCGGGCGATCGCGTGACCGGAATCCGAGCTAAATTTCACGGTTGAATTTTATTTCGGTTGACCCGTCGTCTGTTCGTATATTCTTTCTGAAGTATTTTCATCAGAAGTTCGGAATCCAGGTGCGGGTAATCGGCAAGAATGACGAGCTCGCTAGAGACAAAGGCGCAAAATTGCGGGAGTGTGGGACGAAAAAAAAACCAAGATGAAATTCCGCGTGGAAAGTTGCCGGATAAAAGTGATGAAATATGGAAGATGACAGGCATCTGTTATAAATCGCTTTCTAATGATATCTCTGCGGCACCTATGCCTTTCTTTTCGACCGTTGCGTGGGTGTGGGTATGGGTACGAGGGTAATGGCACGTGATAATCCGACGAGGGTGACAACACTTGTCACAACCACTCGCCAAATACAAGAATGAAATAATGACCTTCGCGTTAAAAAAATTACCGCATTCAGGATATTAAAGATTGCTTTATTGCAAAAGAAATAGAGCAATTCTTATATGTATAAAGAAAATTATTCTATAAACATTTCAATCATGGATTAAAAAAATATACTAAATTTGTTCATTTTTTTACTTGAAATATATTTAAAAATAATAATAATAAAACATCAAAAATTATAACTATAATCCAAATTAAACGATACCAAATGAAATTTATTGAAAAAATAATGATCATTATTTAACCAAAAGGAAAAACATGGGAAACTAGGACTATGATCCGAATCGAAACTAGAACAACAAGCTCTGGGTCGATTGACGCCGTTTCACCACCGACTCAAAGGGGATGAGATCGCGATTCTTTTATGACAAGTCCGTGTCTAAGTTGTGTTGAGGATGTTGAAGGATGTGCTAAAGTTTGGCGCCATCAGTCTTTTGAGGCTGCGGTGTGTCAAGAGCAGCACGCGCGCTCCAACAGCCTTTGTCACACTAATGCCCGACGCGACACGATCAATCTAAATCTATGTCTGATTCTTCGACAATACGAAATAAAATTGACTCTAAATTTTACAAATGATGCGATGAAGCTGTGCGACATTCTGCTATATGATTGCTAATGACCCAATCGTATTACAAAGTACATACATATGTAGATTGCATACGATAATGACAATTTACTTCAGAAAATATTATACAAAAAATAATAGTTCTAAAATAAAGCATTTCTATGAATATTCCAATTCAATCAACCGGGTATATTCATGCATTATTTCTCGAGTTCACAAATAGGGAAGTTATGGAAACTGTCGAGTGCCGCTTGTATCGAATTCGTAGTCAAGCACTCGGCATTGTCTCATCAGAAATCTATTAACGTGACGCTAAGTCGAGTGCCTTCGGCTAGCCAACGATAACATTATTGTTTTGCTTCGGATTATGGAGAATTGGATTTTGTCGACTTTTCCCATCGCGGCGAACTCTCGAACGCGACAAATCAAATATGAGCGGAACGCGAGGGGCGAAAGAGATCGATTATTCGAAAGAACATAACAAACAACTATGCATATCGTTCGTAAATAATTCGATATTACTTTCCGCATATACGAAGATTATGTTTTGCAAATTAAAAAGTTCATCCTTGAATGGGGTCGGAAAATTAGCGATAATACTCTCGAACACGCGAATTTTTTATTCAATTAAAAGATTAAAAAATGTTTTCGAAATATTCATCGAAAAAACTACATCTAGGCGAAACAAATTGAATAAACAAAATTGGATTTGTTTAATTCTGATTAAAATATTTTGTTAATTTAGCGAAAAATATTAAAAAACGATCCACACGCAGCACCGACGTATGGAATCGGTTTAAATTTAATTTGGCCTTACAGAAATATTTACACAACGTCGAACGAAAAAGTTGTAGATGTACATAGGAGGAAAGTGGGGCGGGTGGGAGCACGGGGCGCGCAATTAAAAGCGTATTTGTGCTTCTACGTATATAACCCACCGCGAAACGCGAAACACTTAAAGTCAAATTTGGCTCATTGCTCGGTGTAAATATTAACCCGGAGCACTTTCCACAAAACGCGCGTGTACGTACGTACGTATGTAACTTAGCGAAAACAAATATTAAATTTCAGGTAGGTCGTACAGGTTAGTACACACGTACGTACAGGTAAACGGGTGGATGTTTACCAGAAGCGAAAAAGAAGGTTGGATTGGGGGTGCGAACCTGACACAGCCAGCCGTTGCTGAAACGAAGGATGGAATATGCTTGATGTGCGAAAAAACGAGGTCGGAAAATTTTCAGGATGTCTAATCTGCAAAGTTGATGTCGTTCAGGTGCCGAAATTGTGTTCGGAAAATGGATGAAGAATCACAACTGTACATGACACCGACAAATATGATGGATTCAATTATCAAAAAAATTTCGGTGTATAAAAATGATTAATTTCGCATTTTCCGCATAGCTTACATAACAACGCCGTATAGCAGAAGTTGTTCACCCATCACAAACATAACGGAGGTATTTGCCGCTAATAAGATACGATGATGTTTACCGTCTTGTTTTCCCGTGTATTACATACATGTCTCGGGGTGGGCGGGCGAACGAGTGGGCACGAAGGGCGGAAAATCGGGGGGTGGGTTGGTTTAACTTTAAATTTATCTAATTTCATCCCGAAGTTTCCTCTAACCGCGTGTATCTCCATATCTCCGTCAGAGATACACTGAGACGTGTTATGTCTGTGTGGTGTCCACCCACTCAACCTCGTAGTCGTGTTCGGACGATTTCAACCCACTCACTTTATATTGGAAAAATAAATGAAAACTATCTTGGATCAATGATATATTTATATTAATTTAGAAATAAATTTGAATATTTGAAAAACTGGGATGGGTTTAAAGATCAAAACGCGTACCAAAAGCATGAAATTAATATTAAAATTCATATGAGAAATTTGTTTCTTTGTACAAAGCGAGAGAGCGATGCGCCGGAACGACGTCACATTTTATACAACGTGCTTTCAAATATACGTAGGTACCCATGGCACTGATTTAAATTAAGTTTCCCTGATTCACCTGATCCGATATAACGAGAGAGTAGAGTGCGTTTGACAACGGCATTCGCTACAGTTTTACGTCTGAGTCTGACGAAATGAGTTTTGAAGTTGCGATGCCGAATCCTTTCACAGACGAGAGGAGCCCGACATCACAAACAGACACCCAGCTTCCGATTATTCGAAAAGCATATAAATGATTATAAACAAACATTTTCATATTGAAAATTTTGAAAAAAATTCTATAAAATAATCAATAGTTTATTTTTAATTTAAAAAATCTGTTTTTTTTATATCGATTATATGAAAAAATATTAAAAATAATCTTTATATTGGGTCCTTTTTGATTCGCATATTTAACGAAGTCGAGGGAAAAGGGCATGGTATGACGGGGTCTAAAAGGCCCTGAGGCGACTCAGTACATGAAGGGTTGGCCCGTCAATGCCGCCGACGAAGGGCAGCGTTTAATTACATCTACGAATTAATTTCGAAATTTCAAAAATGATTGAACCCATTTTACGGTCGCTACACGTATAGACATACGTCTATAACTCTGTAATGAGATAAAGACGGACTAAATAATACCAGATTAACGAAAACGAAATCTTAAATAATTTATTTACTAATCATATTTAGTCCTTAATTCAGATTCTAGACAAGAAGATAACTTCAAATGATCCAGCGCAAGACATACAAATTAGATTCCAGTGATTTAAGAGCACCATCGTGTAATTGACATCAATGTAGATTTATATCGATAATCTTAACTCCACACACAAAACACTCACAACTGAGCGAATAAGAAATTTATACAGCATCTTGCGCAATTCTCGAAAGGGTTCCTCTGCCCTTTGATGTGTTGCTCGAGCGGATCTTCAGCACCGTTTAACACAATGCGGCCCGTATCAAAATCCCTCGGACTTGCATAAATCTTCCTTGGCCCATTCATCCCTGTTGGTGGATACGTGGTGCCCGTTTGCACAAAAACACTTATGCTCCTGGGTGGGTTGCAATGGAACTTGTAAGAAGGTGCCCTACGAGTAGCCCGAGGGCGTTTAAGGGTGCCGACTGGACTGTAATTAATGAATGAGAATGACCCGATCCGAACTATTATTTTTGGCTCGAGGGTTTCGCTGACGCAACTAATTAATTAATCTTGACCGAATGTGCATTTGTTTGCTAGGTAACTTTACCTAGTTTGAACTTTGATGACTAATTTGAATTTTCAACGTTTGGTTACGTGAAAGTTAAACTCAAACATACATTTTTTTATTAATTAATTAACAACATATCTAATATCCATATGACGTATCTAAAGTTGACTTCTAATTTATCGAATCCAATTAGATTCGTACACAAAATTTTCAGGAATCATTAATTTGGCAAAACAAATTTCCTGCGAATCATCCAATCTTAGAAAACATGGGGATAGGGACCGATTCGCATAAATCAATTTCTTCCATACACTTCTCGCGAAAGCGTGTGCAATATTCAGATTAAACGGGAGGCAAGATCTCGGCTTAAGCTTCGCAAGGTCCCTGACGTCGTCCCGAGGGGATATGGAGTATCGTGCGACAGGAGGCTTGTAATTATTCTTAATTACCTTATAATTCTCTGGAGATTTATCGTTTTGCTCGAGAAAAGCCAGCGGCGACGGTGCGCTTGTTCACTTTTAAAGAACGTCATAATTTATTGCGAAACGGCGCTTCTTCGCCCGTTCTTACAAAACTATTGTGATCATAATACAAAACCCATAAGGAAAGATGCGGGACAAGGGGTTAAAAGTACAGTCAGTCAAAATGCAAGCAAACGACTACAGAATCCAAATAAATCAAATTTTCTCTAAAAATCTATTCAAATAAACTCAAAATCAAATAAAAAATACTTTTCAAAAGTATTTTTTTATATTTTTTATACAACCTTTACATTTTACTTGATTGTTCTAACACGCATTCTCCAATATGAGCGTCAAAGGGATGCATAAAAGGGTTGCGCTACTCCTTCCCATTTCCTCCCGGATGAACAGACCATGTGGGGACCATGCAATAAGACAATGGGTCCACCCCATGATCTTAACCGTGCGAGCCCTTCTCCTTATATAAAACATTTTCGTAGGGAATCGAACCGAATTGCTGTACACCCCGCGGACTACCAACGTCTTACGTTAAGCCCTTAATAGCCCCTAGCATTACGGAATTGCTTTATACACAATGTGCAAAGAATTTATAACGATTAATTTATTACCGAATCTCATAAAATTAACAAATGTGCAAATATATAGTTTACTAAAGTATATTATTTAAGTTTTTATATTAAAAATGTTTTATTTTATTTTTTCATAGAAAAATAATCAACCCTCGGTACTTTGATGTAATCCTTATACGAGTACTACTAATCTATACCCTGTTATTTTACTTGACTCCCTCACTCTATCGAAAATGCGACATATTACAATACTAGATTTAATATTGTAAAAATATAAAATGAATGTGAATATTTGCAATACAAAATAACAATTTAAACATAAATCCATTCAAAAAACACTATCAACCACCACTTACATTTCAGCACATTCAAACCCAAACAAAATCCCATGCACAAAGCGCACGTCCTCCGCCAAAACGAAGCCATTTGCTTATTTCAAACACGGCTTAATTCGGCAGTAATCAAATTAAGAACGAGATAAAAATCGAGCCTTAAAGGGATATTTGCACTAGACCCTTCTTCGACTCGGTTATCTGCGGGGGCCGTAAGCCGCGACGCTTATGCCAACCCTAGCGTCTCGGCGACCGCCTTTTGATCTCCTCCGCATCCACGTCTTATCATTCTATATATTATTTTGCATATGTGGATGATGTCGAAAGTATACGCAGACGGGGAGACGGGTCGTGCATTGCACATACTCGCTCGTGCGATAAACGCCAGCAGCCCTTTCAATTTGGCCCGTTAAGCCTACGACCCACCACCGCTCGAGACAATAAGGATATTTACGTTTATTCAATTCTTGTCAAAGTTCAAGCGGTATAAGTGAAAATTTGCTATATTATAAAAATATTTAATAAATATATATGGGGGGAAAATCGTTAAAAATCTATGATACAATGACATGATTTCATATGAATTTCCATGAGTTAAACCAGGTATCGGCAAACTCCGGCCCGCCGTCGGTTTTCAATCCGGCCCTCGGGCTAATATTGTTTTCAAAAATTTAGAATCAATTTAGAAATTTTTATCTTAAAAAAAAATCGCTGCAGATATACGAGTATTTTCTGAACGCGTTGTTAAACTACAGTTACAAAAGCGTTTTTCGGGTCTTGATAAATGTTCAAAAACATTTTCATATTTTAAAATCCATTTAACTGAACAATTAAGGAGCTTCTATCAAACCCTCGGTTGGAAGTAATTGTTCTCCAAAATTATATATTTTGTAAAATTTTAAGTTGTTATCGATAGTATAGATTCAATAAAAAAGACGAAAAAAAATGATTTATGGCGCTATTGATTTGAAATTAATTTCTCGATATTACCTGCTCATAAAATTATTTTTTTCGAAACTAGCACTTCAATTTTCAAATAACTATTTTGAAATTGATTATATAGAACTTTGTAAAATTTTGAGCCTATTTTTTGTTGCTCTGTGAATAGAATTACCCATATAAAATCATCAAGTTTGTTATCCGGGCCGCTGAGTCTCAAATTTTTACAATCCGGCCCTTTCCAAAAAAAGTTTGTCCACCCCTGAGTTAAACGATTAATTAATTAATCTGATAGTATTCAATTGATCTAAAATCAGTAAAAAAGGATTTTTCGTAATGTACAAATTCTTTGATAAATATTTTATCTATATTGTGAAACAGCGGACAAACATAAAAAAAATCCAAACATTCAATGTATTGGAAAAACCTTGTTCTACATTAAACATCACAAAGGCTACACAAAAAAATGACTTAAACAAATAACAATACCAAAAAAATATTCATCGAAACATACAAATATTCGATTTCAACATCATCCCACATCAAATGAACAAGGAAATCAAAAAAAAAGTTCAAAAAATAATCGACAAAACTTCAAAAACATATCAAAAATTTTCCGACATCTAAATCAGTATATACACAGTACATAATGAAAATCACGTCGCCGAAGCGAACCTCATTTCGCCCACATCCGCCGCCATATCGAGTTCAGACTGGAAAAGTATTTGCAGATGATATCGTATCAGGTGGTTCTAGGGTTGAGGGCTGAGGGCGGAGGGCGGCTCTCCACTGACACACAAAAAGCGTCCAAAATTCGCAATGTTTAAACACGCCCGCCCACCGTTCGCCTCGCCCTCTCGTCTTAAGGGCGGATGTAAATAATGGATGTGGCGCATAACCTTTCTGCGAGAACATATCGCGAAGGGGTGGGTGGCGCCCAGCTCCGCGAACGAGTGCGGAAATTAAATTCAATACTTCGGTAATGTGTTTCGGCTTTTCGGGAAGAGTTTTGGGGGCGTTTATTCGCGGGCAAATAATAATGCGGCGCTTTTCAAAAATACCAAATTCCATTAAAATTTTCAAAGCTGTTTGCTTGCTCGGTACGTGGACCCCGTTGTCAGGGAAAAACCTTTTTGGAAAGTAATTATTGCGATTATTGTCGGCCGTAACTAGAAACGTTGACCTCTTATTAGAGAAACGATTCATAAAAAAATATATACATAATTTTTCGATAGAATAATGTTATTTGAATATTTGATCAAAAATAAAAAATTCTAGTTAGTTCATTTTTAACCTCCTCAGTCCCTATGTACATTATAACATACATAGACTTTGTTACCATTTTCTGAAGCTATTTTAAATTTATTTTCATCGGAACTTTTTATAAATTATAATGTAAACTATGTTATTTTGTCTTTTTTGCCATATAGGGCGCGAAATTTTTGTTATACGGCAGTTTTACTTGACATCTCAACGACGTCGTGAAAAGTCACGTTTTATTTTCAATATTTTATTATTATAAATTCACTCACATAACATTATTATAGTACAATCTTAAAGAAAAAGACTGCTTTTATCGACTGAAACTAAAATTTCATTGTATATTGTAATGTATCATAATAATTTGACATCAAACATGAATGTACAAAAGATTGTAAATTTGGTCTGAAGGGTCGTTTTTGTCACTTTACCAGTATTTGTTATTTTCAAATAATTAGTTATTATTATGTGATTTAGGTAGATGAAAAAGTCATAAAAAAAAATCTTTTTATGCTTCTAAAATGCTATAAATACGAAATTAAAATTTTTTTTTTTTTTGTGAAAAAAGTCAGTAGTGAGGAGATCAAATAAAATAACTATCATCACAAGATCGAATCCTAAAATAAATCATTAATTTTTTTAACTAATCATTACTTTATTTACATAAAACAAAAAAACTTATAAATATGACATAAAATGAAACCGTTAATGTCTCATATTATACATTTTAAGCCGTGTCTGCGACAACGTTATTAGCATAATCCGGGCATCGCGTCAAAGCTCGCGAAGCACTTGACCAAAATTCAATTACTGGGACCGGGACGTTCGTCCCGAGGATGACGTCCCGCCGAGGAGGATCCTCTCCCGAAAGCTGCTCGAAGCAGTCAAGACTTGTCAGCCCAGCGAGAATAAGAACCACTCGAAAGCTCTCCGTTCTTAGACGATCTCCCCGATCCGAAATAAGCGCTAACCGATTTAACGAATTCGAATGAAACGATTCTTGGAATCTCTTTTTGTCTGGGTCTCTATAGTCGATTGTGCGAAATCGAATATTGAAACGTTCCGAATTAAATATGCTTTGTGTAATTAAATTTTATTCTGAAACTTGTTGTTATTTATGTATATGGAATTTGCACATCCTCTTTCTCTCCCCAGCTTATTAGATAAAGTGTTTTAACATTGCAATCAATTAATATAAACTTTTGTAAAGTTAGACGATGTTTTAAAATAATTGACAAAAAAAGTGAAAGTATCGAATTGAATAATGAAATATAATTTTATTATTAATTTAAAACATAACAATATAGAATATTAATGTATATGTATACAGATACATTATATCTATGCATGCTATAAAATTTAAAAAATTGAGTGTTTTTATGTATCGTTTTAGTAAATTTTTCTGCGTTTTGCAATTTATATATTTTTTCTGCACAGCATGCCTGTTTCGAAAATCACCGCTCGCAATTACAATACACGTACACGTACATATAATATAGTGTATATCTTCAAAGGTAGACCTAAGGAGGAGGCACGGGGTTCAGGCAACGTGGGTCTACTAATTGCTATGTTGGTCACGCGACCATCGCTGTCGCCACGCAGCCACGTGTGACCATAGCAAACCCCAAGACGATGCAACATGGCCTCTGACTAGAAATGAGCCAGATTCGACAATGCACAAACAAGCCACGCATGCACGTCTAAGAAGGCCAATTCAATTTATCCCACAGAGATCGTTATTTGCGTTGCACGAATCGATGAAGACGTTCAGTTAATTATGGATGTTGGGCGAGCCTTGCCGTGTCCCCCGCTCTACTCCCACACTCCCACCCACAAACCACCCAGTTTCTTGGCCGAAGCACGAGGGGCACTTTGACCCGCCGCCACCGCACAAACTTGCAACACGACCGCACCAAGTCTTGGGCGGAGGTGGTCGGCCTTTTGAGGCTCACGCTTCATATTAATACGGACCGAGATAAACCGAGAACCGAATCACCGCCAGTTCCAAACTCCCGACGGGAACTAGTACAACGAAATGCATCCGAAAGATGTCCGCATTATGATGAATGCTTATATGTTCAGTTTTAAGAATATCATTATCCAATCCTGCGAAAGCTGCGATATAATACGGCTAAGTGCGCAATATATCATCGGAACAGTTGTATAACTGAATTACACACGGGGACCATGTGGGTACCTGCGCACATCCAAAATAAGGCGACTCGTATATTGAAATATATTTTGAAACGTTAAGCCGAACTTCGCAAGGCACGAGGTGGTAAGACGTTAGGGAGTAACAAGAGGAAAGGAACTCTGGGGTGGCAAAAGCCCAAATTCTGGGAAGTGTGGGAGACGAGAGGTATCCACTTTTGTTTAGCTCCCCGTACACGTCGTGGACATTGGGGACATATCTAAGGGGAATTAATAATAAGCTAAGACGTTGGGTGCGGTTTACTTTAAGATTTACGTGGACTTTATTAGACGCTTTCCGAATGCAACTACACAGATGCGATTTATCTGTAAATGATTACGACTTAAATGCGAATTTTTATTTATTTTGAAACGCAAAATATAATTTTCAATACAAAAACTCACAACACCCTTGATTTTATAAATATTTATGATCAATTTATCATTTGAGAAAATCGAAAATGCATCCGGGCGTCTTCGGGAGCACGTGCTGCGTCGGCGAAGAAGAACCGCAAATTCCGCTACAAAATATTGATGTCACATTGAAAGTCCCCCGAAGCGCACTTCTTGGTCCGAAGTTTCCGGCAAGAGTGAGAGCTCCCGCAGAGGAAACCGGAGGAAGAGGGAGTGTTGGGTCGGGCACGGTAGAAGGAACGCCCGCAGAAGTTTGGGAAGAGGCGGTCGCCAAGGCACGGGGACCTCGAAGTTCTGGAAGAGGTGGCGCTCGGGCGTCTTCAATATGTCTCGGGCCCGGAGTCTGTCCGGAATTCCAGATGAGTTCTCTTACACTAATGTGCCTTTGAATGGCGTTGATAGATTCGCGGCAGATACTAACTATCGGTTTCTTGGCGGGGACTTTGGGGATGTGTGCTGCATAAAGTGGGTCGTCCGCGGACGACATCAAAAGAACCCAGCCGTCATCCCTCAGCGGCGTTACGCCAGACTGCTTCGATAGAAAGAATAAAATGATGCAGTTCGCTAATGGTCTGATGCAGAAATTACGTCGAAAGTATCTATTATAGAATAATGTTAAATAAAAATATTTTTTATCAATGAATAAAATTTCATTCACTACGTTCTATTTTAGTCCTGTAATATAATATAATGAACGATCGAAACTTTCGTGAAAATTTCGAATGCGCATTTAACGAAAACATTTGGTGTTACATTTACAATAAATCGACGCAAATTTGGTAATATTTCAGCGAACTTCCGACGCGAAATATGTAAACGAGGGACGTCAAAGCCTTCGGAGGCACCACCAGGTGCCGGCTTGACCGTACCTGGAGAAGACGGAGAAGACCCTGGATAATATGAATCAAATGATGATTTATGTAGCATACATTATGGATTCAGCGTTCGAAGGTTTTCAGTTACGACAGGAAAGCTCGAGGAGAGCCGAGAGGAAGGAGGATAGGAACGATCCGATGGTGTGGGAGGGCAGGGGCGATTTCCTTCGACAAAGTTTCCACGAGTACGTGCGCCATTACGACCCTCGTGTGAGTCTATTGAAATTCGCGTCAAGATGTTTTTCCTCGCAACCCGCCGCACGTATGTACCTTCCGTATTATTATATGTGTCCGCGTGCACGTTGTGCGTGATGTATAGTGATACGTCGTTTTATGAGTGTAAAATGGGTTGTTTTCATCTAGGCGAATGGGTCCTTTGACGTCGATAAAGCCTCCTTAAGCGGTCGTGAGTCTTCCAGTCAGGTGCGTCACTTTATCACTGGTCCGACGAATTGTTATTGCCACCCCGTTATTGAATCTGGGTCTGAGGATCCCTACGTGCTTACAAATCCGCACTACAACTTCGACTATAAATCTCCACTATGGAGACGTTCGCCGAAAGCCTGCCGATTAATTTTTAGACATTTGTCATCCGTCCGTGCCTGTGCGTACTAGATAATTTCAACCAGATCCGCGGATAAACAACGTAATAAATGATATATTCGCGAGATTTAACTTGGAACGATTACTTTATCTAGACACATAAGTTAATGTATAATATAAGCTGCTTACATAAAAAATTGAGATTTATCGGCAATACCGAAAATTTATCTATTTTGAAAACAAGTAATCTCTTATTCACACTTGAATGGACACAAGTGTCAACTACTGCGTATAAATTCATTTTTGGAAGTCATATTGAAATTTAAAAAAAATAAATGAATCATCTAACCTGGATGCATATATTTGTTAATGCGTGAGTGTGTAGGACAATTATCCTTTACTTTTTATTTTATTTGTTTTTTTAATTTTATTTATTGTATAATTTAAGTATTTCCTTTATTGTTTACCACCTTGGTGATTTTGGGAACCTGTCAGGCCAAGGTGGTATATTCAAATTTGTATTTATATTTATATGTGTGTATTTCTATAAATATAATAGATTATTATTATTAATCAAAAACAAGCAACATATAATACTAATAAATAGAAACACCAAGAGCAATCGGCAACCCGATCCTCATCAAGCAACCGTGCTTGTACAACACAAATCCAATAAGAACAACCTCCCTTCTATGCAATACGAATGCATTTGTCGCATCGGCACCGCTGCGGTCACCGCAATAATAATCTCGCCATTTCGACCATCATAACCGGCGCCGATGAGAAACGACCGAGAAGGGGTGAGTATTGGCTAAGCGGTACCCAGTACCCAGAGACGTCGCAAGCGGGTGGAAAATCGGAAGGCGGGGGGAGGGTGAGGTCCCAACCCATTCGGGATCTGATTTACAGCATCTGTTGTGTCCAACACAAAGGAGGTTCTCTCTCATAAAGGCCGCAGCCGTGAGTAGTATGGCCGGGCGGCCCGCATTCCTTCGCAAACCTCCTCACGACCGGCGAAAGGAACTTTGCGCCAAGTTTGAGAGGCTTCGCCGCGACCACCATCTGGAGACCCTTCAACGCCACCTTGGACACTGGCCTAAGTAAACTATGAGCAGGCAGGGGTCGTCAACCGGACGGCGAACGCACTGCACATACATATTACGCCACTCGATGAGAAGCCGTTTTAATTAAACACGGTCGAGATTTATTTATTTCCAAAACAAATCTCAGACTCAATTCAATAATTATTTATATAATTTATACTAAAAACAGCTCGAAAAAGATATAACATAAGTATCATTCAAAATAACTAATACTAATATATCAAACAAAATTTCATCGAGACCTCTCAAGAATCGTAACTCCACGAGAACTTGCCTAATCTAATTGAATCAAAATTGTCATCTCGAAACGAAATAAACGCCGTACACATAATAAGGAATGTAATAAATAGAATATTGCTTTGTGGCCGTCGATAAGAGCGACAAGCACCACTTGAGATGCCCTGTAGGGCTTGACCAGACCTCTAACTATTCTTGCTTGCATAAGGGGTCTCGACCCATTGTGCCGAGACGGTCCAAGATTCGCGAGAGGACGGGAACGATGGTTGTGACCTTTTATCTTGGACCGGTGAGCATTAACTTCTGACGTAAGTCCAACTTGTGTACAGGCCGCAGCAAGAGTCTAAGGCTTCTCCTACAAACGTATCAAGAGCGCTCTACGTACGTAAATATAATGGGTGCTCGAACGTCTTGTGGACGCCTGCCTGCAAATGCTTCAACGTTTTTCATATTTTTCATACATAACATATATCGAAAATGTAATATGTAGAAGTTAAGAGAAAGTTTTCAAATTATGATTTTTACACCATAAAAGAAATTAATCGTCAATTGGTATATTGAAAATTCAAGTTGAAAGATTTTCAGTCGCTTAATGCACTGCTCCGCGGGGTATTTATAAATATAAGAAAAAATTAAAATTATTTTCCTATAATATAAAATCAATGTAATTTTTATAAAGAAAAGCACATTTTATATATGTATATTTTTTTTAAGTTTCAAAAAAATCAAAGGGTGACCAAACGTCCAGTTTTGGCTGAAACAGCTTTTTTTTGTGCTTTGCAGGTCTATCTTGTCGTTTTCGTAAAATTACAATTTACTATTATTATTATTATTATTATTATTATTATTATTATTATTATTATTATTATTATTATTATTATTATTATTATTATTATTATTATTATTATTATTAGAAAAAATTATGTTACTTTGTAAAAGAAAAAAACGAAAGTACAAGAAAATAAAATTTTTAGTTGCATATAAATTTTGCAAACAAAAGAATCTTAGAATATCTTTTAAAATGTTCCTAATTTATTGTTCATTTAAAATGTTTCTGAAAAAAATCGCTTGTGGTGCTATATTTTTTTTTTATGTAAACATGAAATATTAGAATAGATTTTTTTTTCCTTTAATACAATTTTGTTACCCAAAAAAAATCTTTAATAGGGTGAATAGTTCTTCGAAGTAAAAATTATAAAATTATTGGACGTGCGAAACATTTTTTCACATAGGGGGTACAATTTTTATTTGTTTTTGCAGAATAAGTATTCTATGTTCAGTCCTAAGAAATATGATCACCCTGGTACGTGTGCCGCGAAATTTTAAAAATATCTTTAGTGTGCCGCGGAAGAAAAAAGATTTCAGAGCACTAACTTAACAAATTAACACGATTCCATTTAATTCAAAAACAATTTCACTAAAATCAAAACAACTCTACATGATCGTAATAATTCTCGAATCAAAACCCTAGAAATCCAACATCCTCGCCACCATCCTCAGATCTCCATCGACCCCATTATTAACACATCCATTAATGAAACCAGCAGAGCAGGCCAGGCCACAGATAGCCTCGTACATTATAACCGAGTTAGCAATAAAACACCGGGCCCGTTAAACAATTTGGCCGCGCAGGTGGAAGAAGCACCGCGGATAGGGCGGTTTGTCACAGGCCATCCGGAAAGCGTGAACGAGGCCAAAACTACCGCCCGCACTTTATTGCGAAGTTACAAAGTGTGACGGAAATAAATAACGCCCTCGTGGGGCGGAAAGTGGGCGGGAAAGCCGCCCTTCCGGCTGGCGGACGAGAAGTTCCGGTCCGGCGACACGGCGGCGTACCCGTTAACACCGATTATTGCCGATAGCCGTACGGGCGTTATTGTGTAAAAATGTTATCGCGGTAGAACGGAACTGCGACCTTTCGATTCGGTAACTGTTTTGAATTTGTTAATATATAGTAGAGCGGTTGATTCTTAATGATTTTTGGGATGAAACTTTTATGGGGGTGTAGGTTTCGTTTTTGAGGGCGTTCAAATTTTTTTTTGTTTATTGTTGAAAATTTTTTTTTGATAAACAGTCGCGATTTAAGTATACAAGAATGCTACCCGTTAAGGATGTCAGATTTGCGGAAAATTTTATTTTAATTCAGTATTTTTTTTTATTTACCGGTAAATATTAAAAATTAACCAGTAAATTACCAAACTGTCGTTTAGGACATTTAGCGGTAATGGTATCACTACTACCAGGGCCCTAGAAAGAAATTTCGGGCCTTGGGAAAAATAAATTTAAAATATTTCGGAGCCCTGCCCCCTTCAAGTTTTTATTTATTCCATAATTTTAAATTTTCAAAAAAAAATTCATAACGCTTTTTAAAATTATTTGACGCTTTCCAAAATTATTCGAACCCCAAATAATTGACGATTTCCAAAATTATTCAAACCCTAAATTCTTTTTCCTTAATACAATAATCAACACTTTTTAAAAATTATTCAAAACAGGATAAAAGTTCGGGGCCCAAAAATTTTCAAAATCGGTCATGAGCACCTCAAAATAGTCCGGATCCTGGGAATTTACCCCTCTCACCCACTCCCCCTCTCTTTCAACAGCCCTGCCCACTATCCACATATTATAAGAATATTTTTCAATTATGAATTAAAATAATAAAATTTTAAACCAGAAGATTATATAAAAAATAATTTTAATCTCTGACGATAAACATCACCGTTGTAATAGAAAATTAATTAAAATTCTAACGAAAAGTCACGTTTGTTCAAACTTTTATTTTTTTCAATTGAAATTAAATACGCTGACATTCAGATGGATTTAATATTACGACTTAAAACAAAAATATTCTATTTTCGTTCGAACGAAAATAGAACATGACATTTAAATAATAATAAATGAGTTCCCGATCAATACCCTAAAAATACCGAACAAATTTACTTACACCTATCACACACTCATTTCGAAATCGGCACCGTTTATCATTTCCAAAACTCGTCCCCATACACTGTAAACCCTCATTCGAAAACTAAAAGAACTCCCAAAAAACCCACCTTTACTTTTTCGACGTCTGGGAAAACAACCCAGAGGTACCTCCGGCCAAGACAGGCGCCTCTCCTCCCCATCCCCACACCCTTCTAAAATGTTATTTATTTACTTTTATTTTGTACATCGGCGGCAAACCGAAAATCGGACGGATCGTAGACGCAATAATTTCATATGACCCGATAGAGCACGATACATCAAAAAACTTTACGATGTCGTGAAAAGGCAGGAAATCTTGCAAACAGGATAAGCGTGGCGGCGGATGCGACTCGGGAAAACTCACGCGCGTGAAATTTATGTGTAACAGGGGCTGGTGACAGTACACACTCCCAAACTTATTATTCACCCAATTTTTGAATATGATATACGTGTATATAGTATAAAAGAGGTGTATAAATGGCGTGTTGGTGCAGAAATGAGCGGGTCGTTCGTTATTAGGTGTCCGAGCGGTTCGCTCAATTGATCCCCGATTGCCCGAGCCTTTGATCGTTATTGGGAGCCCGTTTATACGGCCGACCTGAGAATTCCAATAAAGGTCGACTTTTCAGCGCTACACCCCTGGATTGGTTGTATGTGCGTGTGTATGGAACCTGCACAGGTCTGCGTTTGTTTGCTTTGCCGGCCAATACCTCGAGGAATGCAGGAATCTTGGACACAGGGTGGACCGGTGGCGATTCAACGTTTCAAGGTAGATCGTATGAATTCATTTCAATATTAGTTTTGAATGAATTTTATATTAAATCGTATAATATACTAGTGAGTAGCTTGTTGAGTATCAAAGAATTCATCTTGAAAATTGGTTAAAAATAAAACATGAAATTTATTGCATTGAAACATATTGAGTATTATCATAGTAACGGAATATGCTACCAATGTTATCACATATAGACAAGCAGAAATAAGCTATTATCATAAAAATATTTTCAGTGATTTCACAACTCATTTTCAAAGATTCAAATTTCGATTTATATTCTTATTTTATTATATAAGTAATTTGCAGTAAATCTTGTTGTTGAAATACAATATGGTTTGCGATGCTTTGAAGATGGGCCTTGCAGAGTCCAGTGCATCATATGTATGTACCTTTATAACCAGACGAAAAAGCCTTTGAGGATCTATTTACTTCTGATCTGTTTGTCTAAGCAATTCATTCAATTACGAAACAGCAAAGAGTTGTAGGGAGAGAACAAGGGTTGAAACGAAACCGTCCGATCGGTTCGGATTCCTGCCAATCGGAGCAAATACCTCCGGCTTTGATTTCAATGATCGAAATGGAAGAAAAGGGAGTTTGTAAAACAAAAACAAAAAAAAGATAGTGGGGAGCAAATAAAAATAAGATGGTCTTTCAGACGACGGTTTCTCTGAGATTTTTATGAGTTTGCAAAGGAAAAACGGGAGTATTGACGAAGGGGAAACGGTTTCGAAGAAACGACGCGAAAATCTGCTAATGGAACTAATACGCCGGATACGTATAGGCGAACTAATGGTCGTTTTTATTGCCTTATTATTTTCCATTTCGAACATATACGATCTAAACTTAAACAATTCCACCATTTTTTATGGTGATGAAATTGTATCTAAATTGCCTCTCTATCAGTATGAAATAAGCGATTCGATTCGGCTATTAAATAAATTTGCCTACGTTCCGCGAATTCGATAAAGGGTCCATAATGTATGCAATTACGTTCATTTTCAATATGAAAAAACTATTAATACTCACATTTATTTTGATACGTAGCATAATTAGAGATGCAAATATTCGACGTCGCCTTAAACGAGGCAAGCAAATTTTCTCAATATTGAAACATTCATACTAAACGACATGCAACGACAACATCAGTATTCGTAATGCGTCTCAAAATGCTTACATTAACCACACATTGAAGGTACATTCGTTTCGCAACCCCATGAGAGGGTGGATAAGATTTAATATAACGCCAGATAATCACACCACCCAACCCCGTACGAATATGAGAGTTCCAAACGACCATTGTCAAAATGCGAACAATATGCACCTTCCCGAAATTGTTCAATAACCAGGATGCACTTTCAACTCGAATTGGAACGAAATTTCAATTGAAGCAAATTTATTAATCTTTTCTTATTAGAAAACTTGGTTGTTTAAGTCAGTAGCTTATGTAAGATTAACTTTTGATTGGAATTCGTAATTGTTTTGAATCGAAAAAAACTTGATTAAAATTCAACGAAAAATATTATAAATATCGAAATCAATCATTCCATAAAACCGTATCAATTTCGAAAATCCAACAATCGCACCTTAATCGGCGAAACGAAACAGCCCACAATTAATATCCCAGACCAACTTCGCTCAAAAATCGATTAATCAAACCTCCCATAAATCCCTTCTTCCTCGAATTCCGACAAGCAAACAGAGGCAAGGGCCGATTCCATCCCTTAACACCCACAAAGAGGAACTCCGCGCCTCTTTTCCGCGGCTCAATCTGTCACTCCGGGTCCGCGCTTGTGCGAGTGGTAACTCGATCATAATCCGATACGGCGGTTATTAAAACTTGAAAGCTCAGGTAAATATTTGCACGGCGTTAATTAATGCGGGACCTGGCTGCCGCATCCGCGCGATTTTTAACGAGCCGTTTGTTCTCGGACGGGTGAAAAGCGCCAACTCAATTTTAGAGTTTCGGGTAACTCTGTTTGTCGTTCGCTATGTGGATTTTTATTAGGAAATTAGTGTGGGAGAATGTGTGTAATTATAAATTTTTCTATAGAATAAGCTCGTTTATGAAGCGTCGAGTCGTAGTTTTGCGTTGAATGGAAATTTTATTAAATTGAACGTTTTTGAATATTGAGCGTTACAGTTTGAGAATTGTAATTTTTTTAATCGTCGATTTGAAAAAAGATATGGTTATACAATCAGATAAACATTACAATAAAAATATTATTCTAAAAAATACCTGACATCTATCGAAAATAAATGAAAGTACATTAAATAAAATAAGTCGGGAACTGAACCATTTATATTTTTGTGGAGGCTCATATTTTTTTGTGAAAAGCTAAATCTTATCAAAATTTTTCATTACACAAATTTTAATATTTTACAAATATTCATTTATCTACTCTCAAAATCGATATTTAAAATAAAGATTTTCGCGACTATATCCGTCAAAAATATCAAAACAAACACGGACATAAAAATCTATAGGTCAAACGAATAAATATTTCGTACACGAAAAAAAAATAATCTCAACACGTACACGCGAATGTGCTTTCATTCCGCTTCCATTATTGACAACATTGATCGCGAACCTTCGGACACATTTCGTTACATTTTCACGAACCTTTCAATATGCGATCGTGAGAACATTTTTCTTTCTATTATTTTTTCCTTTCGAATACGAACAAACATACGTACACGATGTCCAGCGAGTGATTAACAATGGCCAATGGAAGTCACACTCCATTCGAGCTTTAATCATCGTAATGCGTCCGCCGTACAGACGATTTATTCCCGACTCTCTTTGTGCCTCTCACTTGCTTTTGCTCCATATTAAAAATCTACTACACGCGAAGGATGCGGACACAGACGATCGCAATCAACGGTCAACGAGCAATTTTAATTAAAATTTTATTAAAAATATTACACGTCTTAATAGTGCGAATTTGTGTCAATATTTCAAATATGTACAATAGGTCAAGCAAACGATAACAATTAATATGTGAAAAAATAATCTGCACAATCAGTTTGAAGGAACTAACTTTTTCGAAAATTTTCTTTTTTCACTACATTAGAATAAAAACTCAAAATTTGCTTTGATTCTTAAAAGGTCTTGTCCTGTAGTGAAAATTATATAAAATCTATACGATGATGATGAAGAATACAATCTAATTAATTATTGAAGGACAAAGATTATAAAGAAATTTCATTCAAAGTCAGGGTGACCTGATATAGTAAGCTAAAAAAAGTATGACTAACATCATTATTGTTATAACATATATAACTTATACAACATCCGTCGTAAAATATGGATATTCCAATGAAGTCGAAAATGTGAAAATTTTTCTTCATATACTGATAAAAGTTTATTTTGAACACTTAAACCACCCCCACTCAAACGATACATCCAATAATTTCACTTTTTGCTCAACTTCGATGATTAGCAGAAACTAATATAACCATATGTTAAAACTTTTAACATCCATGAATACATTTTGATTATTTATTAAAAATATTTTTCCACGAACATACAAATGGCGCACATAACACACGCACACCCAAATCAATAAAAACCAAAAAAAAATCAGCAAAATAAAAAAAACCCCAACAAAAACATTCGTCCCAATCAAATAAAACGATTGTCGACCTCTGCGAAGGTTCCAGCAGTAAACACGATCCCGAAAGGTGTATGCGCGCTACGTACCCTATACACGAGAACGGCGCGCTTATGTACGGAAAAAGTTTCAACTTTCCCAGAAAAAGTTTTGAAAATCGTTATTTTCTCTGGCGGCGGCGGTGGTACAGAGCACTCTCACCAACTTCCCATGGGCGGGTGGCCTTTCCCGCCGCCGCCCACCCTAGATATTGAACGCCCCGTGAAATATGAAAAGCACACCTTTATTTAGACCGCGTCGCACACGCCGGATTTCGAACGGGAAATTTTTCAGCGTGAAAAAGTGTGCGCGATTCCGACAGAAATGTTTATCTCAATACGAGAGCGTGATGAAATAAAATTTGTTCATGTGGAAACGGATCGAGTAAGCAATAACGTTTCTATATATAAATTTGATCCAACAGTGTATCTTTGAATAATGAAGTTTTCTACCAATAATGATTTGTGATTGAAACGTAGATTATGAATGTCAAAATTTGAGTGTAAATGCACACAAAGAAGTATGTTGGTAATAAACAAAAGAGATAAAAAATAATTCATGAGTGAAATGTATGACCGAAGTTGTGGATATTGTGAGATGTATAAAAATACTGAAATGGTAATGGACCGATCATGTGGTGAAACTTATGGATAAAAGATAGACAAGTGTAGTACTAGAGTGATACTCGTGTTGCTATGATATAAAAAGAAACCAGAAAGACCGGTTGAATGGTGAGAAAATAAAATAAAAAAGTTTAGAGCAAATTTTAAAAGTGTTTCTATAACAATAAACAAGATTGGAAGGAGTTAAGAAATATCCACACAACAGTAATTTAATTACTATTACTATGAATAAAGATAATATTTAATTAAAAAATATTTTCATGATAAAAAAACTTTTATCATATTATAGCTGTCGATACAATTACAACATAAATATTGAATTCATATACTCGACGAAAAAAAAATCATATAATCACAAATCCAAAAGTGAACCGATTTTTCCGCGAAAAAAATTTGCGGACTTGACGGTTATTGCGTCGAAGAAAAAAAATAATATTATCGTTAGCCCAAAATCAATACGCGGAGATCCTGAAATTTTGGTGCGTGAAGTATTTTTCTTTCATGTAGATTAATCCAAACAAAAAAGTGGAGTCGCTCAGGCACGACTTTCCCATACCTGTTATTATAATACGTTCGATCACCATGGCAACAGCTCTCGGGCCTCTTAAGTCCCGTATTTATTTTCGCAACGGGAAAAAAGTTTTTCCTTCCGGGAACTCGTCCCGGCGAAATTATGCGAGCGCAAATTTTCCTGCGTGTGTGCGCGAAATTTCCCGATACGCAATAAAATATGGCGGATAATACACTATACATTTAATATTTTTGAATTTTTTCTACCTTCAAACAGGGTCCTGGTGGAACTGAATCCTGGCTGCGACCTGATGAATTACCACTCCTACATGGCAGCTGTAGCAAGTGCCTGATGCTGTAGCTCGGCTTGCCCTTTTTTCCTGACATGCTGCAATCATAATAACGAATTCGTTATACAATTTTAATAATTTAATCACTGTGTGAATATATTACTACGTTCGGAATGAAACAGCGCGAATTTCAAATTATTTATTAACGAAGAAAACGTGTTTCTAAATTTGCGTAATCCTTTAAAATTTAAAGTTGATGTCGCGAGATACGGTCCATGTTATAAGGGGTCGATCAGTGGCGGCACTGAAATTTCGCAAATTAAAAATGAATCATTCAAAATTGAAATTAATATCCGAAAACTTTCATGCACAACATCTATCTTTAAATAAATGTATAATTTAGTTTTTTTTTTAGTTCATTATAGTAAATAATACTTCAATGTATTATATAGGTGTTCGGAAAGTGTGAGTGCACTTTAGTAAGTGAGTGCTTTTAAACTGCACTTACACTTTCCGAACACCTATATAATACAAAATAACCTAACACAATCTTCTTTTAGTTCTATGAACTTTTTCTCAATTAGAGTTTTTTTTCAAATTTTCAATCCATATTTCACTCAATCTACTTTTTTTTCTATGATACTCTTCAGATATCAATTTATCACTTCATACGTTCATCTATCATATCAAGTTTCATTACATTGATTATGACCTTCTAATATTTTCTATCATAATACATAATACATTGAATTCCTTTAAAATTTTCATATAAACCGTCACTGAGAGAACACAAAAGCCTCAAAACCTTAAATTTAATAAAAAAATATCCTAGAAAAAGCATAGTTTGATCTATCAACGCACCTCCCCTGTGAGTTCCTCGCGCTTGAGTGACGCGGGAAAAGAAGCGAAAGGGTTGAGGCGGTAATGCACTAAGCAGTCCTCAACCCCAAATTTTCAAAAAACCCACCCAACTTGCGGATGTTGCGAATCCTCATCGACGTCACTCCTAACGTATCCAATTAACGGCGTTGTCGCGACCCCCGTCTAAGGGGTAGGACCCGGCCCGATGACATTTTGAATTTTTCAACGCATTAGATTTTACCCCGAAAAACGCATCTATACATTATGCAGTGTGCGCTTTTTCGATTAATATTAAAACGGGCTAATTTATATTTAAAATAAATCGGGTCTATGCGAGTATATGCGTGTTTTAAGTACCCATGCGGAAATATTGTTTTTTCGTACATTATGAGGTATTTCAATTTTTTTTTAAATATTATTAAAAAAAGTTTTAAACTAATAAAATATACGGATTTTTATCGTATAAAAAAATTGAGCAATGTGTGATGTGAGAATACAATTTGGTAGGTTTGTTTTTAGTATTCAGTTCCTCGAAAGTTATATTTTCCTTATCGCTAAGTAGAGAAAATAAACGATAAGAAAAAAAGGCCGAACTTTCAATGGTATCGTAAAGACCTTGTCCCGTATTGGACGTTATTGTAATATTATACAAAATATGTTGTATATTTTATGTATATAAAAAATTCTAAGAAAACCTTTAACATATATATTTTTTTTTAAATACGGTCTGTATTTTATATTATTATTAAAAATTATATTATATAATAAAATAAAAATACATTACTAAAAATTCAAAAGAAAAATTTTCCTACAAAATTTTCTTTTCAAGCATTTATTTTTTGAGACGAATTTACAAACAGTCGTGCATTAACACACCTCTTCATTTAGTAATCCTCAACAAAAAAAATAATAATATAAAAAAACATTTACATAAAAATTAAATCTCCATAACGCAAACGTTTCCCCTGGAGTGGGACTCGTGGAGATTACGAGGGAGAGAAAAACCCCTCGCACTTTTCTCGCAATCCCCCAGTCAACCCGGTCGGGATAGAATCAAATCCAGATGTTTCCCGTCCCTGTCGACCCCGATAACTCTGTCCCACTTTTCCGGCAGCCAAATGCGAATTTTTCAGCTTTTAAGACTGTCACGGAATGAAAAAGTCTTTGACGCTAATGAAAAAGGCGTTTAAATATTTCACCCATTGTTTTTTCGTTGCAAATTTGCGACGGATCAAATTAAAACGATATTTCGCGGTTGTTTTATCTCTTTAGTCGAATCCCGGTTAGCTAACAGGTTATTCTAAATATATCTAAAATCGATAAAGCAAGAACGAAAACAAACCGAGTCCTAAACACAAATGAAATAATACGTTAATGGTAAAATCAGACGTTATTATTATGCGCATTACGCATTCCGTTTATGGGACAACATAAATGTAATGAAAGATATCGATTAAACTGTTGCTCGCTTTCATTGCTGAAACGAATGCAACCTTGAAATAAATACGTTGTGAAAAATATATATAGAACCACTTGTTACTCGCGGATCACGAATTGATTTACCCCCTCGCGACAACTAACCCTTCACTAATAATAGTTGCAAAACCGGGTCAACGAACTCGGTACTATAATATTTACAGAAAAGTTCAACTCCAACATCATATTTTTAATATTAAAACTTATCAAGTTTAATATTATTTTCATTTCGTATACATTTACACATCCAAACATCAAAATAACATAAAATCAGTATTCAGCGAACGATTCTTATTACTCTCATAAGATCAACGACATATTGTAACACAAAACGACAAACAAGCCGCATTCCGACGAGCGATATCCGCCCTTAGACACAACACAGACATCAACCCGATCGTTACATAACCTCGAACGTCGCGGAAAAGTTCGACGCACATTGCGCAACAGCCTCCGCGGAAAACTTTCCACCGTATCGCGACGTTTTCCAGAACCTTCCGCAAACTTTATTTCGCCTACGAATAGTGTCGGAATGACGTGAGGCCTCCCCCGCCTCCCCGCGAGCGTCCCTCTAGGCGGGGGAGTTCATCTTCCGGGAGGAACGAAGTGCGGGGGAGGGGGAGGGAAAGTCCCGCGCGGATTTCTTTGTGCCGGCTGCTAACTTTGTTGCGTTATTGCTAAGGCCGAGAGTCGATAATTGTGTGTACGCCCGCGCACCCCCTTCCCGGTTTTCCCGCCGCCCCCCGCGCATCCCTTCGCGTCTCAACGGGCAAGTCTCGCTTCTCTTCCCCCTGCGGATAAAACAGTTTCCCGTGACTCACACCACGCTCGTGAAATAGGGTGACCAGTTGTTATCGTGAAATTATAAGTAATAATTTAATTTTTAATTAATTTTTTTGACTAATTAAAAAAAATTTTCGATGTAATGAGGAAAGTTTAATTTTTTTAAGTAACGAATACTGATTGTGAATGATAAGGTTAATTGAAATTTGTTGGAAATATGTAAATTAGTTTGACGTGTGTGTGATGGGGAAATTTAAAAAAAGTTATCAAACTAGAACGGTTAGTCACCCTTACGTATACGCGCCCTCGATTCGCACACACTAAAAACTTTTTACACACACAACGAACGTCAATACGCGATACAGATTTGACTCAACTTGTACGCGTATTCAACGCTCGGAAGTTTATTGATCAAAAATTAAAATAATAATATTTTCATTTCCGACACCGAAACTTTAAATCGATTTCACAACGAGTTTCAACACTTCCACAAACCTCGACGAAAAAACTCAACAAGTTCACCAAAACAAAAACTTGTCAATACAAAAAAACCAAAACAATTCGCAAAAAGAACAACCGAAAACGCAAAACAAACACAAACACAATCGCGAGAAACTTTTGTATGAGAGTTGGCACACATGCGCACTCCGTCGACGGCGCGCACACAAACACATGGAAAAGTACCTGTCGTCCGCGCAATCAAAACATAACCTCAACGAACACATAACCCCGTCCTGGCCATCTTCGGCGCTCACCTGGCTTACTTCGGGCGCTCAGCTGACCGCGAGCGTCGCCCCCATCGGGGCTCCGGGCCCGGCCGAGGGCGGAGTCGCTCCCGCCGGCCTTCCGCCCGGCGCCGTCCACTTTCCGGGCGAAGTTCGCGCAAAGAAAACACTTGTCAAAAGAGAGCGTAACTGTCAGCGGGGGGCGAAGCGCGCGGCGCGGAGGCGTCGGCGCCGCGACGCAGCCCGACACCGACGCCGCATCGGCGCCCCCGACGCGCCCCGCTCGCCACTATATATCGAAAAAAGTTTCTTTGCAAAACAAGTGGCCCTCGCGCGCGCCACTCGCCCCCAAAATGGCGGAACTTTGCACAACTTCGGCGCGAAGTTGCGCCCCCGCTGACCCACCCCCGCCGCAGAGCTCGCGGTGGCGAACGCCGCGCCCCCGACGCGCACGCGCCAATTCGTACGAACTAAAACACTACCGGTGGACTACAGACTTTTTGTCGGCCGATTGTTTGGTCGGGATGGGTTGCTAGAGGGCATACTGGGCCAACTTGCTAACTTACTTGCTGGGCTAGTTTACGCGCCAATTCGCCCGAACTAAAAGAATACCGGCAGACTAGAGACTTTTTTGTCGGCCGATTGTTTGGTCGGATTGAGCTGCTAGCGTGCACATTGGGTCAACTTGCTTGCTGGGCTAGCTTACGCACCAATTCGCCCGAACTAAAACACTACCGGCAGACTAGAGACTTTTTTGTCGGCCGATTGTTTGGGCGGGTTGGGCTGCTATCGTACACACTGGGCCAACTTGCTAATTTTCTTTCTGGGATAGTTTACGCACCAATTAGCCCAAACTAAAACACTACTGGCAGACTAGTGACTTTTTTGTCGGCCGATCGTTTGGTCGAGTTGGACTGCTAGCGTGCACACTGGGCCAACTTGCTAACTTTCGTTCTGGGCTAATTTGAAGGCAATCATGCAACCTATCAAACTTATTTATCAGCCCTTATCGAATCTTTATAATGTATGCACTTGCATACATCTTCTTACTGATTAAGAACCTGACCAAACTATTGGCCGACAAAAAGTCTCTAGTCTGTGCCTAGCATAAGACTACCCGCAAATTACAAACTTTTTTGTCGGTCGATAGTTCGGTCGGGTTGAAATTCTAGCGCGTATACTGGGCCAACTAAACGGTTGGGTTGGTGGCGAATGCGCACACCAGCCAACAGTCTGCTCTTGAACGATTTGATACTATGTAGTTTGTAACCTACTTTTTTAAAGAGAGCGGTCGCATAATGAAAGTCAATACAAAATTGTCGAGTCGACCGACTAAACAATCGGCTGATATGCGTACGTGGAAGAGCACCATACTGTTTTAGTAGTCGGCCGATAGTTTATCAAACTTATCTATTGGCCGATACCGAATCGTTACAATTTGTGCACTTGCATACATCTCCATACTGGTCAAGAACTTGATCAAACTATTGAACAACGATAAGTTTCTAATCTACGCCTAGCCTAACACAATCCATAAAACACCAACACAAAAAAATACAATCACCAAAAATTTAATTTAAAAAAAAAAAACAATAAAATTATGCAAATTTATATACTTTAATAATTCGAAACTGCCTCAACGCGACTACGAGCCAACGGGCGCGCTGAGGGGTTTTGAATGGGGAAAATCAATAACTTACGACTGCCGGGGCCGCTCTCGGTTGTTCGCTCTCGATCATGCGACGCCGATTTCGGCGGATCCGACGCTAATGGCCGACGCTTCTCGTCCGACGGAGAAACTTGGGCAAAGTTTCGTCCGCGGCGAAAGCTCACCGAGAAGTTGACGCGGGGGGGGGGCGGGGCGCGAGGGGCGGAGGCCCGGGGGGCGCGCGGCGGCCAAACTCCGCGAAAGAGTTGCGGTCGTTGAAAAAGTGCGCGCGAGGGGCAGGGGGGGAGGGGGTGCACAACTTTGGAGTGACGCGCAACGGTGGGGGCGCGTGCATAGAACGACCTCGCATACACCCCTGAGGAAGTGGTCGCTTTTATTATGTTATCGAGCGTGTGACGTCGGGGTGATTTTGTGATTTTTGATTTGAGTTCGCTTTCGTTGATAAAAATCGATGAATGTCTTTTTTTTTTTTTTTTTTCTAGAATTGATTGTATTGAATTTTCGTTGCATCATAATCGATATTATAACAAAATTTCAAGATGGTTCCTAAATAATTAATTCGTTTGAGTTCACTTTCGTTGATAAAGATCGATAATTTTTTTTTTTTTAGAACTGCCGGTTGTTCGTATTGAATTTTCGTTGCATCGTGATCGATATTATAGTAAAATTTCAAAGTAAATAATAAATACGTTTGTATAGTATTTAAATATTATACAAGTTAAAAATTAAATTAAAAAATAAATATTAAGTTAACTTAAGTCTTAAATTATTTATGTGAATTTTATTGCAACTGCAACGTTATTTTTCGGAACAAATCTGTTGCTTTGGAAAACAGAGTTGTCTATGAGAAAGTTTTCCAAACTTTATATAGTATTTTGTTTTGATTGGTAATATTGTGAATAATATAATATTTATATAATATTTTGTTTTGGTAATATTGTGAACACCGTATATGAACAAAGATACATCTATGTTTATCTTTAGTACAACTTTAAATTGACAAAAAAAATCAAAGTTTTTTCATTTAAAAATTTAATGAACTCATCGTAATCGCACAAAATTATTCTAAAAAACAATTATAATAATAAACTAACGAAAATTAAATCGAAACAAATATAACAACTTCAAAATGGATCAATTCACCTTGAAAATCTTCATAAAAAAGGTTTATATGAAAATACAAATCTAATGCATCTACTTTTATATTGGACACTTATTAATTTTTTACTCCCATCAAAATCATTCAACTTTTTTTAACAAAAAATTATAAAGTAACACCGATAGATTTAGCGAAAACATACCGTTTCGGAACAGCGAAACCCTAAATTTTTAAAACAACTAAACAAAACCGAGAACATAAGACATTCAAGGCAATAAAACGACGATAAAGCAAGCATAGCCGAATCGAAAATACATTTTTCATACTGGCGCGAAACGTGTATAACACACACACGGTTGCATCGTCCCACTCCGCTCTCCAGCGCTTCCGAAACTGTCTACGATGCACTTCGGCGAGAGTTTCGACTTAGCAGAGGCACCCCCTTATCTCGATACAATAAAATACGACGGGGCATTATACGAGGAATTTATATGACGGCTCATGATTAGTTCCCGGTCGTTTTCGAGGGCCAAACAAGCACGAATGTGCGCAAAAATGCTTACTTGCTGCGAAAACGCTACGTACTAAATTTTCCAGGTGGAAAAATTCGCGAGTGCAAATTTGACAATGGAAATATTTTAAGCGAAATGCCGATTCTGAGAATTTTCGGATATTCAATTATATATTTTGTGAAAGACTTACTGAAATGTCGATTTTTTTCACTTTCTTCTCACATTTTATAATCCAATCCGAGTAGTATTTATTCAAAAGATGTACTTTCTGATCACTTCACAAAAATATTCACATTTTATTTTTTAAAAAGTAAAACAATCATTTTCAAGAACGAACTCGTCTACGTTAAATGATTACCGAAGCTGGACTGGATACTGCTATTGTTTTAAGTGTTAAATGTATTTTATTGATTTTAAAGCTATATGAAATGAATGAGATGACAATGTTCTTAAGAGGATGTTTTGCTGAAAATCACGTAACAAATTGACATTGTGTCAGACTATTACTACGTGTGATACAACCTTTAAATTGGTATAGAGACTTTATTACTTTAATTTTAAAATTTTATTAATTTCTGTTATTTATACCAAAAAATGCATTAATTAATTTTAAATTCAAACTAAAATAAAACATACAATATATTAATTAAAAAATAAATAATAATTAATTTTAAGATCAGTGTCTTTATAAAGGTCCTGAAACATGTCGAATGTATGAGATCTAACGAAGACAATTAAAATATGAAGAACGTCGCTATGAAAATGCACACGTTTATACATTTACAAAATGTCTACCAATTCAAAACGCGTACATCATTTTTTTTTTCAAAATCATAGACCTCCCGACAAAATGAATCCAAATTAGAGGCCATCAAAAAGATTACACCTCGTCAAATATAAAATTATTTGCAATAACCTGACCCCAGTTACGATTCGGTATGCCGTTCGTGTCGCGGAACGTTTACCGAAGGGGCGAATTTTTTTTTCAGGGTGACTTTTTCGTTCGGGGCGAAAGTTGAAAAATTAGAGATTTTTTTCGGTCGAAAGTCAACGAGCAACCTGAAAAAAATCACCACCGACGTTTTGTGACAGAAGCTTAATTAGAAAACGTTTTTGGTGGCTAGGCTCTAAATCACCAAGGAATCGACTACCCCTTGTCTAGACCAGGACTCACATCTTTGGGGATGAACATATACAACCTATAAATTTAATTGATTCAATGACACCATTCCATCAAAGTATATAAAGATTTAGGTGTTTTGTGAAGTGACAAACGTGAAATATTGTCGCGTTTCCACGATTTTATTTTTCATTCAAAATAACAAAGCAATTTCAGGTATATCGACGGTGAAGAATCGACTTCATGTTGCATGAAATTTTATAGTATTACACGTACGCTTGTGCAACGTATCGTGCTATATTATTGTCGACTTCTGCTTCGTTTACCGCCCCGTTTCCTTTTCGCTAGTTCAAATCCTGCTTCCGCAGAAGTGCAAAAGAAATAACATGGTGAAAACATTAATGTTACTTATTGTTAAACCTTGAGAACCAAATAAGTGTACGATTTTATTTTTTTTTCAGATTGAGATATTCAAGAAATTGCATGATTACAAAAAAATAGGGTAGATTTATTGTTAGTGAATAATGGAAAAATAAAATTAAACGGATTTTGATAAAATTGATTCAAAATAATTAGAAATTGAAGAAGATTCGAAAAGTTAAAAACAGTTTCGTATTCAACGAGTCAACAGTTTATCATCGTCGAAAGCACAAGTCTCCATTGATTACTAATGATTTGATTATAGGTAACTATGATGGTAAAGCAAAAAATAATTACCATCTCCTCAACAATAGGTACACATATATAATAAATAAAAATTCTGGGCCCTGGGAAAAATAGTTCGAAAAATATGTTTTTTTGTAAGTGTCCAATATTTTTTACAAAAAACACCGTACACTTAAAAAACCGACTTTTCAAAAAAACAATATTTTTCAATATAAAAATTTTCAAAATCGGTCAAGGACCTTCAAAATAACCCGGCCCCTGGGAAATTATCCCCTCTCCCCCCCCTCAACGGCCCTGGGCATACACAATAAAAAAAAATTACTAAAATTTCAACGATATATCGGTAAATCAAAACAAGTAGACACATAAGCCAAAATAATCGAACTTCCAATAACATACTAAAACCACATCGCTCTACAATAACAAAAAACCCCATTCCACCATCATCACTAACACCAAAGAGCACCACGCACAAAAAACGCAAAAACCCAGAAAGCAAAAGTAACCGGCACCTGCGCCGAACGGCATCCCAACTCCGTGGGGTGGGCACCACCCCACGGCCACCGGAACGGGCTTATGACGGATAAAGGAGGACAGTTGAGTAAGTATTTCTCTTCGGTTATGTATTGGGGTCGCGGTGACCCGCGGCTGCGAAATATGGTCGGGGTATGCGCGACCCCGGCCCGGCCACATCCATCTGCTCTCTCAATATCACTTAAAGGGGTTTTCGGGATCTATCTGCGACGTGCTCAGACGAGATGTGGCCGACAGTGGCGTTCTTCGGTCATTTTTTTGGTCATGAGATGTATGGTCAATATATGGAAGTGATTATATGCCACTAATTTGAAATTTACCTGAAATTTATCTTCCTATTAATATGTGAAAAATTCAAAATTTTCTATTGTATCAAAAAACTCTAATAACACAAAATGACTATCCAGTTAATATTTT
The DNA here is from genome assembly GCA_009617725.1 of Hydropsyche tenuis. Taxonomy (NCBI): domain Eukaryota; kingdom Metazoa; phylum Arthropoda; class Insecta; order Trichoptera; family Hydropsychidae; genus Hydropsyche; species Hydropsyche tenuis. The sequence goes on from VTON01000077.1 coordinate 471,885, forward strand.
ACCATATTAGATTCTATTTATAACAATAAAACTTTTACATTACCGAACTATTATAAAACAAATTTCTAATGCGAAAACAAATCGGATTCATACATTTGCTTTAATGTATATTGTTCAAGGATAGCTAGGACATTTAAAATATATAATCTGGTATTGGTTCCACGTCACTGAGCGTGTTGTGATATACTCATGAAATAACTTAAAGTAGACAATATTCAAAGCAAGTGGGACACGATTGTACAATCGGAGAAGTTGCGCATGGACTTCAGCCGGAGGGTCTTTCAATAAAATAATACATATGTCTACATCTAACGCGTCCTTGTTCCTGCGACGAATTCAACATGGATATATAACACGAATTACATGTTTGGAAATGAATATATTAAGCCATTCGTTATATATTTACTAACTAGCAGATTTGCCTGACTTCACTAGGGCCTCTTGGTAGAGTGGTTAGTAGACTCTTTGGGCCTACCATAAGACCCAGAGGTTTATTCTAATTAAAATATGAATACTTGTTAAGAAAATTATCAAATTGAATTATGAAACTGATTAAATCGACAAATTAAATTTTAAAATAATTATATTTACTTTTTCGGCACACGTTTGTATGTAAATTGAGAATAAACATATGGCAATCGATTTACTGACAATGAGTTAATATTATGTTTAAATACAGGGTGTTACAAAAGTCTCCTTAAAGGGAATAGGTTGTATTATTTGGAACATTTTAAACTAAACATACTTAATTGTGCATTTAATCCATAAATATGAATAAAACTTAATAGATGGCTAAAAATTATATTTTTGTTACAACCGTAGACTATAATTTGGCAATAATGATTCTGAATGCATAATGTATTGCCAAAATTTTCGAGTAATAAATAATTTAGTCAAATCTCAGCGTTGATTTGTCGCGGAAACTTTCCAGTTTCGGTCAAGTCGCAATAAATATCCGTCTGAACGAAATCTTGTCAACTCGCTTCCTCCCCCGAGGCATTCGTCCTGCGATACATACATTATTTTCTGCCGGTATTATCAGACGTGTTTTCGCTCTTTGGAAAACATCGAGGAATTTTCCCGATGCTTGTAGTCTGGATACAAAGAGGCCTTGGGCCATTTGCAACTTCGGTTTCTGGAATTACACATTGGTCGCCGCACGAATGAGCAAGGGTCATATAAACGTGGTTAATTATAAATGTAAGCTTCTGGAAATTAAGCAAAATCTAGTTGTTTGTACACAGTGTAAACAAAAATATGTTTGAATACAAGAAATATTAATACGGTGTTATATAAATTATTGAAAATTTTGTTTGATTTATTTGAAATTTCGTTTGAATTATCACTGGAATTGAGGAATATACGAATAGTTGGTAAATTAATGTGATCGTTAATTGCTATTTAGAAATAATATAATATAACAAAAAATAGTATTTTAATATTTTTTTAGATTCGTCAAGAGTTGTTTTTTTCTTTATTACTGGATTAAAATGGATATACGCGTTAATAAAAGTGACACAGTTAACTTTTTTATACAGAGTGCCCATTAAAAGACTGAAGGGTGCAGAAAAGTCATAATTAAAAATATTAAAAAAAATTGAAAATGAACAAGTTATCACTTTTCCAAACTCTTCAGTCTTTCAGTTGTCACCCTAAATAAGCTCCATATAATGATGAAAATCACGATGGCTTAAAAATTATATTTCATTAAAATTTGCAGCTAATGCATGACACGTTTAATCTAGCATAGAGTGGGATACATGTAACAAGTACCTTTAAATTTGATAAATTACATCAGGTCAAAGATGCTCATATCCACACAAAGACGAACCCACTCCCGCTTAACTTCAATTATCAACAAAACCATCAACCACATCAAAACACTAAAATCAACACATCAATCAAAAACAATAAATCCCCAAAGAGACCATCACGAACGGATCGCCCTCCACGTCGCCAACAGCCACCCACCGCCCACCCACCTCCACTACACATCCACTACGCCAACTTTTATAGAGATAGAAAGCTTTTAGTGTCTGGCCCGCGCGGACGCGGAACTTTTTGTTTTACATGATTATTTCATTAACGGAACCGTACCCGCTCGGGGGCCAGACCGCACCCGCGCCTGAGCCTCGAGGATTACGCTTCACGTGCGAATCCTTCGCACACACCCAAGAACGACAATTAAATATCGTTTCAATTAGCAACTTTACACTCACGCACGGGCCGATAAGAACTGCGGGAGCGACTAACGTGATTTTTGCCTCGGCTGCCGGCTAATTAGATTTCGGTCCATTTTGTCAAGGGTCGCCGGCTTCATCGCGCAGAGTTAATCCTCTTAATAGATTCAGCCGAAGTCGTCCTTTCCGTCTAGCCGTCTCACCAGGAAAACCCTCGTCACATACACATACGAGGAGTGGACCTGGGATGCATGTTGGCTTTAAGCCCGCTTTGCATCGCAGCGAATCCTGCAAAGTGGCTTTAATCGCGGGATTGACCTCGCGTACGACAAAAGGCACTACGTTATTATTATCGTCCATACACTGAGAAAGAGGAGCTTTTGTCTTTGTATTCGATTATGAATAATGTCTATAGTTTAAGTAATTGGGAGAAGTTCGATGTCTATATATTGAGATTTTATTATGAACACTTTTTTACTAGAGATTGTGATTGTGTTATTAGTATAATTTTAATACGGATTAAAGTTAAGAAACTTACAAAGGGATTATTATGATTTAACAGATTTAACATATTCACTTATTATTAATTAAAATTTATAATTTTTTTGTCTACTCATGTTACACTATCAAAAATTTGCATAGATATAATTTTCAATAATTTAATTAAAACAGAATATTCTTAACTCTTGATAATCTTCGGACTTTAATGGTAACGTACATAATACATAGTGATTTGTTCACATGTTTATTCCAAGCAATAAAGTGAGCTTACGACGGCATTAATGTAACCATGTTGATATATTTACGAGAGACCGTATAACGTTCGTTAACAATGCAACGTTCTACATGCAATATTTTCATTATAAATTTTGACTGCACTAGTATATCGTAAATTCGCCATATTTTACAGGTGAAAAACATATTCCACATGCTCATAATTTTTTCAAATCACCGCGTGAACCATTATATGAAAATTTACTCGAGGTCGCGCAGTCTAATTCCTTTCCCGATTATTTTGTCGTTTGGCTGATTTACCGATAAAATTTCTGTAATTTCCCATTTTTTCGAAAATAATATGATTCAAAACACACCTTATGAATGATTATATACATTTTATAAAATCACAAAAACCCGATCCAAATTGCGCAGATAATGATCGATCCCCGAACTTTTCGCCCGCTCCACTCCGCGAATATGAGCTTGCCGAACAATTACATGGCATCCTTATACGAGTCACATGTGAAATTGTAGTGAAACGCGATAAATAAATTAATATTCGCCGGTTGAACTTTTCTCGGAGCTAATTGAAAACGATCCGGGCGGAAAAATTCATTAGGAATTCACGCGAAATTCCGACACACGCGTACATATTATATTATACGCGCGAGTCTGACGTTTCGCAAAAGACTGCTTAAAAGGACCAGAGGAGGGTGTGAGGATACGGTGGTACCTCCCTCCTCTCCCATGTCGGTTTGCTTAATCATTATAATTTCCCGATACGCTTCCCGTTTGACTGACTTCTTCAAACGCCCGGAAGAAGTGGCACCCGCCCCCGAAAGTCATCCCAGAGGAACGAATTCGCATGTGTGCGGGCTCTCCGAAAACTCCAGACGTGGGTAATATCGCAAATTGAAAAGGCACTTTAAAACACATAAGTAATTTGATATGTGCGATAGCGTTTTCGGTGAATTATTGCGAGGTCTTCGCGAGTGTTGGCGTTCGGTTTTTGCTGTGTTGGTTTCGAGATTGTGTACGTGCACGGTGATTTTGTACATGCATGTTATATGTGAGTACAGAAAATTTTCTTGGAAAGAGTGCTCTGTCGATTAATAATTTATTCGTTTATTTCATCATTTTCGTTTGAAGTATATATTTATTGTATACTGTAATATAATATGTGTTCGAAAATTTGAGATTTTTCTTTGCAACTCCTATTAATTATTATCAAGGAAATTTAAATTGACTGATGTGACAATTTTTTTAATTGATCAAATGTTTTTTATAATTTAATTAACATTTAACTATACACAAAGATTAGATAGTATAAAAATCGTAATGAATTAAGTTTCATTTAATAAAATGAAAAATAATTGTCATAATAATGAATTTTGCCAATATTATTTATGAGGCTTCATTATATCAAAACCAGAGTATAATTTCACAATGAGCCCTCTCTATCAAACAAAAACTAGAGATGATATATTTTACAATTGTCAGGTGAACATAAAAGGATCGCGCCACACCTTTATTCGGTTCCAGGGGTACGCAAGCGTTATTCCGCAGCCCGGGGCGGTCTCAACGCACAAGAGCACACACACACATTTATTTATTTAAACATACAATACACACGGCGGGGGAACTTTAAACTTTTGATTATAATAATACTTATTTGTGTACCGGTGGACGACCGCGCGAAGAAGGGTGAACTTATTCGCGTTTGTATTTGAACGTTCTTTATCTCGGCGGAGCGCCTCGGGCACAGTAAACATGATAAGTGCCTTCCATATTTCGGTAATCTCACGAACAAATCCCAAACTCAGTATCTGAGAGAAATGCGAGGAATATTTCTCGAAACGAAGAAATGCGGGAGAGTCCAAAAATCGCATCGCACACGCCGTCGTTTGTGAAACGTGAATACTTCGCGATCCATCCAAGTTACATACATTTCGCTTGACGGACTTCGAATAAATTAAATTATATTATCCTTCGGAAGATCCGCGAGTTTTCAATGTTCTTGAAATTTTAATAACGGTACATTTATATGTGTTCTAAATCAAAAATTCAAGAGACGGTACACGCGCTGCGAAGCCAACGAAACACGAAATTAGACGTATCGGATGTCCCGTAATATATCCAAGGCGTAGGGCGGATACGGAAACTTTTAAGCGTTCGCTCCTTTAACATTGTTAATAAACAATAAATCGAAAACAGCCGGGGCAAGCGAGGAGCAGAGGAAACCTCTGCGATGGGAGGAGTTTTCCAGGAGGAAAAAGTAAGAAACCGAGCCACCTGGCTTTGAATTATACAGCGTGGTCCCCCTCGACGCCCACACCACCTTTTCGAATGAGTCTAACAACACATCCTACCGTATTGTTTCCGGGGAAACTTTGCCACGAGTTGTTCTTCTTATTCTGCTCATACTTCTTCTGCTTCATCTTCCGCTCAGTCTCGCGAAAGGTGGTGCACACCGAGTGAATTAAATAGGTGTTAAAGGGAAATTATGCAAATATGTTATGTGATATATGGCCGGGTGGGTCGTATTTAATTTGTGGCGCCAGGTGAATTTGCAAAAACGAAATTGTATTCCTTAATTAGATTTGTGATAGTATAATACATAGTTTCGATGTGGATTCAGAATTTCCGATGCATGGACAATAAAACAGTTTATATCTCATTGTCGCATTGAAAGTGCGTCCCCTTTGCGAGTGCTGGGGGGTGTCGACTCGCACGTTCGTGAAACTTCTTATGCGAGATGGCGCGTTTTGTTCTGGCGCCTATTTATTATTATAATGTGGTGGTGGTCGTCGCTTCTGCCCTTCTCACCACCAGAACTGCCAGAACAAATGCGTGCATTATAAATGACCTCAACCCCACACTTCCATGGTGCTCGAAAACAAAAGCGTACATAAAGCGAACAACGCTCTTTTGATAGCGTTTAAAGCTATTTTTGTTTTTTTGTTCAGAGTGAATTTTTTGTCTGACAATGAATTTGTAATGCGTCTTCGTCTCGTGTCATATCACAATGAAGAAATTATGTGATATTATTATAATACAAAAAAATATCATTGATCTACACAGGAAAAAAGTTAATAATATATTATTATTAAAATTTGATATTCTATTCTTATTAGCTCGTCGTAAAATATAACAGTATTTTTCGGATACACAATAAAAAAAATGAAAATATTTTTCCTTATAAACATAATGATTCTGAATACTAAAAACCATTCAAAAATTGCAATGCCAAATATTTTCACCAATTACCGTTTTTTTTTTGTTTAACTTCGGTGCATTAAACAAGGTTAAACTATTAAAACTTTCAAAAATATTCAAAGAAATTTCGCTAAAATGATATACGTTTGAAAACCCACAAAAGAATATTTAAGCGCCACGAAATTTAAATTATAAATACTTGGCCTCTCTGAGGAGCAAGCTTACGAGAAATTAATATCGAAAAAGAGGGTTTCGAAAATTGTTAGAGGACTGGCGTATGGAGGGCGTCGCAGGTATTTTTAATGTGTTTTTTTATTACATCACCGTTCTGGTAAAAAATGCTTTGAAGGAAAGAAAGAAGGTTGTCGAGGCCCTCATTAGAACCATTCCGTCGGCACTTTGTCGGGTCGAAACGGCCCCATACCAAGCTGGAACGCCCTCCTCGAACAACTTTTGTCTTATATTATAATTATTAAAGAAATTCTTGTGTTCCTGAGTTCTGCCATAGTCGGATATTATTTCGAAGAAAGTGCGCCACTCGAGACGTCTCGCATTTCGATCTTTGGCGTGCGAATCCAATTTCACACATAAATTAACGATATTTTGTATTCAGAAAAATATTTTCGAAATTATGATTTATTTTTAGTTCATCATTTAGTAAAAGATATAATTATCTAAAGATTATCTTTGCGTTAAATAATATCAAATCTTATTATAGGTCAATTGTATAAAGTGTAATCTCGTTAAATTTTGATGATAAGCGACAGGAAATGTGACTTACATATGTATAGTTATGTATGCTCTAATATAATTATGAGATCATTTAAAAAGTATTGTTTTTTAATACTCAAACTTACAATTAGTTTTATATAAAAAAAATTAAAGAATCGATTTATATGATTGAAAGTTTCAACAAAAAGCAAAATTTTCGGAATGAAATCGCTCGTCCTTGCGAGATCAAACGCTGCATATTTCCGTTTTTTAAATTTTCCACAGATTCCGCGAAAGCTAACTAACTGGCGGGAAAAGCTCGCGGGCCTTTGAAAAGTTGTAAAGTTTTCTTTAAAAAAAAACATACGAAAAAAACGAAGCCGACTCGTTTGCTTGGGAGTTTCTCGTTTCGCAAATTCCGTCGTCGAATTTCTTGAAAAGCAAATAACGAGCGAAGACAAAAGAAACAAACGTGCTCCGACACAAAGGAAATTTCGAATTTTGAGTTTTCGTACATACCCGCGCGCTTACTTTTGGCAATCGCTCGATTTTTTTCATCATTGAACGAATTATACCAGAAAAGTCGGCATAACGAATCGTCTCGTAAACACAAACGGAAAGCCGATTCCGAAAGTATTTAAAGGAATCTCAAAGAAGTTTTAACTGAAAAACAACAATTTTAAATGTCGATATCCGTAACGCAAAAAATACATACTATATCTTATTATATTTTTCGAAATGTTAAAAAGTGCTTATAAAATTTTCGCAAAACCAAAAAAATCTTTTGATTTGAATTTTCTTAAAAGTGCATCTACAAATTGAGTTTCTGTAATATTCCCAATCCTCTTTTAACACGGGGAATACGTTCCAGAGACTACCGTGTAAAATAAATGTATGGTGACTATATAATAATTGGAGAAAGGTTCCATCAGTAAATTGGATAAAACTTCCATCCAAATGTACTTTATAAAAAATGTGTAATATGATAAAATTTCGCCATATAAAATCGTCCAAAAACATCAAAAAAAATTTTTATTAACTATAATTATAATATAATAGTATATTTGCATGCACCGAATCTTACCATTGTGGCATAATAATACATTTTTTTATACCGTCTTACTTGAAAAATCCGTGTGAAAAGAATGATCGGTTATTTTTCCTTCAACTGTTTTATTTCAGAACCGTTTAAAATGAGTATTGGGTGTATTTTTTAAGATTATTCATTATTATAACTTTCTTTTCAAAATTAACTCACATTTTTGAAACATGAAACAATCACTTAATTTTCGATCAAAGAACATAGTTATATCAATTACACAATTTCACTTAAATTGTAACCCGATACGTCAACCTAATCCAAATCATCAAAACAATCTCACAAACTAAAACCCAATACATCAATATACACCCATTAACAACTTCTTTAAAATTAACCTGCCAATCTCACATAAACAAACTTCCCAAACAACACCACTCCGATCCTCAAAATACACCTAATCCCAAACAACCCCCGCGTAATTACACAATGACAAAGTTAGTTTCGCGCAACGGGGATGACCCGAAAGTCCAGTCGCACTTTCCAAACACCGCTAGAAAGGTTCCCATTACATTCCACCATGGAATCTGGGCCCTCGACATGGCCTCAGGTCGCATCTTCAAATGGAAGAGACGAGTGACGGTCCGTGTTGGGATCGCGGGCGCTCAAGGCGCGGACATACAATAATTACGCGAGTGGGTACCCGTGAACAAGATTATGTACTTTTGCTCGTGCTTGGGGACGGGGTTTAGGGGCCCTCGGGGTCGGGGGTCGCATTAAAAATTACATATTTAAAGCTGCGGCGTAAATATGTGCTGGGTTTTAAGTTTGAGGGTCTTTGTTGGGTGTGCTTTGAATTTTTTGTGTGTGCAGATTTTATGGGCGATATGGTGGTGTAATTGTAGTTTTTGAATTCTGGATTCAGCTTTTTTAATTTCAAATTAAATCTTTTACAAATCAAATTTAACCATCGCAGATTTATTTTCGTAATTTTTCAATTATTTTATCATTTAAATGATATAATATATTAAGTTTATGATTTCATGATAAACTTTAAATTTAATCTTTTACAGATCAAATTCGACGATCACCAATTCATATTATTCATTTTTCTATTTTTTTATACATGGTACCTAGTTTCAGATTGATTTATTAAAAAATGTAATTAATTATGTATGTAATTTTTTTTTTAAATCACCAACTGAGATTATCAAAGTCAAATTGATATTGAAGAATAGATTGAATTTTATTGATTACTATGACGACGGTCTTAATAATATTTTACTTTCCGATAATTGAATTTGGAGTGTATAAGATTGAATTTGGAGTGTAAAAGCTGTGCATGAAAAATACATATATACATATGTTCATTAGGTCATTTATTGAAACTGCGACATAATTATTGTTCATAACGATTGTGTATTGGATTTTTACGTAACTTAATCTGGTTATTGTGCAAAAATATCAATTTCGTACCATAAATCCACTTCTGGCTCCCCACAAAATCGGAAGCGAGAGGAGAAGAAACCTTTCGTTTTCGGTTATTACTACGGCTACTTATATTATGTACGTCGGGCATAAGTACGCAATAAAAATAATACTTCCACATTGCTTCCTTTTCCCATTTCCATTATTTTTTTTCATTTCCTCCCCTCGCCGTTTCTTATTTCCCTCCGCGCTTTTTTATATACGTATACACGATACAAAACAGTTGTGTATTTTTTGTTTTATTTCGGCCGATTCGAGTTCAGAGATTTTTTATTTACCGGTCTGAAGGGAAAGAGGGCGGGGGTGGGAAAATTCGGAGGCAATGCAATTTTTGCACCCTCTCTTGCAATAATTCTCCGGGAAAGATCATGAAAATGTACCAATTCCCTTTTTATTTTGATTTTTTTTTTATACGGCACGATAAAAATGTATACAAGACGCGTTCGAAACCAAGTTGAGTTATTTCTAGTTAACTCGGATGAATTTTGTTTTATTATTAGGAATAACAAACTATAATTTATTCATATTGAAATTGAGATAAATATATGCAATAACTTTATATGAATTTCTCTATTATTTTAAAATTTAAAAATACACGTGTTTTTATTAACCTGTATAAATTAACACAATACTGCTATTCTATCGATATTATATTCAGCTCATATTTATTTATTTGAAAAATATATATTGTTCAACTTTTATATAAGCAATGAAAAAAAATATCTCAAGAATATTTATAGTTTATTATTTAACTTCAGAATTATAACAACATTCATTCAACTAAAATTAACTCTAAAATCATCTCAATTTTGTTTCTTTTTCTCCAATTGATAATTTGATACAAAACGTATCTTAATAAGTTCCAATAACCTATTCACATAGAATATAACCATTGAAAACCTCTGGCGAGCATTAAACTGGTGTCACACGTATGGGAACGGTCTCCCGGGATTAACCACCTGTGGCATGGTACTGCAAACAGGTACGGTGCATGTCGTGTACTGCACATTCAGTTTGAATAATGACCAAGGAACACGTACGTGCAATGTCATGATGTCTTCATATGACAAATAAGCCCCTAACCATGTCATTATCAAACGATTAAAATAATCATCGATTGCTATAATTCAATTTTCATCTAAATTTATCTCTTATATACCAATTTGAGACAATTCCACATACTCCTTTAAAAAATTTTAATTGAATTTTCACTCTCCCGAATTTGTAATTCCTCCCCAGCAGTCGAACGATCAAGTTTGTGAACTATTCAATTATGCTACGTCAATTTTTTGCATGCCCATTAACTCGCAATAATATTTTTCGATCGAGTTAGCCGAACCGATCGCGAAAAAAATATCCACGCCAGTCTAGACCGGTAAAAATTTCCAAACGCCGAAAAATTTTGACGATTGCCGAAAAATTCATTATAAATTCAATTCATTACGCATTGACGTTTCGTTCTTTGCTCCATGAGATTATTATGCTTGTTCATTTCTGGAAAATGATGTGAAGTGTGCAGGGCGGGGTGGAAAATATTAGCCTTTCCAGTTATTTTTTTTTACCCTCAATTTTCACTCTTGTTGCTATCGCGATCGACGCTACGTAGTCTACGACCAAAATCTTTAGTTATTATTTTTTTTTAATTAATAATTTATGATTTTTTTAATTATAAAAGCATTGAATAAAAGTATATTTTATACCAAAAAAATATTTATGTATACAATTATTATTAAAAAAAATCAAAATGTCAACCAAAACACAAGCAATCCAACCCTCAAAGATAATTACCCATCTAATATCCCAAAAACCAACAAAACCTATCTAAAACGTCATAGCATAACCCGGAGTGATAATACACCTTTTTGCCACCCCGTTCCCGGTTTGCCTACTTCCAGGGCCCGCCAACAAAGTGGGCCGGGTCGTTAGCGGGCCCCTGGGGCCCCAATGGGGCCTCACTTCACTTGATGGCTTACGCGAAATGAACAAACCTAATTAGAATGAGACGCTTGTTACACCCGATGTGAGGGCGGCCCGAATCCGCCCCACCCACAACACATTCTGGCACTTTTTTGGGTCTTTTTTTTACTTTTTTCGACCGGGCTGAGTATGCGAACGACGCAAAATCGACAAGGGTAGAATTTCGAACCAATTAACTTCGACGTGTATAATTTTCGAGTACTCTACGTTTTTGTGATGTATTATTTTAATCTTTTGTATTTATTATTTATTAATCAAAATGAGTATATTAATTTGAATAGACTGAGTATGTTAGTAGTTTAATAGTGCTGAATGCAATGATTTTTTTCGATCAAAATATAAAGAAAAATAATTTTCTATTGCTATAAAGTTTGAGAAATTGTCTACAGAAATAAATTACACGAAGGGCCTCCCGTTGCGCGATAATGAGCCAAAGCCGCCTTTTAATTACAGCCATTATGTTAATTCCGCGGTCAAAGCGACGCGTCCCAAATTCAGTTCGAAGAAGGACGACACCGACCCTAGGATGGATCAAAGAACCCCCACGAACCCAGGGATTGATTAAGACCACGGAAGTAATTGCGCAAATCTGAGGAATCGACCCAACGGCGAAGATAAGGAACGAATATCCTTCTTAACCCTCGTCGCGTTAACTTTCGGCTCGATATTCAATCGCATAATTGAAATTATCTATTCGACTCCATTCAAGCCATTCTTGTCGGATTTCGGATCCGGCAAATATCAATTTTGTAACGTGAATAGAGTTTCGCATATCAGACGTGATTACATTTGCTGGTTAATAGACAGCGAGCTGCTCATTAGTGATGTGTTACGTATGTTTGAATATGTGCTTGTGTAAGTAACCTGTAGGTTTGTATCTAACCGAACACTAGTGTAGTCACACACCACTCCATGGTAATTTATCAGTCAATTAAGCTGTTAAGACCGCAGCTTAATCTAACCCCAACCACACGACCGCGAGTACGCTTTCAAAAGCGTCTCTGATAATTATTTAATGTTTATATAAGGGTGCGTCAATGCCGTTTAATCATTTTTCCTAAATCAATCATTCAATATTAAATTATGAAACAAATATTTTTTTTATATGATCATAAAGATAATACGATCAAAGGTTTGAACATCAACGAATGATTCAACCCCACAGCAATCGGCGATTACCATACTGATACCAATCCATTATCGGTTAGCGAGGGAAAGCGAATCGAGGCCAAACAACAATGATCCTGTTGCTCGAACACAATACATACCCGATCATTAACCACTTCATTTGATGGGGTTGATGCGACCACCCACTACACGTGTTGCACTGATTAGATACGGGGCGCAACACGTCAACGCCTCGAATCAATTAATTGAACGTAAAATACTACGTGGTATGTCTCAGTGAGGATGTACAATCGCTATGTCCTATCGTAACCCACCCTTCAAACCCTTCAGACAGGTGTGAAGCCTTGCGAAAGGGATCTTGCGTCAAACCTGTCATCCGTCGGATTCGTATCTTTCGTCGAAATACGTTCGCGTGATATTTCTGATTCAAATGTTCCAGTTTTTGTATAATGTGAAATATATATTGCATTATACAAAATCACAAAAAGGATTATCGATTATGTCGTTTTCAAACTATGTATGTTGTGTGCATATATTTAGATGAAAAGCGCACAAAGTATAATATAAGCTCGTTTAAGGTTTTATAGCTAAGCAAACAGTGGCTGGTATAAAGCCATCACGAGCTCGCGATCCCTAGGGATCGTTTTACAGAAAATCTTTGTTGAAAAATATCTTCCTCTTCGTCGGGGAAATAAAATCCTTTAAAAAGTGTGTAAAGCTGTGGAAGAGGATCTCCTGAGCCGGAGCACTTCAGGAGACAGGGGATCTGAGCGTTGCGTTTTTCAGTGACGACGAGAGGGGAATTCTTAAATAAAAACGCTCTTAATCCCATACCGGAGTCAAACTTTAAAGGTTACTATTTTATTTTGAACTAGATAAAAGTTTTCACAGTTATAAATTGGAAACTTCGCTATACTTTTTTTATTGTAATTTAAAAAAAAATCGAATTCACGTACAACTTACTTTGTGCAACGAATATATTTTCGTACATTTAATAAAAAATATGTAAGAATATAAAATAACCAAATTCATTTCTTTCATAAATTATTTTCACAACATATTTAATTGAAAATAAAAACGGCACAGCACTGACGAGACCTAGACGTCTCAATAACCTTCGTTGAAGTGTAAGGCGCGGTATTAACCCGAGAAGAAAAAAAGGGCGAGACACGAGCACGAGGAGGACTATCCTTATCGTCCTCTCCAAATTTATTTACTCCTCTTTTTATTAAGTCCCTCCTTTGTGAAACGAGAGGGCTCGGCAAAGACCCGTTGACACTAAAGCTACAATCATGTTAATTGTCGTCTCGAAACGACTTCCTCCCCTTTGGTGACACGAAATGACAATGTTAGTTCAGCAATACCCTCTGAAAAGAAAAAAAATCTGAAAAGATCTCTTTAAATCCATCCCGTGTTTATCACAACATTCGTTTAAGCTTTGAATGCGAATAGTTCTTAATTCTATAGAATAATATATTTTCTTTGGCAGAAGCCAAACTCTTCACACAGAACTGCTTTCAGTGTCGCAGCTGAAAAAGGCACGCCATAAAAGTGAAGTCCGATAATCGCGGCAATAAAAGTCGAGGTCAGGGTCTATTAAAAGCCAGTTGCTCGGCACCGGTGGTCGCCGGGGGCCTATACTAGCCATCAAAAACGAATCAAGGGTTTGATTCGGTTTTATTGCACCATCCAACCCTTATATTTGTGCTGTGGGAATATCGCACACTATACGGGGGAAAAACGTATAAACATGGTGCGGGTCATTTTTACGACATTATCGATAATCGGCGTGTACAACGAGCCCTTTTCATGTTTGTGCTCAGACACGCTGAAAATCATGAAATTGCCCAGTGGAAATTACGGTAATGCTAACGATCGAATAACGGGTGTGTTGTTACCTAAGATTGACTTCTTATCGAAGCCAAAGACGAACGAACAACAATACCGAATTGTAATTACACCATTAAAATATTTGATAAATTCAAAATTACTTATTTCAATTAATATTTCAGGATTTGGTATAAAATAAACGTTAATCCCGCAGCTGCGATAATGGAGGAAAATCCCGGGTCCAGCTCGGTCGTCCATAACAGTCCGTCTCGGGCTTAACCTGTTCTCGTGGAGGGCCTCGGACTCCTGTAATCCTTGCACGCTTCAGCTGAAAACTAACACCTTGTAATGCCTATTCGAAAACTTCACTTACCACTCGGCCGTACACGGTGGATTATACGCTTCGCGTGACAAGAAATTCGCGCGCTTTTACGACGCGACGAATATGTGCTTGGATTTCAGCATGTTTTTCAGTGCTGAAAACGGTAATATACGCCAATCAAAATGTCTCAGGTTCATATAATACCATTGCTTATATTATGTAATTGAACTGTGTAAATGAATGTGAGCGGTTCCAGAAATACAATTTCCTCGTTGGGTGTTCCTTTGTGGAGGACGTAAACATGTATAAGCTGCATATTGAACTCGGAGTCACCTTCCACTATTACATGTTCCAGAACTTACTTAGACGTGTGTCTCGGGAATTTGTAATTAAGTTGCTATTCGATTTTGACTTCGAATGCCGATGGAATGTCTCCGAGAGTGCACGACAACCCTTAAAACCACACTACAGAATCTCTTACGTGAAATAGCTGAAGATTGATCCGTTTAGTGTGAAGGACTTTAGAATTAATTGTATTTAATCGTATGCGTGGTATATTTATAAAATTTTCTAGGTATATTTAATGTCTTTCATCTCGTAGACATAACATTGAAAATAATTGTCAACCTCAAGAATCTGTAGCGGTTTCTCAGAAAGGGATACAATCTTCCGGAATCTTGGCGACCCTCGATCTCGTCAGGATTCTTGTACGCATTTTGTGCGATTTTCCCAGACGCTTTTGCGTTTTCCTAACGTGTTTTCTATGTTTCGAGGGGATGCAAGGGTCACACTCCATGAACGAGGATTACTGCATTATCCCGACCGTTTCCAGTGAAAATGGACATCTGCTTTCCGCGACGAATCAATGCACACTTTATACAAAGCAGTTTACATTATTTTTATTTTTATTTTCTTAATAAATCTTCTACAACATATATGGTACATTTGTCTCGAGAAGGTTAAACGAAAAACTGTAAGATAGGAGCATCGTTCGTTGCAAAGTTGGCCGCAGCTAATTTTGGTTAAAGTGCGACCGGATTCGATCGGAAACCGTTTTAATTTCCTTTAATTTCCGAGTCGGGGGCGAAGCGCAGCGCCTTATCTCTGGTACTTCGCCCCCATCCGGAAAATGCGGAGCCCCCGTCCATGGGCGATAAGGGTGCTACGCCCCCCGATAGCACGACGCCCCGACGTTCTCAGACGACGATATCGATACGTGTTTTAATTGGAAGATATACCCAAATCGAAATGAAACACATTATTTTTTTTATATACAACAAAATTTCATATTGCACATTAACAAATTCAAAATTATCTAGAACCATCATTACCACGAAATCGCAGCGTCCATCAGAAACACTCGACCGTCTGAAATTTTTGCACAACCCTCGTTATAGCGAACACGGGATGATTTTGGCACATCTTCCCTTCTCTGGACCTACCCTGTCCTTCACGTTGGACGTCCATCTAAAATCAGAATTTTCTATACAAGTCGTTCTTTAGGTTGACGAATCGATCTGGTTCGAATTTTCGCCGTGTCTTTTCTGTTTCGACGAATCGGTATTTGGCTGCGAATTAAAATATATTAAACGCTTTATTGAATCTGGTTTGTTTTGACATGGTCGGCGGCTAAAGGAGCCGCAATGTCCGCGTTAATTACAAACTGTCATCAACAGGATGCCCATGACCCCTTCGTCAGTTCAAGCCCCCTTTTTTCGTGGTACGGCCTTCGAATCCGAAATCGACTCGTGTACTTAATTATAATTAATTTTTGATTCAATAACATAATTTAATATGAATGTTTTCGTTTAAGAAACTTTTTTGATCAAAACTGATTGCGAAATAAATTTTTATTTCATTGGAAACGTTTACGCAAATGTTTCCATTCGATTTTAGTGTCTTGGTCTTCGAAATGTGTTTGAGGTGAGACATCGAGGATCAAATTAAATTTTAGTTCTATCGTTAAGCGAAAACACGACCAATAATGAATGCATACCTGATACAATAGATGGGTACATAAGCATAAAATTTTAGAGACCATCTGCACCAGATGCCACTAAATGCTAGACGTCTCTTCTTCCAAGACGTTTCCTAAACAGAAAACATTCCGAATGCAACTGAAAGCGAAACTTTTTTTTATCAGAATTAATTAAGCCAATTCAGATTCTCGGTTAAAAAATGTGCATAATTTATGCAATATTTCCATTTTACGACAAATAGTTATGGAAAGTTAATGAAAAAGAGACGCCTTTTGCTGCACCGGTTTACGACGCAACGCTGAAACGTCGTAAAACTGTTTTATCTCCGTACCGAGTGGCTTATGATTTCACTTTGTTTCGAAATAATAAAGTCGATGCCAGATGTTTCTCTTTCGATATTGGCCCATAAAAAAATCGGTCGTCTTCGTTGGATATGCGACGACTTTTACGCGACTCTTCTTCAGATACATGGAAAGCTTTAGATTCATACATATATTCATTTCGCTAATTTATGAATCATAAAATATAATTTGATCATGATGAGTATATTGAATTAATACAAATGATTCAAAGTATTTTTATTTATGATTTTTTTATATATGTTCACTAATTTTTTATTATAAATTCGTATTACTCAAATCTTATATATTATCAATTTTTTGATGGATCAATGTTGAAATATTTAATTTAATAATAGAAGCGATCTTTCAAAATAATTAAAAATCAATTATTTGTAAACGTCATATATAAAAGATTTATATATTTCCGTCATGAAAGGCGTCACTTTTCGTCGAAAATTCGTCTCTCATAAATACGACATGGCGAAAGAGACGCGTCGGAAAAACGAGAAAACTGGGGTAAACTTTTCGCTGTAAAAAAGCACTCTTCCGATTTTTTCCTTCTTTTTTTTACGATACAAGGGTCGACCGAGGGCCGAGTGTCCACAGGAAAAAGCCAAGTGATCCCAGTCCAAAGGGAAGAACGAAATGTACCAACAAAGCGAGGAAGGGCGCGGCCGGCAAATAACGGCTAAATTATTTATTCCGGACGAGATGAGCGATAGTGGGACCACTTCAGGGTGCTGAAGATGGACCAGGGGGTAGGGACCCTTATCTGGTGCACCCCAGCCCTTAAGGGCGAAAAATCGGGAGTCGATACGATTGTTTACAAGACGCGCACTTTTCGAACGTGAATGTATCTTAAATAGGTTTCAAATATATTATTTTTTTTATATATTATATTCAAATAATTAAAAATCTACCCTATTCAATTATACAAAAACCAATTATACCGCATCGCATATATATGAACCTGTCTAAATAATTTAAAATGATCCTTTCGTCGCGCTGAATAAATGATCGACACTTTCGTGCGCGTTTCCATTAGACATGCACAAGTCGAAAATAAAAATCGTCGATATAATTGAAGAGTTCGTTGCAAAGTAGTGACCCCGGTATTACGCCCATTTAATGACCCGTTAAGGGTCAAAGGGGAATCATTAGTCTATCTTTCGTGTAATATGCATGAGGTATCGTGATGACTGTTGTTTTTGTGCTTATCGTTCAATTCGATAGTGACCAACCTTTTATACGTATAATGGCAAATTAGTCGTTTTTTAAGTGATATATGTAAGTCTATTTTCGAAAAAAATTAATTTTGTTAATGTACGTTTGGGTCAGATATTAGCATTTTGTATTTAAAATCACATTGTCAATGGTGCACAATATCCTCATGAATTTATCCAAACGAAATGAACTGTATGTTAATGGAAGATTATTTTTTTGGAAATGGAATAAGTCCATTCGCCACCAAACAAGTATTTTCTCGCATTAATTTTTGATTATTCAATTTATTTGGATTTTTTTTGTTTGTTAAAGAGGAATAAGTTTGTTATTAGTTATTTTTGCGAAGTAACATATTTTTAATACCAGATATTTTTATAAGTCCATTATTAAAAATTAATTCTCAATAAAGTTGATTTTGGTTTACTTACGTGTCTGCATTTAATAATATTATTTTTATTGTTAAAAATACATTTCAGAAAAGTCAATTTTTATTCAAATATAAATTTAAAGTCAATTTGTAGTTAAAAAATGGATCGTTTTTTTTTTAAATATTTATGCATACTAAACTCTTACATGTTGACAATTCAAAAAAAATTATCTGATCTGATCAACATATGTCAATATTTTTATACTTAAAAAAACGCAAACATTCAAATATTTCACAATATAAATAAACAAACTTATACCACTTTCAAAAACAACGACTCTATTGTTGATTTACAAAATTATTAATCAATATATGTAAATGTTTCTTTGCTATCTGTTTCTAGTTTAACCTCTTAACCGCAGGTTTGATAAGATAAACTTATTGTTTTATCATACAATAAATTGTAGATTTATTTATATTGTAATCATTTAAACTCTTTGTAAATATTAAGACGTTGACACATGGCCTCCGTGGCGCAATTGGCTAGCGCGTTCGGCTGTTAACCGAAAGGTTGGTGGTTCGAGCCCACCCGGGGGCGGTTAATTTTTTAACTTGTTAAATTAAATATTATCAGTATTTATGCAATAACATGTTAAAATAGAACTGTACATTGAATTATTTTTGCAATTTTTTGAGTTATTCATTTTGAACAAAATCACTAAAATATCAATCTCAGCGACTGTCACTTTAACTACTTGGATTTTGTCCAAGACTAAATTTATAAAAACGAACTTGAAATTTATTACAAAATAATTTAATTATCTTTTACATCAATTTAAAAACAATATATTATTAATTAAAAAAAAAAACATCCTCATAAATATAACCCAAAAGAGGATACTTACAAATTTTTTTTCACAGTACTCGTCCCTATCGAAATACAATTTTAATTAAAATTCACAAAACGAACGAAACAAACGAACATTATTATCCTACATAATGGCGCATTCCCGATATCGACGTCCATACTTTTCATCGCTCCCATAATTAAAAAAAGGAGTCGAAGGGAGAAAAATCAGATCCCTTCAGCCATAACGACTCCGTGACTTTAAGTTAAGGCGCGTTATTAAAATCTTCGTGCAATTAAAAACGATCGGCACCCCTTTACCACGAACAAAAAGCTATCACCTCTTGTGCAAGGGATCGAAAAATTTTTTCATTGACAAAAGGACGATGCCGTCCAGGGTGATTCTTTTGTACATCCTTTATGTCATGTTTATATTTCAAAATAATTATATAGCATATTTAATGAGATCGTTTCAATACACCATCGAACGTTTCAAATAAGTAACTCTAAAAACTAAATAGTCTCAAATTAACGATATATAATATGTACGTTCATAGTCATCTATTGACTTGTTGCAAATTCTATAATGTCTGTAAAATTGTGATTTAACATGAACACATTTTTTCTTTCTTGTTTGAATATCTTTTTGAAATTCTAGACTTTAGGGGGTTTTAAGGTAATAATCACCTGGTGAAGCAACACCTGTTGATAGGTGTGACTCTCACCCTATTGAAAATAGATAAAGAATCCGTGGATACGAGGTTTTCTATTCATTTTATCTTGAGGGTGAACGTCGTCTTTTATATTTGCATCGAGGGAATCCTTGCTCATTTTACGGACAAAACGTGTCATTCATGATTTTGTATGCGATAAAAATTTGTATATAAAAAGACATCGTTTTTGATTAAAAAAATATATATTTAAAAATCATTTTAAATCAATACTGAAATATGCATATTCTTGTATATGAATAGTCAATTGTAAAAAAACCATTTAACAATTTGATAAACCCAAATCACCGAAAACGTTCAACTAAAAAATGATTGATTAACACGATCAAACACTCACCAAAAAGACATACTACACTCGAATACGTGAAAATTGCATTTTTATTCATGAAAGAGCACTCGCTTAGCGCCTCCTTTGCATTAACATATGCCCTTTCGCCCCAGCGACGGCAACCTTAAAAACCATCCCCGTCATAGTCGCGTAATGTATTTATTTTGCGGCTTTCATCTGATTTATTTCAGCATTCAGCGACGCCGTTTATGCAAATTCCAAAAGGCGAAGACAAAAAAGCGATTCCTCCACTTGCACGAATCGCGTTCCCTTCCCTCGAGAGTTGACTTTTATCGCGGATATCATTTTTATATGCGCACCCTTAGCGGCGATGGGGTGCGCCTTTTTTACATAATAATCCGTTTTCTTCGCGGTTTGTTATTCATATAACGTGAGATAAACCGATCGTTTTTTATTTATGAATTAATCGTTACATTTATCATTATGAACAGATGATCTATGAATTTGTATATTAAATTGTGAAATTTTCACTGCAGAATAGAGTCTTATTATACTGATTAATAATATGATCATTGAACATATTAAATGTTGTCCTAATTTGCTCCCTAATGATTCCTCGTAGACCCAACTTCATTATAATCTTTACAAGCAACTAATGACACAATTATGTGGCCAACATTACAGCAAGGCCATAACAATAGGGAATCATCAAAATTTTCGAAACGATCGCATTATCCGAGGTGCTTAACCCTCTCGGCGGGGTCGGGCCATGACTTTGCAGACCGCCGGCTTCAACTTTGACTCACTTTGTATTTCCATAACTTTGGGACATTAAGAGGGCGAACGTCCCCCGCCCACCGGACTTTTGTTTCAAGGCCGAATTGTTATTCAAGTTCGAACCGAGTTTGGACTTTTATTCGGCGCGAAACTTTTTCAACGGCCGACTATAAATAAAGTTTCTCCGCTGGCAAGTTGTTGTTGCCGCACAATTGCCAAGTTGCCAGCCAGACGGCCAACTTGCTAATGGCTTCCCCCGGCGAAATAATACATATAGCGCGAAAAAAACGTCGGAAGAGCGAAAGTTAAGTTAACTTTAACCGGTTCGTATCGGTTCGGTTCGGCATGAGGTTCAAGGTTGGCCGTTTGACACAATTGGCGGCTTGGCGCCGCTTTTGAACTTCGGCTTCGAAATTTAACTTTTTTCGAGTTCTAGGTCGCGCTTTGCAACAACCGGGGTCCGGAGTTGGGGCGGTTAGTTAACTTTATATATAGGAGTTGTGCGCTCGAGTTGTCGAAGTAGTGAAGTTTAGTATGAAGTTTGTTGTTTGCTTGCCGCATCAAGGTCAATGCCGATGAACGGCCATGATCATGTGAAAACAGAACTGATAAACTTTTCAGGAATTAGGACTATTTATCAAAAAAATAATAACAATTTCATAAGTTACAGTCAACAGTTTAGTTTTGTCGAATGCAGCGCATTCAATGATCATCGAAATTGAGGGTTGCATAATCAATAGATGGATATGAGTGGTAAATATTAAGGTCATTTGGAAAGAAATGGTTTCAGTATATTAAATTTTCATTGAAACATTAAATTTATGATCCATGTCCCGAAAAATGTTTAAACCCTCATCCTACAATGAATATTATATAGGCTATATGATGATATTGCTTTCAATAATTAATTCGTGAAATTCTATTCTAACGCTTGAAAATTTTTAATTGGATACTAAATTTAATCACATTTATTTCAAAAACAATTCCACAAAATCATATTTATAGTGACAAACTTATTTCATTCACAAAATCCATCATCCGAAAACGATCAATACACAAAATATAAATACATCCATTCCATTTTAATTAAATTTCTAATAATTTCCGAATCCGAACGCAACCCGATATCCGAAATTAATTATTTTGCAATAATACGGGATCCGATGTATTTAACCATCGGACGCCGGATTTCTTAGTATTACGCGGTCCAATCTCATCTGATTAAATACGCTTCGAAGGGTTTAACCCACACTCGCTCACGTTCACAAACACAAAATTTCCCTACGACACACCCACACAAGCCGCTTTCCTTATAAAATACACACAAGCTCAAAATTTTCCATTTGTGAGTCTGTGTGTGCATATAATCAGGGTTGAAAACCAAACAGCCCGCGGCCCGTATAACTCGGTCTATTATTGCGTTCATCGGACCAAGCCAAGAGTTGTTTGTGGACGCGAAAGGGTTGAAACGCTCGCTCGGACCGCGTACGGGTTAACAAGTACGTACCGGTAAGTATTGCGGATGCTGGCTGACCGTAGTTCAAATAAAGACTGTTTGAACGATCGGATGTCGATGTACTACTGAACCGGGCTTTGATATCGAATATTGAATATTTCAGTGCAACTGCAAAAAGAATGTTACTTTTTGCATAAATTGATTTTGTAAGATCGATTTTCATTGAAAATTGGGGGGAAATCATTCGCATATAATCAACCGGCAACGCCATCTGTTGTTTTCGTTATTGTATAATATGTTTTGCGCAGCGTTTGTGTAATCGCGTTTTCTACGAAAAACGCGAAAAATCGTGCGTTTTATGTGAAAATTAACATCATCTGTTGGTGTATTGTCTCCTTTTGTTAATATTATTAAAAATAAAATTTTTAACTTCATCTGTCAAATATAACAATTGACAAGTCTTACAATATATCAATAAAAGGCTGAGAAAGACTTGTATTGCTGACACCATGGTGAAAATTTGTTAAGGATCACAGACGAAAGACTAAGAAAAGAGTTAATACTAGAAGATGAAAGTCGGAGAATCGCCAATTGAAAAAATTGTTTTGATACGGATGTCAATATTAGATATTACTATATAATGCAAGGTTTTTTTGCGTTTTACATGAAAAACGCAATCACACAAAAGTTGCGTAACATATGCAACACATAACATCCACTGAAAAATAAAATCTTTCTGATATTATTAAAATTTCCCAAAAAATTTAACATAATGATGTCATCGATTTACCTTTTATGATCCAAATTTAATTACGATAATATCAAACGATAATACGATCAATAAAATCTGTGTTTCGAAATTGTAGCAAAAATTAGATTTCACAAAAATAAATCCGTTTTATTTTCGTCTCTAAAACCCCAGAGCGAAAAATGGATAAAAGTCGTTCCTTTGCGCAAGCACGATAAGATTTCCTAAAGCGGTCCAGGATTAAGTCTAAAATAGATATGTGGGTCGGCTTCAAATGTGCAAGAAGAGATAGGCTTGGGAAACGAAATGAAAAAAATAGGAAAAACTATAATTGAATGCGGGTCGGGAACATGTGGGCCTCTTTGATAAATCTTTGGTGGAAACTTTGAACAAACACGCCCCATGTACCAACAAACATACACATAATTTGATACAATATATAAATGCTTCTACTGTGCATTAAATAAAAAATATTTCATACAAAAAATAACCAGTAATTCGCACCCATTTCCATGCACCATTATACAGTTAATAAATAGAATACCGTGCGTCCTGAACTTGGGACATTTGCGGCGTTATTTCGAAAACGTTTAAGAGTTGTTTGTCGGTCCGTTTATCCGGTAGTCCGGTTAAATGAACCGTACATAATCTGGCCGAGTGCCGGTAATCACATCCGCGCGAATAAAGATGCAAATGCGCACGTTTAACGCACCGGTACCCATTCGCACACACCCTACCACTATATCATTTTTAGTATCGTATTAATTTTTGTTTAAAATTGATGAAAATGTATTTCAGAAAAAAGAGTGAATAAATGGATTTATGTTCCGTTGCTAATTCTTTGATCGAATCGTAAAATAGGGGGTGATATTTGAACCGAATCGCGCATCAAATTTTCATATATGTCAAAACGATCAACCCTCCATGTCGAGCACGTAATAATTTTCTTGGTAATAAAATGAAAATGTTTACTGAGAATAATCATTTCATATTTTATTATAATCAATAAAATGTATATTAAACGGAATAATAACATGATACTATCAGAAAATTTTATATGAACAAAGTAAATGTACGAAAGAAAATTACTGACATGCTCGATTTTCCTTGCTGGAAAAATGCAGTCGCTCTTTTTGATTCGATTGATTCTAAAATCTATTTTCTTCTGCTGTTTTTCGATTCCCCTACGATTTTGTCACAGTTTATTGCGTAGGCGGCGTGCGTCACCCGTCTGCAAGGTGAAACTACCAAAAAAGTCTACATTGATGTGTGTTTTCGTCTATGTACACGTGGAATCGATGGGTGGATACGTACTGAGGATCAAAAATTTATGAAGCCTGACGGAACGCGCGACATCAACGACAGATTTACAGACGAGAACAATCTCGATTTCGATAGTGGAGGGAAAAAGAAGTGAAACGGGAAGACGTCGGGCGCCGGTGGTCCCCTTGGATGCTCACCTTCTTCAGATGATGTTCTCAAAGTTTTTTTTACCTTTTACATATCCGAAGAGTATATAAAAAATATTTTTATAAATTCTCACTACAGTTTTTAATTCAATCATTCAAGTAAGAAGTTTTCCGAGATATCAGCGAAAATTCAATTTTCTCTTACCAGTTCTGCTTCACATAATTCTCAATGAGTTAGCTTCATGGCTGTAGCATTTTAGGTGGAGTTGAAATCATAAAAAAATCAACCGATTTGACTCCTTTTTATTATTTTCTAAATTCATAGTCTTACATACGTCTTGACGGGTTTTTTTAAAGTAAATAAAATATTTTTTGTAAAAAAATTATAATTTCAATATTAAACACTTCTAAAATTTATTTTAATCATTAATATTATAAAATATAGAAAATTTAAGAGAGCTATTTTCTTTCAAACTTTTTATTTATAAGATTTTTGCGGTGCATATTTATTTTATTATTATATTTTATTTCGTTATTATGTATTTTTATTAGGTACCTACTATTAAACATTGGCAAAAAAAAAAAATCTTACTAAAATCGCTCAAGTTGGAAACGGAGTTAAAGTTAAAGCAAAAGTCAATTTCGTAGTCGGAATCAGTAAATTTTGAAGCCAATATATGTATAAGTCTGAGAAATTCAATTTTCTCATACTCGTATGTATCAGTTCTACTTAACATATTTTAATTCTGAATGAGTTGCCTTACTAAAAACCATCTTTCAACAATAATATCAAAAAAATTCAATATTTTCCATCTATTGATTGCATCACTACTTGCTCAACCAAAAACCATTTCAATCAACACAACCACTCAACCAACACCACAAATGAAAAACCCTCGCCCCACACATTGAGAACATGAGATATTCGTGCGATAAGCGACATTCGCAAGCGATTCCTGTCCCGAAAATCCCGCTTGTTAAGAGCGAAAGGGGAAGCAAAAGTGGGCGGGCGGGTGGTTCGACTAAGTTTTTCGCTTATGTAGTTTTTATTGCTAGACTCGAATCGATTCTCTACAGCCCTCGATTTTCCCGCTCCCGACTTATATTTATATGTATATTTTCGATCCGTTTCGCGTCTTTTGCGTCTATACGCCAGTGTGTTCGGATATTTGCTGCGCCACGAGGTAAACATTCGTAAATTCGAGCCGAAGGGGTGGAAAAGTAATATGGGTCGTATCGTAAAGTTGCGTCGAAAAATCAACGGAAAATGCGGATTTATTGTGCATTGTTCGAGGGAATGTAGTTGGTGATGATACGTGTGATGGAGTTGTGAATTGTCGTTGTATGCAAATTGTGTAGAATAAGATTTTTATGTTGAAATTATTTTCGAGAAAAGTGTTAGGTGTCGAGTGATTTTGAATTGATGGTATGCAGATATTTATTGTTCATGTCGCATTTCGCTTAACTTAAGTGATTGGTAAAAACTGATGTGTTCGGTAAAAACTCGATGTTTTATGTTACATGGATAAAAAATCGAATTTATGATAAAACTTTTAAGCATCCATAAGAGATTTTTCTTATGCGGGTGCAAATTTTGCAACGAAAAAAAATGTATTTGAAATATATAAAAAAGTGGATAACTTTTCAGACTAGTCATGCTTTGTTTCAGCTATTTTTCTATCATTCCATTTTCCAATAAAATATCGTACATACATGAAGATTTAACAATGTATGTATTTCGAAGTGATTGCATAGTATTACAAATCGTGTTCGTGTGAGGGATTCGATAACGTCCATGGGTTTTGCTCACGTGACAAACGTTAACGTTGCATTGCAGTTATGGCCCACGTGACGACTAATTGCACACAATAACGTGCACATCGAGCAAGATTTAGACTTGTGTCGCACAAGTTCCTAACAAGTCTCCCGGTCTAACCAAGTCCAGCTTAGTGTACCCCTAGGGAAAGCTGCTTTGCCAAACAGTTTGTGAACGACCAAAATTAAAAATGTTTTTAAAAAATATATTCGATGAGAACTCGATTTTCAAAATATATTTTTTACTTAAATTAACTTTGGTAATTGATAACAAAGTTTCGCTAACTATGAACAACAAATGCAGTTTATATAATTTCCACTGCTATAATATAAACAGTCATTATTGACGGTTTTTTTGAATGCCCTGAAAGTTCAGTTACATTTATAATAGAATCTATAGATAGATGAAAATATTTATCTTTGACTTGAGATCTGAGGTGAAAAATAGTTGTTTATATAGGAAGGGGAGGCACTGAAAGACTGAAAAGTTTGAAAAAGTCATAACTTGTTCATTTTCAATCTTTTTCACTTTATTTTTTTACATGTTATAGAGCATCTTTAGAAGATTAAAATGGTTACATTAATATCCAGCAAGAGTAAAATTTATTACGTTTTCTATTCTAGTGAAAGATCAATTATTGAAACGCAGAGAAAATACCGGCGATATTTGGACCATTTATTTTGAAAGTGGTGCAAGTCCATTTTTGAAAAAAAATGAGATATCCCGTAATTCATGCTTAATTTAATGTAAATTTTTTATGTATAATTAGTCCATGTTTAATTTCTTAAAAAATTCCCATGTTTTGTACAGCTTAAAATCGGTCGGTGAATGAAATTGTATAATCGTTGATTTTGAAAGTGGTGTAAGTCCAATTGACACCGGCAGGTGGCTCTGCAGGTGATATGTGTACAGGACAAAATCGAAATTTACAAATGGCATTGATGTGGTAAAGGTTGTCCAGTCGTTGGAAACTAACATTCACATAATTGATCACAAATTTTTACTCTCGGGGCATTCATACCTTCCGAACGATGCAGATTTTGGCATCATAGAAATGGCATTGCGAAAAAAAGAATATTCTGTACACACCACAAGATTATTATGATGTAATAACACAATGTAGAAAACATGACAAATTTATTTTACATGAAATGAAACGAGAGAATTTCGTTTCAACAAAAAATCTTCAAAATGCGATTAAAACAGATTAAAAAAACACTAATGGTGAACAGGTCTATTGGTTGCAAATATGTTGGTTGAGGTTTCTCAAAAGTGCACCATATACTATTTTATATAAAACATCGATGAAGGACGCCGAATTTAAAACTATAAATTTATTACCCACACGTCCTGGAAGACCGCTAAAATTTGAAAAAAATCGTTTGGCGCCTTTGTATCAAAATTCCAGGCCTATTACTTACGAAAAATATAAAACATCAAGCAGTTATTACCTTATATACCACCGGTGCATCATGCATATTTCGAAACACTGCCACATGCAGAGCATAAGTAAATACTATCAGTATCTTGTAATTTTGATAATATAATTAGCGTCTAAAATTAAGTTTTATGTCATGTCATGCATATTTGTAAACAAAATTGGATTAAAATAAAGTATATTTTAAGAGATATTTGATTTTTTCAAAACTGAAATTAAACGATTATTACAAATGTCTAATTTTGAAAGTGGTGTAAGTCCATTTACAGCCCATAAATATGTATAATTGTAGTCTAATTTGTCTGAAACAAATCTATATAATCAAATTAAATATTGATAAAACAATAAAAACATTGCCAGACTTCATATTATTTGCCTATATTTTTTAATTAACAGATATGCAAACCTCTAATTATCTCGAAACAAGAGAAAATGGACTTACACCACTATCAAAATAAACGGTCCATTTCATGGCTCTCAATAATTGATCTTCCACTAGAATAGAAAAACACGACGACTTTTACTCATTTAGTTTTAGCCATTTTAATCTCCAAGGATTTCTCTACAACCTATAAAAAAATGAAAATAAACAAGTAACGACTTTTCCAAACTCTTCAGTCTTTCAGTGGCCACCATTCACAAAAGTGTTCAAACTTTTAAAAGCTACATTTTGCTATAAATAAAGATTATTTTGTTGATTAAAACATCGAAACTCCACAGAGCTTTCGATTGCATCGAAACACCTAAGCGGCCTCCGCACATAATTTGCTTACACAAGCCAATACGTCGATTCCGTCGCCATCGAAATGTACGTCGCATTCAGAATTCAACAGACTCGACAAGAACTTCCACGACAACTTCCCTCCGAACTGTCAAGAAGAAGAAGACCTTCGGCCGCCGCGGTCGAAGATTCGAAACTCGCTAAGACAAAGGGCCATAGGGGCTGAATACTAAAACGGACGAATATTAAATTCCCTTAATTTCGCGCGTATTCTTCGCAGGGACCCCGGCTACAAGGTATTTGCATTACTTATGCCCGGCAAACAATGATGGCCAACCATCGGAACGCGGGGGCATACTTTGCCCGCGTTTAATTAGCTTCCTGCCGTTTGTTGCGGTGTCATGATATCCAGTGCCACTCTCCCTTTCGGGTTTTCATCCCCCTTTGAGGGTTGCGTGTGGGTGGTGAGGAGGTCGGCATCCAGGGCCTTTGTCGAACGTGCATCGAAAATGAATACGCATTGTGATTTGGGGAATAATTACATCGCACGTACGCAACGTTGTTGTTGTGTGCTTGGTCGTTTGGATTGTGAGGAAAAATCTGTTAATTAGGGAATTTGAATGGTGGCAGGTGTGGGAGTGAGGAGTTTTCGAGCGTTATGCATTATGCAGGGAAACTCTTTGATATGCATTATGGATGTTATCTCGTATGGCAGATTCTTGGAGTCATCTAGCTCGTTATGATAACTTATACGGAATCCGCGGAGGAACTTTTGCCGTTTTTCAGACGTCCATATGTTTATTATGCTTTCTGAATCAAGATTTTTCAGGATAACAAGATATTTTATCCCTTAGCGTATTTCTTCAGGTGAAAAACAACATTGTGTAACATCCACGGCAGAAAAATGATTTTCCAATATACAGTGAAATTCTGTTTTACGTGCCCCGAATTCAATTCATTTTATAAAAATATTTAATTGAATTATGCGACTATTGACAGTTTTTGTTAAAACATATATAGGTTGCTTGTTGCTGGCATTTATCATTTTTTATTCTTATTTTTTTTTACCCCCATTGAAACGGTTTTCTGATCTTACCTTTAATGTGATGACATCAAAAGTTCAAATCTATTTGTATCATTGAAAGAACTAATATATATCCAACAATATGTTTCTAATGCGTGATTTTTTCAATGAAAATTAGTTTTCGTCAATTTTTTTCAAATACATATTTGAAATCCTCTGTCTACGTTTTTTCTCTAATTTAGGGACATTATACGTCCCGTTTTGGCCGAGACAGTTCCGTCTTCTTCATAAAATTGTTTAATTTGTTTCGATTTGGCCCGTCTACTGGTGAACATACTAATAATAAAAACGATATTTTTCAAGCTTTTATTATTTCATCTACCTACGACTACAAAACCCCTTATAAGTTCATTAAATTGAAAAATTCAAAAAAGACGTAAAATAATTATTTAAACGTATTCGTTTGATTTGGAAAAATACAAGAAAATGGAAAAACTCATGCACAAAAAAAAATAATAACGATATTATAAACCACAAACCTTTATATGCTCCGATTGATGGTCGCGCTATCAATTGAGCATCTGCATTTCAGATGTAGAATTTTCAGCATTGACGAAGCGATCCCTGGTCTTCCTGATGCACTGAACACTTTTTCTAAATTATTTTTAAGCACTGAATTTTTTTCCCTAATTAAACTCTCTTCTCATATACAACAATTGTAAACAATTGATATTGCAACATTAAATAGTAATAAAAAGGTGTATAAATTTATTCGCACACGACCGATTTTTTGGAAAGATCGCGACCGACTACCGACAACAACGTTTATCGTCCAACTAATTATTTCACCATCATTTATGGTGCAATAGCAGTGTTTAGTCGGTTGGGACCTTTTCAAAAAAATATTCGTGTTTTGAGTAAATTTATACTTTTATTATTTAATTATGAAATATTAATTATTTACAATTATTGTATGTGAGTGTTTAATTAAGAAAAACTGTCCAGTGCATCAGAAAGACTAGGAATCGCTTCGTCGACGCTGAAAATTCTACAGCTGAAATGTAGATGCTCGATTGATAGTATGGAAATATTAATCAAAGCATATCAAGATTCATGGCTTGTAATATCATTATTTTTCGTTTTCATTGTATTTTTTAAATCAAACGAACACATTTGTTATTATTCGATACCTTTATCTAATTTCTCGATTTTCTTTTTTAACGTCATTCATTTTCTTGTTATTGTAACAATCAATATGTAAAATTAATCGATATTTTAAAAATCAAACTAACCGTTAATGTATTATAAAAAACTAATTACCTATTTCAATATAAAAATTCGAGAAGTCCCCTCAAAAACATAAATACGGGATTTTCCTTTATGTACTTTTGAAACTAAAGATATTTTTCTTTATTATGTATGCCCATGTAATACTAATGTACCTTTCAACGAACTTAACCACATTTTTCCAAATATATACAACAATATCACTAATGATTCATTACATCACAAAACTTATATTACATCAAATTAAAAAATAAATCTACCAAACAAAAACCTCAAACCACGCAAGCCTTATTTCCTCAGGCGCATTATTCGGTCCCCGTGAAAAACGCGATCCCATTTTTGTATCAGCCATCCGACGCGCATCAATATAACCCGAGAGCGAAAGTTTCTTCGGCGTCACGGCGACAGATAAAAAAGTTCGCCAAGTAGTTAGCGGGGCCGACGCCCCCCGGGGGCCCTTCCGAGGGGGGGCGCCCCTGCGAACTTTCGTCCGGGGGCCGGGAGTCTCGACCTTTGTGAGAAAACGGCATATGTTCGTTTGTTATATTTTATTTAGCATTTTCCTTGAGAAATGTCGATGGTTTTTGATTAATTAATGGAGAATCGATGAGTTCTTGGGGTGGATTAGTTTTTTCATAATCTGTTATCATGTTCAATTTGTATTACTTTAAATTCAAGAAAGGAAATATCTGATATACGATTGGAAGTTCCATACATTTTCCTTTATCTACAAAAATAGTACTTAAAATCATTATCTATCATTCGAACTAAATCTAATCGTATCCAACTAACAATCATTCCACTTGTCAACCGATGCATTCAAAAAGATACTACCATTGAATATAATAGTTAAATTTAGTTCTTAATATGAATTTTTTAGTCTTCTCGAATCTATAAAACTTTTATAATTGCCATATTTTCAACAAAATAAATAGATCCAATACTTACCTAACTTTTCTGCTAAATTTAAAATACGTCAATTATTCACACGTAATTGTATTGGCATCAAATATTCACACAATTCAAAATAACTCTGCATCCGCACCAGCAGTCACATTTGCAAAGGGCCAATTATAATTTGGCTGAGTTTGCGACTGGGAAGATGAAACAATTGTCTATTGTGAAAAGTGTTGTCACGGCCCAGTATAATAGCAAGCATAGAATCGAGGCACCAATGCGGTCGCCTCAGGTGAGCAAAGGGGACCCCATCAATGGACTGTTGATTCAAAAGGGGTTGTTAATGTTTTATTTCTATTTATTGTATGGGTAACGTCTGAAAAGAGGATTGAATGAAATAAAAATCCAATCGTTATCACTATATATTTTATTCTTAATCAATCCACCATAGTAAACAAACATCGTGCCGAATGTTTCATTTCATCTACTACATTACTGTCGTACCTTATATGTGACGTCGAACGTGTCAATTAATGCATAAGACATATAATGTAAATATATATGATATTGTATATAACACTTTTCCAAAATCTGTGTGAGTCCACCATAAACATAGAAGTGCATTTTTAATACTCTTATAATTTATCAGTGCAAGTTATGAAAAATTATCTTGTATAACAACTCACAATGCCAGGATGCATTGTATACACGTTTCGATCACAAGCTCATGGAAATGTATATAAAATTAAACCATGTACTCTCTATGGCAAAAACGACACGTAAATGCTAATAAGTAATGCTTTTCAATCGTTCTAAATATTAAATATAAAAGGAAATTGCATGAAAACATAACGTATCTTTGTAAATATATACCTTAGGATAGAACAAAGTGAATAGTTGTTCAAGGTACACACACGATAGAAATTTATATTGAAAAAAAAAACATATATGAAATACATATAAAAAAAGACTTATTAAAGATTTATATCTATCATAAAATACATCTAAGTATGTTACTATGTAATCTAGATTATGATGTAATAATAAAAAATGTAATTAATTACCATTTAATTATATAAGCTCTTGTTTTTCACATTTGAAATACTGGTTTGGATCCTTCCCTTCTTTTAATTATTACACACTCACCATGGCACTCTCTCAATAATACTTCCACTACAAATTATTTTCAATATTAAAAAAAAAGGAAATGCAATTTGATTCGACTCAACTACAATCTCGTCGAACTAATCAAAATATATATCAGTCTAAAATGTCACATAAAATCTACATAAATTCGTACTAAATAGAATTTTAGATTAAAAATCTGCTATATATGTAGCAGAGTCAATTCATTGAAATGTGTTTTTAAAATCAACATTACATACTCTAGATTTCTAGAATATACTTAAAAAGTAAGAGTAGTTAAATTCCTTATTAAAAAATTTAAATTTGACCAATTAATACTAGCTGTATGTGTTATTCTTTTTACCGAAAAAAGAAGGCATACAAAAATAAATAATCAGAAGAAAATCAATAATAAATTACATTGTCGGGAAAAATTGGCGACGCATCAAACAATAATCACTCTATTGGCAGTCATAGTATATTTGTTAAATTTTTCAATAGATTTATAGAAAGAATGACACATTGTTCAACATATGTGTGAAAAATTTAAATAGAAATGCAAAATAGCAACCAATTATAATCATTAATTATACGAAAACATAAAAAATTCATCTCGATACAACAATACAGTTGTTAGAGAAAAAACTTCACAAAATCAAAATAATAAAATAAAATACAATATTAAAAGTAAACGTAAAAATTAAATTTTTGAACTATCACAAAAAGTAAAAAATGTTTCAAATGATTCTTATTATGCATTCGTTAAGATAAATGGTGGTTCAGCCTATAGGTCGGTGTCGTACCACGCGGCTACCTGGTTGTTGTCGGCGGGTGGTTCGGGAAATGCAAGATCAGCTCCTGCACCACCTTCGTCTGCGCCTACATCCATATCCATGCTGAATCCACCACCTATCTCCAGACCTTGCATTGAATCTATTGGTAGTTGATCAAAGCCTGGGGTGAAACAAAAAAAGATTTACATAATTGAACCAGTGTATTGCTACACTTATCATGCGTTTTTCTATCGAATACAAAATAAATTTTTCAAAATAATAAATACCATAAGAAAATTAAACATTCTGATAATATAATACAAGCACGTTAATAATTTTTTTAATTTAAAAGAATAGTTAAAATATTACAAATTAAACTGAACTAAATTATATAAAAAAAACTACGATTTGAAAACTCACCATATTTTTCATGCAAAAATAAAATATGGGAAATATAATATTTTACTAAATAAACAAACGTAAGTATTATTTGGTGCAAATAGAATTCACCTGAGTTTTAATGATACATAGGTCCCTGGTTAAGCTGCTTGAAAAGAGATAATACGAAGATATTTACAACTGAAGAAAGTTCAATAATACTAATATAAGTTTACTCAACGTAACATAATGTAATACTTATAACTACAAATGGACCATTAAGTCGTGCCAATAAACACCATTATAACAAATAAAAGAATCGGATTATGAACAATCATAGTAAGTATAGAAGCTGTTCAAATTCATATGTAAATAGTTAGAGTATTAGTCGCCATACACCGAAATTGTTATTTTAAAGCGGGAAAAAATTTTCTTCATGAAAATGCATTCAAATTTTACCTTGTTGATGGAATGGTTGCCTTGAATCATATAAACCCTCATAACCTGGTTCTGCTCCCAGCATATCCTATTTTACAAAATAAACAAATAAAACCTTGCATACTTTACAAATGACAAATCAACATACAATTTTCGGCAGTTAGAGCTCTTCATTTTTTTTTTACGAAGTTGAAATGCCATAAATTAAATCATTCTCACAATATAAAAAAATATCTAACTCATAAGTGATTGAAAAAAAAAAAATTAAAATAATCTACGTGATCCCAAAAATTTTGCAAAATAAAATTAATGAAAACTATCATCCTCCATTATATTGAAACTGATACACAAATGAATAGCCCGTGCTTATTTTATAAACTGTAAGAGCAAATTTTACAGTAGTGTATTGAGGCTGCATTTAAGTTAGTGATTGATTATAACGCACACTGCAAAATGTTGTCTGTACATTTTTGATAGCAGCATTTGTTAAAAAAAACCGGGTTGAAACCCATAAAAAATATCATATTATTCACAATAAGCTATATGATAAAGATTCTAGTGTTAAAATACAAAAATATTTACCTGAATATCAGGGGCCATGGCTAAATCGTTTGCCCACATGTGGTGCTGGTCTTCTCTGAACAGAGAATTAGTGAGTTCCATAGACAGGCGTTTTCGGTAATCGTGCGGTTTATCTTCAGACATGCGGAACAAGACTGCGGCAGCGTATGTAGCTACACCCTCGTTGCGGGAATGTAAGAGTTCTGTAAGTGGAGCAGTAGCGCCTTCTTGTTCAATCAATTCAGCGCCTTCCTTGTCAGCT
Organism: Hydropsyche tenuis; assembly: GCA_009617725.1. Classification (NCBI taxonomy): domain Eukaryota; kingdom Metazoa; phylum Arthropoda; class Insecta; order Trichoptera; family Hydropsychidae; genus Hydropsyche; species Hydropsyche tenuis. The sequence goes on from VTON01000077.1 coordinate 507,381, forward strand.
GCTAACTCACAAAGTACTCCAGCAGCAACGCGCTACAACACATTTTACATTTAGATACAAATATATAATTCATATAAACATTTAGGGTTGAAAATAATACCTGAATATTTTCGATTTCATTGAAAAGCAATTGCACGAAAATGGGAACAACGTTCTGTTGACGAATAAGAGTCCTGTTGTGAGATTCCCGTGCTAATATATGAAGTGCACCGACAGCTCCTTCCACAATTTCCTCCATTCTCACACCGTCAGCGTATGCTCCAGTTCCTCCACCACCTGTTACAGAACCTCCTCCACTGGATACAGATGTGCGCTACAAACAATTAAATTGTATAAGAAAAATTGCATTTCTCGTTGAAATAAGTTAAAATTTTTATTAACAAATTACTCTTTGAGTATCTTGGAATGCACGCATCAATAGTCTAACGAGATGATGAATTGCACCGTGCTCACGCAAAGGAGAATGATTGGCTTGACACAAGGCCAAGTTGCGTATAAGACCGATCACTGCTTTCACTAATGGCCAACGAGAAGGTGGATGCAAAAGCTTCACAATTACCTAAAAGACATACATGATTTATAAATAATCAATTCAAAACAAGCAATTAATACGTGTAACGAATATTCACTATACCTGCAAACCGTAATTAAGACGTACACCGTTTTGAGCCATTTCAGATTCCACGTGACGAGATGTGAGGTGTCTCAAAGCGCATACAGCTGGTTCAGTGATTTCTTCACGATCACCGGCGTTGACAATGGTGCGAACAAGAGCATCGACACCTCCAACCTGATCAAATACTCATTTAGAATAACGAAATAATACAACACTTTACTGAAAGTGAAAATATTTATCACCTGGCAGACCGTCACTTTGTTACGCTGGTTGTTGCATGTTAAGTTGGATAGAATTCCAGCGGCACAGGTCACAATGTTGACGTCAGTAGATGCAAGAACTTGTACAAGACTCTGCAGGAGCCCTTCGAGTCCGTCAACCTGATTTGTCAAAAATTATAAAATCAGGATAAGAGAATTCATTGATTAATCGATATTCATGAATATTCACATTACATTTACCTTTGTGCCGGCATCAGAAAGATTGCGCAGAGTCCAGAGACAGTTTTGCACTAAGCGTCCACTTGTGTTTCCCAAATGCATAGCTAAAGCTTGCATGCCACCAGCTTCCACAATTGCCGGTTTGTTAGAAGAGCAAACAGAAAGTACCTATGAAAGATATATTGTTTTTTTATTATAATAGAATACAAATGTAAATAAATATTTATTAAATTTCCATTTAAGACATTCACCTTCAAAACTCTTGAAGTTGTCCACAGCAACTTCTCATAATCATAAGAGCGCATGATACGGACAAGTTCAATTGGTCCTTGAGAAGCCAAAATTATCAACTTGGACTCTTGATTTCCATAAGCGAGAATCTGCAAGCAATCTGTTACGATAGCAAGAAACTTGACATTATTACGCTGTAACAAAGCGACCATTTTTTGCAAGCCACCGGCAAGTCGGACAGCCATTTTAGAACCGTCTTGATGAAGGAGCAAATTATGGAGAGTAGTGATGGCATAAAACAAAACAGATTCCACAGGTGAGCTCAAAAGCTTAACGAGTGCCGGAATACCACCACTCTTGAAAATAGCCAACAACCCTTGACGGTGATGAGAGAGGTTGTGCAAGGTACCCACAGCGCCTTTAGTAGTTTCGAGATCGTTACTATTCGATATAGCTCGGACAAGGGCAGCCACCATTTGAGGAGAGTTCATAATAGCATGGCGAGAAGCTTCTTTCTTAGACAATTGATGGACCATCATGGCAGCCTGAGAAACGACAACCTGGTCTTCGTCGTTCAAGAGCTTTATCAATTCAGGTATAGCCCTGGTGGCGAGATCGGCATCATCTTGGTAGTTAATCAAGTTAACCACGGCATGTTTCAACATCTGACTGGGTTCAGCGAGACGTTGCACTGCAGTTGGTTGGGCAGGATCGAATTGAGTAGATGGAATTTCAATTCCTTCTTCGAGAGTTTCAGGAAACATAGCTGCTCGAACTCGCTGAGAACGAGTTTGAGATAGTTGTTGATTCATATCTATATCAAATCAAAACATTTAAAAAATTAAATTTTATAAAAAAAATAAAACAAATTTGTAGATTATATTTACCGTCAACTTGATCTTGAGTAAATCCTTGTGCGAAACCTTGATCAAGATCGAACATGAGTTGATCACCTTCCATCTCGTCATCTTCTTTTCCAGATAGAGATGGAACTTGTGTGGCGGCTCCGGAATGAATACCGGAGTCTCCACCAAGATACGATCCTGTCTGCCAGAGCAGGGTCTGCTCTTTGCTCGACGGCATCGGCATGTCGGCTCCTGAATTTTTTTTATGGGACACTGTAATTAATGAATCACTAATGTGACCTTATTTCACTACTTTCTGATTTTGAACCGAATATAAATCATCTTTACATTCTTGTAAAATCAAAAGATTAAATTTTGGTTTAATATTTCTTAACAAATAAGTCAACATAATAAATTAAGTTATTTCATAAGAATTTTTATTTTTATTTATAAATAATAAATAAAAAATAAAATAAAATAAATAAAATCAAAAGAATCATTGGTGAAAGTTTTAAAAGAATTTTTAAGAATCTTATAAGCTATACAAGTAATATGTTGAGAAACACACTCATATAATGTGGTACATTTTTCCTCAACATGATTCATAAGAAATGAATGATATAAAATGAACTCACTCGTCCTGTTCTGGTTGGGAGGTAGTTGATAACTCATTTTGCTTCAGAAATTAATCAACCTGGAAAATATACAAAAAAAAATTACTTAAAATGAATTGCAACTAATCAATAAATAGAAATATGGATATGTAAATTTATTAAAAACATGGATTGCTCTAACATCTGTGATTTAAAAATTCACATAAGAAATTCGCTCGACAAAATTTCCTATGTTTACAATTGTAACGAAAACATGTACAACACTACAAAGCTATAGTAATTTACATTAATATCGAATTCGAGATCTATATACTCTCTGATAAATGATAGTATAACAGCATAAAACTTTTTATATATATGCAATACAAACATACAGTTGTTTCCAATTTTATGTACAATATGTTTGTAAATTCATGTATTTCAAAGAATTTGTTTACAATCTTATCATATATCTCAACATATTCAAGTATAATTTGCAATTATTTAGGAGGGGACAGGCTACGGACTGTGCAACATACAATTACCAATATAAAATTAAAAACATAAAAGTATGTTTTTCCTCACACAACAAAAGCAAAATTTCTCATGTTGACATTAACGACCTACGAGAAACAAAACACAAAAGCGACATATTTCGGATATAAATTCAGAAACCCAAAAGCATGTTTTTCTCATACAACAAAACATCCATATTGACATCAACGACCCACAAAACACAAAAGATTGCACTCGGATTGATGCACATTTTCTGGGCGAGGCTTCCGCGAAGAGATAATACAAACGTCAGTCAAACGCCCTCAACACACACAATTTTGCACACAACCGCGAACGCGACTACGGCCGATATTGGCGCGCGTAAACACTCCACAGCCGTCAACCATAGATACGAGGCGATTGACACCATGACTCACACCAGGACCGGATTCCTCGAATTCGAGCTGTAAAACGTCAGAGGAGTCAAGGGGGCGCCGATGGGGGCCCGCGAGGGGCGGAGTCCCCGCCGGGCCGAAGCAGCCGCGTCGGCGGCCATGTCCGTCGGCGCTTGTCAAAAGCGAGGGGAGGCGGGGGGCGGGTGCGGTCGCGCTCACCTGTCAGACGGGGGCGTAGGCTCTGGGGGCGGAGCGCCGGGCGCGGCCGCCGCGTCTCGCTTCGGCCTGATGCGGTGAAGGGGCGGAGTCTCGCCTGGGGAGCGATGGGGGCCGAGGAGCGAGGACGCAGAACACCACAAGCCCGGAATGGCGGCCGGGGTGGACACACCTAAATTATAAACACGCCTCGCGAGGTGTTGCCAGGGCGTTGAATTTGTGTTGTTTTTTTAGTTTTTGTGTGAAATTGTACGTTGTAGTAGTAAGGTAGCGAGTTTTAATGGTCGTTTTAAATTTTTTAGTGTGTATTTTTAAATATTTCGTCCAAATATAGGCGGTGTTTGATTTTTGAAAATAATTTGTTTCTGATGTTTGTTTGTTTTTGTTGAATGTTTGTTTTTGAATTGAATTTGTTTCAATGTTGAATGTTTGAAAGTAGAGGGATGTAAAAAAATATATAATTTGATGTATTTTCAAATATTTATTTATCGATGGGTATATTTACATAATTAACTTGAAGGGCGTGTTTAAAAATCTAATGAAAGTTTATAAAAGAGTAACCTAAAAGAACCTAAATCATATTTTTGCATTATCAACAAAAACTTTCAAAAAAAAAACGAATTTTAAAAATTGTTCGAAATAGCGAATTGTGCGAAAGTAGAATGTTCAAAAGTCGAGGGCCCCTCTAATTGTGAGTTTTAATGAAATAAAATTTTTGTGATATCTAAAAAATCTATATATTTAAAAAAATATGAATTATATTTCAAGTTATTTTTAAATAAATAAAATCTTTAAATATTATTAAAAATATGCTATTGTTTTATTACAAATTTTCAAGCTTTTTATTAATTAAAATTCAACATATCAAAACTATAGATTTATTAAAACTTTGTAGTTTTTCCAACAGATGTCTCTTAAATCTTCAATATAAACAGTTCTATTTAAATATTTTATTTACACACCAATTTTATTTATACAATTCATAAAAACGAATCGATCAATAAATTAAAATAAAACATTCCTAACACAAAAACAACCCAACTTCCATCCCATAAAACTTGACCAACATCCAAAACACACACTGAATTTACATCCCACACACACCGTTCCAACCGCCCCATTTCGGCACTCAAAACCGACTTTCCGACCCCTAAAGAGAAAGCGCTAAAGGGAAGAAGAAAGGAAGGAAGGAAGGTGACGCCGCGTCGTCTAGAAAAAGTTAGTTCGTCCCATTTCAGAGAAAACAAACATTGGGCTCCCGTTCCACTCGTTGGATATTTACGCCGTTTCAGCTGTGATACATGGCCTCCGGCCGCCTTTGCATGAATTTCGTCGTAAACCTGAAATTTATGCACGGAGCGTCCGAGCCAAATTAATCTTTTCGAAATGTGCCGCTTTTGATCTATTTTTCTATCGGAATTTATTCTAGATTATAATAGATTCAAAATATAGTGAAACCTCGTTTTTACGCATTTGGAATTCATGTTTTTCCGGTGTTTACAATCAATTTTTGCAATCCCCATTCATTTTAGTACATTTAATACCCGTTTTTACGTTTTTATTTTCCACAATTTTCGCCTGAAATTCTTAAAATTCAATAAATTTTATAAAAACATTTGATTAAATCTACTTAAAGTTACTTGTTGATTTTTATGTTCTTTTTATTTTTTCTATATCCTCATTCAAACGGCTTTCTAATCTTGCTTTCCATATGATGACGTCGAAAGTTCAAATCATTTATAACATCGAAAAAACTTATACTAACCTAAAAATTTGTGCCAAATATGTGATTTTTTCAATAAAATGCATTATTAGCGTAATTTTTTTTAGTAAAAATAATTTTTGACTATTTTATTTTATATTTAAAATCATTGATCCATGTTTTTCCTCTAATAACGTCGGTTCCTTAAAAAACGTAAAAATGGGGTTTCATTATATAAAATTTGTGTCATATCAGACGATTTAAATTAATCATTGTAATAATTTTTATAAATTGACTCAATTTTCATTTATAATTTAGCTCTCATAATCATAATATTTGAATTAAAATGGACTGCTACATACTTTTTGAATTAACATTAACATAATTTATGTTTTCAATATAAAATTATGCCTTTTAAAATATATCAAAAATTAAAACAATAAAACGTGAAAGGAGGCGCAGCTTTATTATGAGTGCCCGAATTTTATTACGCGGTGCTTGACGTTTAATTAACGAACTTGAATATGATTTTAATTAAAATTTTCGAAGCATATATAATAAAATTTCAGCGCGAAAAAACTGAAGTTTAATAACGTCGGAAACTAAAACCGTTCGACGTATGCATTTTAGTACCCAAACTATTTCATCGTAAGTTTCAAACTCATAAAATATTATATCTTTGTATCACTAATTGGTTAAATACCATCATTAGCATTAAATTTACTGAAAAATAAATGATTACGATAATAATGATAATGGCGATCGCGTGTCGTTGCAAAAATGGCGTGTTTAGGGAAGACCGCGATGTTGCGAAATAACTCGATAATGTTTTAATCAGAACGAAATGCAAATATACGAGAGGAGCCCTTAAATTATGGTGTGCTCGGGTGCGTAACGCTGAAAGTGTAATTAAAAAAGTTTCCATACTTAATTATAAACTTTTTATAGGTTTTCGCAATTTGGTAATTGGTTTGGCCGTCGAGGAAAAAAATGACGCCATTTTCATCACGAGCGGGGAACGTTTGTGCGGATTTTTTTGTGGCTTATATTTTCTGGTCCTTTTTGAATTGTGTTTAATTATTGTGAAATGTTCGCTTGGTAGTTTTTGAATAGTTTCTAATTGCTTTTTTGAATGGTTGCTAAGAAAATTTCGTGTACATATGAGAAAAGTAAATAAAATTTGTTATTGCAACATTTGAAAGATGTTATTTATGTAAATTATAAAGGAATTTTGAATTATTTTTTTGATAGTTTTTCATATGTACTTTGAAATTTAGTAATATTGAATATTTTCAAATTTATTGTATTAGATTGTTACTTAAAAAATCGCAAAAAAATATATATACGAAGGCACTTAAAATGATATATTATATTTTCAAGTGAAACTTTTTTCGACATTCAAAAATACATGAAAATATAATTTAATGTTTACATAAAAATTTGCTTTTATATCGCAAAATAATATGATATGATATTATGTAATATGTGCATTAAAATAATCTAATATGTTACTTTTTTTTTATTAAATAGTAAATTTAAATAATTTAATATACGAGTATAATGTATGTAACATATGTATTGCAAAATGTTTCCGAGCTAATTTAGCAACACATTCTTTACGGATTGAAAATAAAACAGAATGTTCGAACCTCAATTAAGGTTCAAGTTCTATAAATCTGTTACTTTTCGGAAAGAGACGGTAATGGTTATAAATAACGAAAACGGAAAACTCTACTTTCATTTACTTTAGAATACAAAAAAAAACTTCGAACATATCGATTATCCGACTACTCGCCTATACAATACAATATTTTTTAAATTTCATCAATTAAACCCTTATTACACCTTATTAACCCTTATTAACCCTTACAACAACTCACACTCTTACTATATATAAAACTAGCGGCTTGTACCCGGCGTTGCTCGGGACTCTATGGAAATAAATTGTGTACCGATTGTAATTATTGTCATAATCAATCGCAACGCCGACACATTATATTCTAACTTGTATGGCGATCGATAGAAAAAAAAACTGAATGCTTACTTTGTTTGTCCGGATTTCAAAGCACATTCTTGCTAAATTTAGTGAAGATTCGTCCATCGGTTTAGGAATTTATTGGATACATACATACATACATACATACATACATACACCGTTTGAGTTTTATATGTTATATATAGATATCAAATTTATTAATTCAGTCAATTTTAAACAAATTTCATCTTACTTAATATAAAAAACACCCCAATCCAATAAAAAAACGACACGATACGTTCTCGCCGCAAACCCCAGAGCCGCACTAAAAAAGCCACATTACACACAAAGATTTCGTATAAATCCGCTTTATCTGAACGGAGTCGAGACCGCCAAAAAGGGGAGAAAAAGCTCTGCTTTTTTCTCCGCACATTCTCCGTTCTGTGTGCTCAGTTAGTTTTTATTCGTTCGGTCGTCGGAACACGTCCGGAATCACTTGGATCGCATTTGTTGTAATTTCGCTGACGCTTTTGCTGGTAGTGTGGCTTAAGCCTGTTCTACACCAGTGCCGTAGTATAGGCTTTCGTTTCCGTCTGCTCGTGGGTGGATGGGAGGGTTGATGCAGATTTGTGTGAACGGCGATTTAGTAGTGTTGTTGGTTGTTTCGAGTCGTTGTGTGTTGTTGAACAAGGCTTTTTCGATGGTATTGGAAGTTTTAAGGTTTTCTTTATGAATAGAGAATGTTGAGAAACTAAATTATATACTGGTTGGAAAATTCGCCTTGAACTTTCGAGGGGTTTTTCATTTATTTTAGTTTCTGTTTGTAATGTTATGTATGATTGTCATTTTTTTTAATGTCCATGTGACATAACATGATGATGGGAATAAAAAATTATCAATTTATCATGCTAGTTTTATAAATTTGGTAACTAAATCAATAAATAGATAGAATTTATGTTTTTTCTATTATAAATATGTTACTGAATCAACAATTTAGTTAATAAAATTTATATGAATTTATTATTTAAAAAAAAATTGAAAATGATAAACTTTTGGTTCAACAAAAACTAATAATTGGAATCAAATACGTGGTTTCTATACATCGAATAAAAAATAATAAAAAACTAATTTTTATCGTAAAAATAAATAAATATCGTATCAAATTATACATCTCACAATATTTTTAACCGCAATAAAAACACATAAAAACCACCAATCCCAAACGCATCAACCTTCCATCAAGATAATTGAATAATTCATAAACTATCAAATGAACAAACATTCCATCAAAACAACTCACCGTACCGATCCCACAACGACTCCCTTTCCCTAAAAATAATCCCCCAACCTTCGCATACTACCTCCTCACATATACGCTTTTCCACAGCGGCACTTTCGATATAAGCGATAAAACAAGCCCAATAAACTTTTGCCGGACCCGGGTTTTCGCCGCCCACGCCCACCTTCGCTACGCGCCCTTCGTACGGCGGACCTTTGTTTTCGCGTGTGTCGGATTCGGCCGGATCATTAAGCCGGACCGTCAGCGATATTACCGGTTGCGGTTGAATAATAAAAAGGCGGGAAAAAAACGGGCGGAATTACAGTTTTCGGGCTCCGTTCTGAGCGGCCGTAAAGTTTTGCGACCGAACTGTGACGATAGTTGTCGGGTTTTATTTTTGGATACCTTTTTCTTTTACGCATTAGAGTTGAGTCAATTTTTTGATTTCATATTTGAAAATATCCATGTTATTATTATTATTATTATATAATATTAGATAAAAATCTTATAGTAGACATAAGTGCAAGCGCAAGCGTGAGCGTGGGCGTGGGCGTGAGCGTGAGCAAATCTAATAAGTTAGGGGAGTGTTTTAGATAAAACTCAAACGGTGTATGTATGTATGGTATCCAATAAACTCATAAACGATAGACGAATCTTCATTAAATTTGGCAAGAATGTGCTTTGAAATTCGGACAAACTAAGTAAGCATTCAGTTTTTTTAATGTCGTTTCGTATACCTGTTTTTTTTCAGTTTTTTCTATCGATCGCCATACAAATTACAATACATTGTGCTGGTGTCGCGATTGATTGTGACAATAATTATAATCGATCGTCGACAATCGGCACACAATTTATTTTCAGAGTCCTGAGCACGCCGGGTACAAGCCACTATAAAAGATAAGAACGAATACACATACATACATAATTCTATTATATTGCACTCGCTAGTTCATTTAATACGCTTACGCTTACGTTCAACATGAAGTTCTATCCTAAAATGAATGTTAATCTTATAAAGTTTAAATACTGTAAGTAAAGTCTCCAAAATCGTCTCACCTCAATCAAATCTATTGATTCATTACATCGGTTATCACTAAATTAATTCCTAGTTATTTCTGAAGTTAAGTAACATGTGACATGTTCAGAAGATTAATAAAATAGAATACGTTAATTTTGAAGCCATATGATAAGTAAAAGCATATATGCCTATGTATTCAACTACTTAATAAGTATTTCCTTTTAACTATGTATAAATTATCTGATTTTTTTAAAATGCCCCAATTTTAAAAATAAATTTCGTTTTACAGTAGAAATTATAATTAATATTTCAAATACTAAAATAAACCTTGGAAATTATAATAGTAACACGTTTTCCGATTTAACCCCTTGATTAAATGACTAATTTCAACCAACATATTGCGTTACATGATAATATTTCAAATGGCCTATATTCCTTCATAACTGAGGTCAAACTAAAACGTGACGGCAAGCATAAAATTTCAAGTTAATTACGGGGGTGCGACTTTGAATGTCTAGTTGATAGCGTCTTGTAAAGGTGAAGATAATGGGGGTTGTATCTGCATGTTGATCTCTTGACTTCAAACTCTTCTAATTAACATAATTATCGCTGCCGAGAAAACGACGACCCCTTTGTTTTATATTCTTTCTGCTTTTAACGACTAGACTTTACCAAGTATTGTATGGACGTTCAACTTGCGGAACTAACACACAAGATTATCTGTAATATTTATTTAGAAATGGGATGAAACGTTATTAAACCGAGATATAGAGCAGAATCGTCGTTGCGTGTTTGTATGTGACCTTTTATTACAAAACGGTGTGGTTTTTTATGTTAGAGTGATGTGTAATAAAATTGAAAAGAATCCGAGCGTGAAATGAAAATTTGAAAATGCGTGCGTTCCCTTGTATACTAAGCTCTCACTTTCGTGCCTTCGGGCTTCAATGTAATAGCTGTTTCCTTCATATAAGATATAAATTTCGGAAAATTCCCTTCTCGTGCAAACACCTCGTTTTTATTGGCTTATCCTTAAATGTGACAAATTATTATCGTTTTTACCATCATCCATTGAAATATAGCTTAAAACGTTATTTTTTCTTTCAATTGTTGAAAATTCATATTTGACTTCTTCGGCTATGAGTTTTCTTATTAAATTTATGTTACCTTTATATTGTACGAGTCATCGTATTCTTCTATAATACGAATTATTGTATCGCATAATATTATATTTCCTGAGAATTGTTCAAGTAATAATGTAACGTAGTCCTTCCGCGAAATCAATTTATCATTTTCTTCAACAATACATAATATTATTCAGAAAGTCTTCAAATATAATATAATATAATAAAATATACCATTACATATATTAATTTATAAAAAATTTCCCACCTAAAATTGTTTCGTTTGCGACAACTAATTTTACCCTTCTCACGAGCTGCAACGTTAAATAAATAAATCGAAGAATCCAAACTGTCACATCGACATACGAATTTATCCATTTTTTACACGAAAAAAAACTTCAATTTAACATCGGGTTAAAAACTGTCTCAGTAAATTCACTGTAAGCGGTCACGTTCGGTTAGCCACACATTTTTTTCGCAGACGATTCGAAATTCAAAAGAGACACACGTTCGCCATAACTTTGATCTTCGGATTATCAGAACATCATCTTCGAGGCAGTATCTATGTAAAATCGGGTAGACGGTATTAAATTCGAGCACAGGATTTATGCAAATCGCAACTCGAAATGAATAAATGTATAAGGAGTTTAATCACTTAATTTATACATCCCCGAGGAGATTCGGCGTCCCACATTCGTAATTCGACTACAATATAACATTCATATGCTCGAATAGTATTGTATATATTTCGTTTTGATAATGCCAGGATTTATCCGACTTACTGGTAAACTTTTCTATTGTCAGAAAAAGAATGGAACTTAAGCATAAAATACAAACAGGCGTACTAAAGGATGAGTCGTTTGATATGTATTACGTTTAGGTTTTGTGGAATTTTGGAATATTTATCGGTCAAAATAGACGAATGTTCCTTTTCACTTTGGGTGGAAGTTCTCGGAATTGTCTCTTGTTATCATAGGATATTATCTAATTTACGACTGAACTTTTACGCAATTAAAATCACCGCTGAAACTGATAACTTGTGCGAATTTCACAATTCAAGTTCGTTTGAGTATGAACTTAATTTTAGAATATACTCCTCGATCCAGGAATTCTCAAAGTGTGCTTTTCAAACTATTGATTTTATATTTGTCAAAGAAAGTTTTTAACGAAATTTTCTGTTATTAACTATCAAATAAATATTTTCGAAATTCAAAACTTTTAAATATACAGAAAATTTTCTCGCCAAGACGATCTGTTCATTAAGTCGGGTATAATTTTCAAATATATTTAAGTTCTTTGATGTAATTCGGGTGGTTTTTGAAAAAGGTCAACTTGACCTTATCGAAATGTGAATTCACACATAATCCGACAGAAATACATTAAAGAACTTTCGACAATTCGAAACAAGATCGAATTTATTAAACAAACCCATCGCAAATTCGAATACTAAAACGTACATTCAATTAAAAACAATTACTCCGAAGACGAACTCACTTAATTTCCAAACGACATCAAAGTACTTTTATAAACTTGAATTCACGTAAAGAAACTCAATTACTATCGTTCATCCGAATTCGAAAATGTTGAGAAGCACGACATTAGATTTACACTGTACCTTCGCCCCGGGTACTCTTTGTTTTCCACGTTAGTGTTTCGTATTAAATAACAATTCGAATTACGGCGGGAAAACCCTTTCGCAAACGCACGTGCGTGAAACTTTCTATTCGGTTAGCGATGTAATCCTCGCCTGTTTTATTCAACTTATGGCCGCGCGTATTTTTCTTTTGTGCGCAATTTTCCGGGGAAAACTCGGGAAATTCATGGCGTTTTCGATCGTCGGCCGAATTTGGCACGTTTGATTTTCGCATTGGCCCATTTTCGCGTCCCTAGCTCTATATCTGGTGTCTGAAATCGTTATCCGATATTCGGTTACCTGTATTAAATTATTTGGTTGGATTACAAATGTATACACACATTTTTTATAGAAAATTCTGTAACCATTTGAATAAATCTGATTTCTGATACGATTCAATAAAATTGAAGTACTTTTTTAACAAAAGAAATCAATATTCTAATGAAGGCTTTTTAAAAATTAGTTTATTATCTTTATGTAAGTAATAAAAAAATCAAATAGAGCTTTTGTCCAAATTAAAAAAAAATGATACTTACACAAACGTGGACTAATTCAGAAACGTAATATTACAAAATGATCAAAGTCACGTTAGCATTATGAAAGGATCATATCGTGGAATTCTCATCGTAATAAAAGCATACCTATTAAATATTTCAACATGAACTAATTATATTATGTTTCGTATTCTAGACGTTAAATTTTCACGTACGTAATACGTGTTGCGAGCAATGGCGATAAATGTATGATTTAAACGTGAATTCACCGCACTAATAATACGAATGTTTAGTTTCATTGTGATAATATTATGTGTTAATACGTCGGCGATATTCAAATTTCTTGGTTGTATACGTTACAAAATAATATTATCAACGGAGATGGATGTTAATTGAACGCTCGTCGAAAGGTACAAATGTTCATATTAAATTCGCTAATTAATATCGTGATAATATTAACGTTTACGTTATATTAACTAAGCTCGCTGAATGATAATTCAATGTGAAACGTATAATGTTTTCCTTTTTGCTAATTAAATATATTAGCTGGTGTTAATCCATTTGAATCAAAAAATATATAAACCTCATATAATGATGACGCAATGCTTCGTATTAATATAATTTCTAATATTAGAAATAATCCAGGTTATGATTTAGTTATTATTATATTATTCAGCTTTTATGGAAGGATAGCCAATTAATCTTCCGGCTATCTAGTTTCGAAAAGGATTTTAAATCTCATTAGTATTCCAAACTTAGATTGCAAACGAAAAGAAAAACTAAATAGTATACCTACTTCACAACTTTACTTTTGAGAAGGAATTTTCTCATCGTAAACCATTGGAAATCATAAATATGATACGCTCTTGGCTGTTTATAAAATACACCATAAAAAAAGCATTATAGATATTTTTATTATTAGTTTTTACACTCCAAATTCAGCTTTTTCATATAAAAATCAAACTTTTTCATATCAAATTCAGCCTTTTACCAAACAAATTAGTATGGGCGTTACCACAAACAAACAAGTAGAAATTGACCATTCTATAATGTATCGATAAGCATATCAATCAAATATAATTTAAAAAATTATTTTGAATACAAACAACCGAAATATACAAAAAAAAATATTTCACTCAACACAACCCCCCCAATTAATTTTTAAATTTCCCAACAACCTCCCATTCACAAACCCCAAACACAAACCCCAACCCCACACACTCACAACCCAAAAATATCGACACGCTCTCCACAAACAAACATCATCAACTATTCACCACACACCACCAACTATCCGACGACATCGCCGATCCAACAATTGAATTAATACTGCCTTCACTTCGGGAAGGCTTCGCCGAATCGATTCGGGGGTTGTACAGCCTACCCCAAGGCAATTAATTCGACCCAAACACCCCGGTTCGTTTACACCATTGGTTCTTAACCTGTGGTGCGAGAGATATCTAGCAATATAAATAAAATTAATTTTATTTAAAAAAAAAAAACGAATTTAAAATTTACGATTGCAATGGTTAATTGTTATTGTGTTTTTTAAAACTGTTAAGCAGACCCGACTGTTTTTTGTAATTATAATTTGATTATTTGTAGTGAACCCTCGCTTTGTTAAAACGCAAATGGAACGACAATAATTATGTTGCTTATGGATTCACTTGATATATGTTACAGTCAAAGTGTATTTACCAGTTCAAATATATTTTGACTAATTAAAATATATTTCATCTAACCTCCGTAGTTATTTCATCTGACACAATGGGAATATAATTTAACTGGTCAAGATCAGATGAAGTGTATTATAACTAACTAACAATAAGCTAGTGTTGACAATACCACTGGCAAACCGTTTCGAATGACAGTCGTACGTATTTACTCTAATTTCTGTCATTTCTATCACCCTCCTTTTAAGAAACTAATTATAATATTATAGTTAAAGGGAAATTTCACTTGTCCACTAATATGGGCCACTAAACGTCATTTTTCCGTTAATATGAGCTCAAAACTAACGTTTTTGAAATTATTATATTATTAAAATCTTTATAATGATCAGGTATCGAAGTAAAATATATACATTGTTTAATACAAAAATTTATTTAAAAAATCTAAACTGTCAAAACCCATCTGTCAAGTTGAAAATATACTTTAACTAGTGAGCACCAGTTAAACTATATTTTCCTCTGTTGAAATACATCCTAACTAGAAAATTTTTATTCGAATATAAATTATCTAAAACGTCAGTCAAAATATATTTAACTGATATACACTTTGACTGTAACGTATATACAACAGAAAAATAACTTACGCAACGACCTCAATACATATTATGTTCCAAAATAAATGTGCGAATATGAAAAATAATACATTTTGCAATAAATTATTTTTTCCAAATTGAAAAATCTAATCACATTTTTTAATGTGGTGCGGGAACCTATTTCCAGATTTAAAGCGGTGCGGCTCACTAAAAATGTTAAGAACCACTGGTTTACACGGATTCGCGAATGTGTGCCATTATACTTCTATAGACACGCTTATGGGGGTTTGTCTGCTATGATTTATCTGCAGAACGGGATTAGCGCGGAAAACATGCGTATACTTGGACGGATTCGGACGGTTGATCGTTTCGGTGGATGTTGTTAATTTGGGTTTTTATTAAAGTCGCGTTGCGGTATCCGCGTCGATTTTGGTTTGTGCGAAAATCTGGGTTTAATGCGGTGAAATTTTGATGAGATTCAAATCCGGTGATGGTGACGGGTTTTGTTGAGGAATTTTGATCGTTTTGATTTTAATTAAAAAAAATGTTAGAGTCGATTTGACGTTTGAGAAAAACTTTTTGTTTTTGAGACGTGACAGATTTTATTGAAGATAATTACTGGAAATAAAAAAGGAAATATAAATTTCAATATTATTTTTTTGAAGCCTGACATCATATAATTACTAAGGTAATTTTCCAGCGGTTGACCTTGTACCAGTAATTGACCATCTGTCATAAAAACGTAAAAAAAAATAAGGCTTTTATTATATAAATGGTAATTTTTCGGAAAGGGTGCGATTGATAGACTGTAAATTACAGAATGGTCCATGGTCAAAGGCTGGTGTATTATCTTATATGTAAGCTGTTGAGTATCAATGGTTACGTATTTTAATAAATTATTTAAAATTAAAATTTCATCATAACTTAACTCAAATCGATGAATAGAGCCCGAAGTATTCAGGATGTTTTTTATCACATCAAAAATGTTTTCAGGCAGATAGAAATCGGCAATTTTCATATTAAAAATTTTTCATATATAATACTTTTTTATGACTTAATTAATTCGTAAAATTAGTAATATTTATATTTGACTCTGATTATGCACTACAAATTTGATTTTACATTATATCATTTCACTCAATATTTATTTAAGTTTTTATCCAATTTAAGACATACAAAAATTTCAAAGATTTTCCGCACTCGAGTAAGCACACATGAAAAATATTGACAGCGTTATCGAGTATAAAACTAAACGAGCTTTCCCTCTCAGCATAAACGACAACCTCTCGAATTACACGTCCTCGAAAGCGCACACGACCTCAACTCGCTTTCACAACATAACAACGCAAAAATAAAATTTCCCGAATAATAAAAAAAAAACCACACCGAAAACACGAAAACTGGAAAGTTTCGAAAGTAGCTTCGTAATCCAGTAGGCTCATTAATATCCGCGTCAGGTCCGCCTCCATGCTAGGTCGTGATTCCGTTTTATATTTGCCGTTAATATAAAAAGTGTATATGATTTTTTTTCGGTATGTATGAATAAATACGAATTCGGGTTTCGATATCACGGCAAATTTAGTACGATTCCGGTTTAGCAAGAGGCGAACGTGGATATCATAATAAATCCCCGCTCGGATATAATGACGTATTCTCGGGGGATGTGGGGTGAAGGTCGTTCTCGTTCAAAGACGGTATAAATATCCTGGGGGTGTATATTCATATTGTATAATATTTATACCGGGAATAATTTTATTTTTTTGATGAAAATGTTTATATTACTTGGTTCATTTTGTTGATCTTTTGTATTATAAAAAATATTGAAATTTCAATAAATTATCGGAAATAGTATTTTTTTTTTAAATAATTGTATATAATATAAGTCTTAGAAGCTTTATAGTGACTTTTTTGTGTTAAACTTTACTTACGCTTCGCGTGGTTGTTATTTATTCTCTTCAACTAAGAAAACGTGCAAACTCAAGTTTTCCTGACGACGAAAGTTTTTGCGACTTTGAAGTTTTTAGCACTACCAAATTTAAAGACGGAACAACTATGTATAATTACAATATAAAAGAGATCTCTACAACGTTTTTGCTGTGACAAAGTCACCGTTCGAAAATCAAATTCGCTCAGAAACTGACCGTTTCGGTAATATTTCATATAACGCTTTTTCGTTTTTATAGTCTTCCGTGATTGAGTATCGACATTGATCGATGCGCTCGTCTTAGATGTGTTCGCTCGAAAAAGTGGAAATTTGTACACTTTTCGTCGTTTTATCGCATTCTTTATAGTTTGTTTAAAATTTTTATCGGATAACCATTCGTCGACCATAAATCATCCCTTTTTCAATATTTTGATGCGATAACCTAGCCCTTCCCAAAATATAAGAAACCTATCGAAAATTCTCAAGATTGTGGATTTAATATTTAAAAAATTTCGTATATGTATAATATTATACATTATACACATATCATAATTTAAAATGCGTTGGATTGCAATAAATTTATACTATTTGAAATGTTTTATGATATAATATATTATAGAATCTATATCGATTATAAATATACATTTTGTCGGATCTGATTCCTTTAATTTCTCACTTTCTTTCCTCGTTATTAATCGACAATCATTTTGTGCAAACTAGCACTATACGCACGCTATATTTGGAAGTGATTTATCATCGGGCTTTTAGTCCTTTTCACTGAGAAAAGAAAAAAATGGTTATTTCCTCTGTGCCTCGTTTTTCCGAAACGTAGGAATGTGTTCACCACAGGGAGATGCCATTAATCAAGTTCCTGTCAAATTTCAGCCTTTTTCGCTGAAACTGCGATAATCTCATCTCCATATCTTTGCGCCTTCAGATCGAGACACTCCAAGATCTTTACAACACTTCAAAATACTCCGACGAGTTCCCGTCTTCGTTTTCACAATGTAACGGCGAACGTTTTATCCGCAATTCCGTTTTTACGTTTGTCGTCTAATGTTCAACGTTTTTGTTCTGTTTTTGACTATCGTCGGTGGCTCGATGGCGAATATTGTTGTAATATCGCGAAACGATGGGAAATAACAGGATGTGTAATGTGAATACGATATCCTTATAGCTGCAAACGCGAAAACCTTTTTCGGCTACGGAATGAAAGAAATTGGATATTTCGCATGATAAAAGATGATTGTAATGTGTGTTTTGTTTCTACAAATGGTATCGTTCAATTCTCCAAACAATATCGTGTGTGTAAACGATTTTCGGCGACCCATTTCGTTACTTAAATATAATATGACGTTAATAAATTCTTTCATACAATATGTTGAATATATACAGATGACAATAGTTCAATTTTGTCCTTATTGATCATTAAAGTTAAACGATTTGTCGTGCCATCAAGTACTTACTATAATAATGTCATATGCTCGCGTTTACGCTCACGATATGGCCTCACCTTATATTTTTAACACTACATCCATTTATTTTTACAAACAGAAACATCACTTCAAAACAAATATCCATTCGAACAGATCGGCACCCGATAAACAAACGATTAAATTAAACACAACAAAGCGATCGCACCGAAACAGTTTTCCGGAATCGCTTCCACTCGGCGGCAAATCGCACACCGACATTTCCCCCCATAACCATGGCGAAGCACAAACACCATACACACTCCGCTATGGCGATACACGCCGACGACGCTAGACATTCCGGCAAATGACAGTTGCAAACTCTCGTTTCTCATTTTCTTTCCGGCCGGCAACGCAAAATGGCCGATCGCGGGCAAAATGGCCGCCGCGGAAGTCCGTAAAGTTCGCAACGGGAAGAGTTTTTTTTTCCCTTGGCCCTTTTAATTGTGTTGTTCGTGGGTGTGCGTCGTCTTGGCGCTCGTTAAACGAGTTGCCCTATAATCGTCTTATGCCTTTGTGCTGCGGCTCGGGAATGGGTTTCAATTTGTTCGTTGCTTTTTAATCTCAATAAAGACTTGTATATCTACTTTTTTGTAATGAAATTTAACCTTTTTTTTTTAATTTAAATTGCTTTTATAGTACCACATGCGTATGTTACGCGTCATTTATAAAACTGTATAGTTTGCATACGACGTAAAATATAATATAATATAATAGTTGCATCATATGTGAACAATGTAGGATGGCGCTTTACTGATATTTTTCAATACTTTACACATTTAATATTCGATTTGATTTTTTTTTCATTGGCTTCCTATCCTAACATTACAAAATTTTTGTTTTTTAGATAACAATTTGAGCTTTAAACTAAAAAAAAAAACAAACCAAACTTAATCGTTGACATTTCCAAGACCATAAAAGAAAGGGGTGTGTAAACGAAGATAATGAAAAGTTAGAAGTTCAAATTTTCTATAAAAACATCAAAAAAGTGCCATACTACTATATTGTTTATATTGTTCGCAAAAGTGTTTTTTGCGTTGTTCATGAACCAAGCAATTTCGAAAACGATGCGTAACATACATAAATCACATTCAATTGTACCATCAAATGTAATTCAACTTTTTTATAAATAATAACAAATATTGTATTCGAATATTTATATAAAGATTTTATAAAGAAGAATATCGATTATTTTTATTTATAGTCTTAGCATATTGAAGAAAATCCGCTTCGCGTTTCCGTAGTCTCTCGAACGTTTTATGCTTGAAAATAAAAGCGGAAAGTAAAATAACGCAAGAACGAAGGCAAAAGTAAGAAAATACTAGACGATAACGCGAAAAGTATAAAAAAAATACACGGGTAAAAGAAAACATCTCAAATCCCTGAACAAGTTTCGGATCTACAGGTCTTTTTTCCCAGTTGCTTCCGCGAAGGCTCCGGCGGAATATCCAATTCACCGCTTTCGTTTGGTTTTTCCCGAAGAAAAAAGTAAATAAATACGCATATTTTTGCACGAACACAAATACGGTGCGAAACTTTATGATTATGCTAAAATTGATATTCATATTTTACGCATGCGGCCCATAAAAAATTCTGGAAAAATTCATTTAGTTTCCGTTATGTTGCAAATAGAAATCCCACGCCTGTATTATAAGAAATCCGACAGTAATTTGATTCATAGATTTTCTTATATGCATTTATTATATCATAATGTTTCATATATTTTTTATATTATATGAATACATTTTTAGGTAAAATTTAGTTTTAATATACTTTTTCGAGTTTATATGCAAATATATGAGCATTTCACACGGTAATGTTGAGATAATCCTCTATTTATCTATACTATTTTAAAACCTAAAGTCTTTCTGTATGCCACGGTTTTGTATAAATCAAACATTGTCCTTTATAGAAAAAATGACGAATGGTCCTGAAAACGTCGTCGAGTAACTTAAAAATATTCCTACGTTGAATGGGTACTTTTAATTCCCGGAAAATGTCCAATAAACGTGCGGAAATTGCAAAAAAAATTGCTAAAAACATCAATTTGGTTAGTTAAGTTTGGATAGGTAGGGTTGCGAACGAAAGAAATTAATTCAAAAAGTTGGGTTTATTTCGCAGCAAAAATATGCATAGGTTGGTATAGTTCAACGATAGGTTAGATTGGGTTTCGGCAAAAATGCGAGAAATTATTTCTAAAGGTTGGGTTAGATTCGCAATGACAATATGTATTTTTCAACACTCCGACAATATTTCTCGTTTCTCTAACCCAACCTATCCTATTGTTTGATTTTGCATATTTTCTTAGCGAAATTGACCCAAGCTTCCGAAATAATTTTTCGAATGAATAACCCAACCTATCGTTTGATGTTGAATATTTTCAAAAGGAAATTCACAAAACCTTCCGGAATAATTTCTTGAATTTCTCACCCAACCTATCCGAACCTAACGTTCGATGTTGGATATTTTCGTAGCGAAATTGATCCAACCATCCGAAACAATTTCTTGCATTTCTAAACCAACCTATCCGATTTCGTCGTTCCATGTTGAATATTTTTAAAGTAAAGTTGACCCATCCTTTCCAAATAATTTCTCGAATTTCTAACCCAACCTATCCGAAACCATCGTTTGATGTTGAATATTTTTAAAGCGATATTGTCCCAACCTTCCGAAATAATTTCTCGCTATTCTAACACTACCTATCCGAAACCATCGTTCGATGACGGATATTTTCATAGCGAAACTGACCCAACCTTCCTGTAGGGCCGCGTCGAGAAGCCCGAAGAGCCTACCTTCTAGCGTTGAGGTCTGGCATAGCCAGTCTGAGTACGCTAGTATATGATTTATAAACATAATTTTCTTTAATATTTTCACAAAAAACTTAAAAGCTTGTAACCACATACATACCACGTGTGCAATGTACATACCACACATTAAATATTCTTATACAAAAAATGAAGACACTTTCACGCGATCGTATTAACTACAAAGTGATTTACGTCCATTTTCTGCAAATTACACCCTTTTTTAAACCAGTGCTGGGAATACTTAGCTTATTATTTTTTTCGACCACCAAAAAAAACATACACACACACTATTCTTATTTTTACACAAGTGCTAATATCTTGCGATCGTAAATTTTCCGCTTTTACGCTACTCGTGTCGCGTGGTTATTATATTCGGGAAAACTCGACCCGTCGCCGAAAATTTTCGCCGATTTTCCCACCGAAGTTTTCCCCTTCCCGGTTGAGAAAGAATTTTTCACTAGCTTTACCCACCGTATAAATATCGGTCTTGAAATAATGAAAAAAACGCGCTTATTGTTTTCTTGGTTCGCCGTGTTTTATCCTATTGCGTGCCTGGCTGAAATTACGACCATCCTGGCACGCGAGTCGAAATTTGAAAACATTTTTCTTATTTGTTTTCGAGAGTTTTTAATTAAATCGACAGCCTATGTATATTATTCATATATAATTTTTTTTAAACGTTTTACGTATATCATTTAATGCTGTACGTACAACTTTTTTGATGTTATGAATGAAGAAATTTGTATAATCTTTTTTTTAATAGAAGCATTCTATTTTTTTTATGATGAAACACAACATAGACATATTTCAATTACGGACTACTAAACTACGTCGTTACTCTACTTCACCCACGTACAACGCTTACTCTTCCCGATAAGCCAGCTCGTTTATATCCGTCTATTAATCTGATAACTTTTTCGACCTTTCGCCTTACAAATTCATAATACAACGAAGCCTAGATAAGCGAAAAGGCCTTAAAATTTTCATACCGTAATGTATGCGCACGTGAAAACGCGAAACGATGTTACGTGCAGCAGTCGAAAGGTTAAAATCGTTTTGTTGCGGAAACTAAAATTAAGGTCAATCGCTGAATCGATATTGTGCAATTTACACACTTTGAAGCACAAATTGACGTATTCAACCGTGGAAAATTGCCTTTGAACTTTAAACAGTTAATGAAATGTACTTGTCGAGATACGCGGTGTGACTGTTTGCGAAAACACGTTTTATTGTGTGTAATATCCTATTTTATGTGAAACAAAGTTATGGCTGTGAACAATCCATTAGATAGTGTCTTCCATTAAAATATCTCATAAAGTTGCGTTGGGGGATTCTCGGAAAGAAAACTCAACCTAAAACCGTATTACGTTTTTTTTATCGAAGACTTTTAAAGTTTTTTCAATAGTCCAAATCGACGTTAGTATATAAAATTTAATCTAAAAATACTTTATTCAGCATTCTGAAAATATTTTATATTTAAAAAAATTAAACAACGTCTTTTCCACATATATTAAATGTTTTATTACATACTAAAACAGTCGTTAAATTCAATCACATCTCCCGTTGACCGTTCAAGCTAACGTCCAGCTAATTTCATTGATTCTGAGAAAAAATATACTGACTTGCCGAAAGAAAAAAGTCTCGCTTTAATGACGTCTCGATTAGATCAAAATTGTTCACAGAAGATTTATAGGTTGTTTCGTTGGAAATTAAATCGTCCGAAATTTTCTGATTTTTTTCAAAGAACGTGTCTTTGAATTATTCGATGTTAACATTGATTAATTGATCAATATTCCGAGCAGAGATCCGCCGAGCGACGTAATCTATTATAATAATTAATGGTCTCGCTGCTAGTTGATTATTAACGCAATTCATGCGAATGCGTAATATATGCGTATCGAAAATAAATTAATTTCGCACGAAGATTAAATTGCCAAAACTTTTTTTATATTAATAATTTTCGAATCGTAATCGATCAATTCTGTCAAGGAAAATCTTCCACAACGCACACAAAAATTGATATTGATGTTCGCAACACGAGAACGTGCCGCGAATCTGCTTTGTACCCATTGAAAAACCTTATGGAAAAAGCGGGCGGTGTCAAGGCTTTCGAAACGGAAAAAAATGAAATAAATAAAAGGCCCTCTAATGAAACGAGTCGAAAAAGCTGAGCTTTTTGATGAATATTCGACCCATTACGGAACGGGCTCAAATTGTGGCGCAAAAGGCTCAAACAAAAAGAAAACTTTCGCAATTTGTTACGACAATAAACGCAATTTTCGAAACACGGAATATACATGTATATAAAATACCTACACGATTGTCGATTGGTGAAAAACTGCTAAAAAATTAATAAAAAAAACATCACAATTTGCGCGAAGAGCTTTCGTCGCGATCGAGCGTTTTCGATATTAAAAATACAGATGAAACGAAAAACAAAAGCTTTCAGACCCCATTCAGGACTCGTATTTTTTTCAGTATTGTTCCGTGCGCTGAAAAATATCGCATTTTACAAAAGCGTCAATGCTACATCGAAAACACCATTATATAAATTGTGCTCTTTGTGCTCGCGTGAAAAATTATAAACATTCGCACGACCGTTCAAAAATATCGCAAAATCGTTTTCAATTGCAAAAAAACACAAAGGTTTATTCCCTTTTTATAATACGATTTAAACATATATTTCGTTTGTAATGTCGACCAATTATTGCGGTCATTTATAATCTGCAGACATCAGACCGAAAAAATCCACGAAAAATACCAAGGGTCAACCTCATTCAGAAATAGCACAAAGCAATATACGACCTCCGGTTAATTGTTTCGGTTTCGGGATTTATCGGGATTTTCCCCTTCACGATCGGATCTCATCAATTGTGCAAATATGGTACACACTCCCGTGTGAAATTTTGCGGAAAATTGCGCACGATTCGATTCCATCGGGATGAGAAAAAAAATGAAGAAATTGTCAAATATTTAAATTGACCTTTTTTCCGGGCCGGTGACTCGCGAGCTTTTGATCTCGCTCGAACGTGCGTTTATCTGTTCTTTTGTCGCATCGAGCAAAGCTTAACGATCCTTTTGATCTCACTTTTTGAAATGATGTGTCTACGTGTCTTTTAAATTGTCGAAATTTTAGGCGTTTGGCGAACGAGCGGGGCCTTGTTAGTGCTCGAGTGCCGTAATAGAACGATGCATGTGGATCCTATTATTTTGTGCTTTGAACATGAAAAACGTACGAATTTTTAAGTAAAAACTTTTTATTTTGTAATAGTATAAATTTACATAGACGTCATCAAAAATATAATATACTTTCATTTACATTTTCAATTAAAAATAGTTATATATAAAGAGCTTTTTTGTATGAACCTTCGTTTGATTAATGGTAGAATTATTTTTATAACGTTCATATACAAATATTTTATTTAAATTTAGCAAAATAAATTAATTGAATTTGCATCTTAACGTTTCAGAAACAATAAATTGCTGAAAAAAATTCAATATTTTCTTTTATTCCAAACACACAAGCGTCGCACAACTAATTTACTTTATATAAATACATTTATACAGTGTCATGATATAAGATTTATAATAAGACTCGTCCCTATTATTTTTCGCCAGTTGGTAATTTATGATAATGTTTTAATGACTTTTCACGCGATATTTTTTTCCGGACGAAATACATTTTCATATCATTACGAATTGCGAGGCTTTTAATAATACGCCATCGAAGAGATCCAGCTTTCGGGGCGGATCGTTATTATGGAAATTGGTTGCGAAAAAATTGGCCCCGCTTAACTTTCCGATGCTTAATGAAGTTAAAATATTTACTTTGCGAAAAAGTTTTATTGTGTTTTTCGCGAAAGCGATTAAAGCAAGGACGGTGGCCGTGGCGCGCTATCTTTCACTTAATTGCCATCGTATTATTAATGATACGTGAATTATTCAAAGTTCGTTTTATTATATTATTAAATCAATATGTATGTTGAAGAAATTCTATATACATATGTGTATAATGTAATAAAATCAATAAAGTAATTGAAGTCCATTCATGCCTAGAAAACCGCGATTGAAACTGGGAATTTCTAATAAAATATTTTAATACGGCTCTGTAAGTCATATCTATGATGATTTGTATAATGTTGATCGTAACATTCGGGCAAAGTGTCACAAACGTTACGATCGTGAAAGGGGCTATTGTAGACGAAATTGGCGGTTGAACGGTTACACAAAATAGTACCCAGTTTACCCTTCATTGCCCAAATTTCGAGATAGAATTAATGCCATCTGTTCCTGATTGTAGATTTTCACGAATTTCCATCAGAATAATAGAAAAACTATCTACAATAATGACACAATAGAACGTAATGTGTCCAATATTCTGGGAATGTTCAATTAGCGTAATATCGTACTTACATAAGGCTTTATATGTTCGAATTAGTTTTATTCATCTGCTTATGAGAGGTAAAATTTAATCTGCTAGTCTGAATTTTAACATGATTACGCGAAGAATACATACAATTTATTTTTGACGTACACTGAAACGTACTCCACGAGCATTTTCAGTAAAATTTTAACAATGTTTGCTCGCATGTTGAAACTTGATTTGTTGAGTTACTGAAAACACGCTTTTAACTTTAACCTTTTACGTAATGCTCGTACGTTATCGAAAACAAGCAATACATTTGGATACGTTCAAAGTAAATTTTAACGTATCGCACATACGATCTAATTACTTAGCGACATAATAAAATAACATTCGTTCGAATCGATATGTTATTTCAGTCGTGAATGCCTAATTATTTACACGTTCCCGCCACAAATTTAATTAAGGGCCTAGTGAAATTATCCATCGCGGATAATTGAACGTTGTTACGTTTGTGTGTATGTCGATAGTTTATGTTTTCCCATATTGCGTATCATCAGAATCAATATGATAATTATTATGTGGAAATGTAATGATCTCGTGCCGTGTGTTATTATAAGGCTGTGTATCTTAATTATACAACAATAGTAATTTTCGTACGTTGATCTTATTCAGAAATGACTAATCGTATACTCGGAATAGTATGTAAATTTGGAATTGTTATGACCTTCTAAATTTTGTTTATTATTGTCCATTTGTAGTATAGTTTTATGAAATGCTAGTTTCATATCATGTAAGTACCTTTCAAATTAATAAATATCCAAACTTTATCCAATTATATTTCATTTCATTGTTACACATTTGTAACATTACCCCAATTTAAAATTAATACCCCGTTATATTGTAATTTTTATATTAAACAAATTTATTTATTATTATTATATTTTATATTTTTTATCATCAACACATGAAACTTATATAATGTTCATTGAAGGACAGAAAATTTCCGATAAACCATCAAAAGTTCGAACATTTTGCCTTATCGTATTCGATAAAAAGAAGACCTATCAAGAAGTTCGAATATCAAAAGCCATCTCTTACCAAATGATCCAAGATCGATAACGTACAAACACGTCCATCTACAAACTATTTCACTTTTCACTTATCTTCAATGAACAACAAAACCAAACTATCGATAAAAATAATACAACCTAATCAAAAAAATCTAAGCATGTACGATTTATAATATTACAAATGTAACGTTACATATGCGCGTTACCGTTACGCAACGTTTTATTCATAATAAGCAAAATGTAAAATATTAAAATTAAAAATTATTATTTTATTTTATTAGAATGCATCTTCCGTAAATACGCGTTGCATTACATATGTAACGTTACATACGAGTGTTATCCAGGGCCGGCTCAAAGGTGCAACAAAGTAGGTTCGTGCTTGAGGCGCCATAGTTAAGAGGCGCCATGAGGCGACCTTTTTTTATTAAATTGAAGTAAAAAAACGTGCTCATTTTGAATAAAAATTTGTAAATTTCCGATTAAAAAAATTAATTTTTTTCGTTTCATATATTTTTAAAAAATATTGCCATTTTCAACCTTTTTATTATTTTAGAAAAAGGTTTTCTATAAAAGTCGATTTTTGTAAGTGTACGGTTTTTTTCGAAAAATATTGTTGTTTTTTTGGAAAATATTTAAAAACTATGGGGGGAGCACTGAAAATCAATCTGCCTAGAGCGCCTTATACCCTCGAGCCGGCCCCCTTTTACCATTACGCAACGTTTCATCTATGAAAAACACAATATCAAAAACAAAAACAAAATATGCACAAATCTTCGTCGGATACACATTGCATTACATATGTAACGTTACACATGCGCGTTACCGTTAACCGTCATCCATAACAAGCACAACACCAAAAAATAAAATACGTATACATCTTCGTCGGATACGCATTGCATCCCATACATTACACACACGCGTTACCGCTACGCAACGTTTCACCTATGAAAAACACAACACCAAAAAAAATGTATACATCTTCATCGGATACGCGTTGCATTATACATATAACGTTACCAGTGGCGGCTCGTCCTAATGGGCTGCGGAGCTGCAGCCCTCCCTGTATAAAGTTTTTTTTTTTCAATTCTTATATTCATCTTGTATAGATGTATAAATGCAATACATACTTTGATTTTCGTATGTGTTGATGATAACGTTTTCGAAAACATGTGTACTATTTTCAATTTAATTGTTACAACCCCTCCACTACAAATTTTCACGATCCGCCACTGAACGTTACACACACGCGTTACCGTTACGCAACGCTCCACCTACAAAAACCCCAACATAAAATAAACAAAAATAAAAACAACAACAAACACAAAAATAGAAAACGCCCCTCATAGTGCGGCGAGGGGGTGGTGTGCGCGGAGCACAGGGGCGGGTTCGCGCGCGGGGCAGTGGGGCGCGCACGCTGCATCGATCGGCGCGGGCCGTGACCTTGACCCAGCGAGACACGGCCCCTCGCACGGGGCGACAACCCACCCCCGGGCCGGCGCCCGCCCCGAGTCCGCCCCTGCCTGTCGCGGGGCCGATGCAGCCCGCGCCATTCACGGGAAATGGCCGAGTGCACTCCCGGCGGCCATTTTGAATGCGTTGAATCTGTTGCGAGGGGTTTCGGTGGTTTGGGTTTTTTTTTATTTTTATGATTTGTGTTTTTTTTGGCACTATGGTACTGTTTTTAAGTTTTATATGCTATGGTACTGTTTAAAGTTTTCTATGCTATGATAGTGTATTTGTAATATTTTATTTTTATTTTAATATACCTTATACCTTAATATATAATTATAAAAAAAATAACATTTATTATCTTATGCATTATATTCGATTTATTTATATAAAACGAAACTTTTTTGATAGTATCGGATATTTTGATATATTTCCTTAATAAATTTATTCTTTAGTGATGATAATTTCAAATACTAATTATATCATCCGCCTAATTCGCCTCTGGTAATATAAATATTTACTTGATGAAAATTTTTACTTTCAAACATTAGAAAGTTGACAGAGTTATTATAAATTAAATTAATTTAAATATCATCAGCTTAGCTTTGTTGAACTTTTTGTTTGACAGCGATCACTAAAGTTAAGCGACTAGTACATATATCGTTAAATAGATACTTAACTATTCACCATGGCGCTATAGAGAAACCTGTTATGCCATGGTGATTATTTGATTGTGATTACTTTGATGTAAGTTAAATGTAGTTCCCAGTAAATTTAAATGCGTCACCCGTAGTTTCGCTTACTGTACCCAATTAAACCGGCTCAGAAAACTGGCATAGAGTAGGATGCATATAACTACGCTCCCCTTTGATATGATGATATATTTATATTAACATAATTTTCTTTATAAAATAAACTTACAAAAAAATTTTGAAACCATTCAACAAAGGATAGTTTCAGCATCAAACTCTTCAAAAGTTACCTTCCAAAACTTCCAACGTCAAACCCTTTTCCCGGATGTAACACGATAAAACTCATCCCTCAACCACTTACAAACTCCCAAAAAATTTCCATACAACCACCGTCACATTACCATCATATTTTAATATGAATCCGATAACGAGCGTTCATCGTCACCACAATAAAATCGCTTACGAAGCGCTGATTACCCGGTGCTAACGCGTCCACGATTTTCACATTTCATTATAAATTCAGCATCCGTTGTGTTTTCGCGTCGAAATTGCGTTCCGGAACGCTGTTAATATTTTAACGAGCCTTCAGGACAATCCTGTCCTATTTTTAGGGACGGGCCTTCAGCGTTGTCCTCAAAAACAAATTATACAATGCCACGATCATTTTGAACTTCGCCCGAGCGTTTCGGAGTTTCCTTAAAATTTCAATTAATTCGAAAGCTCGATCGGTGTACGATTGTTGTTTGTACAGTATTTGAATTATTTAGGTGGGAAAATAAATGAAACCGGAAGTTAGTCTATGTATATTTTAAGGTTTCGGAATTCTATAATTATATTATTTGGGATATCTTTCAAATTGAATTTCGCCACAACTCAAATTTGTTTTCCGGCAAAATCCCGTTTTGCGTACGAGCATTAGTTTGAACCTTTCACACCGTAATGGAGTCTTTTCTCCTTTCATTACAATAGTTCGCTAGAAATCTTCTCTATTCCGTGTAATTAAGTTTATCTCTAAAGCAAACCGTCGCGTCCTATTATTATAGTTCTTCTGCGCTAACAAGATTAATTGTTTCTCTCAAAGTGTCTCCATTTAATATAATATTATAGTATATCCTCACGTACACACGAACGGAATTTGTGAATTCACCGCAGACGAAATTTACATTTTCTTTTTAAAACTCGGAAGCGATTTCGTTGTCCTAATTATCATTTCTCTTGTACACTGCAAGTCATGAATAATCATTTCTCCTGGGTACTTCTACGTGCTTTTTCACATAGTATTTTCATCTACATATAATATACAGAAAATTTGACACTATGTTCTAAAATATTATAATAAATATCCTTATCATAGCCATAGTCTCTGATATAAGTTACCTTTTTTCATTACAAAAAAAAAAGATCGGAACTTTCTATGATCGAAGGGAAGCCCACCATCCCGCCTATTACATGCACCCCACTCTATGCCAGCTTCCTGTAACTTTCTATGATATAAAAAAATATGAGAGAGTTCTCATATAACAATAATATATAAGAAAGATCAAACACTTTTTTTATGCGACATAACATTTCCAATTACCACTTATACCAAATAGTAACTCAATTCGGCAACAACAAAATCTCCACATTAACCGATTGCGGACGCGGGCGCACGAAAACCCCGCAACGCCGAAAGTACACTTTACGGCACATGTGCGATAATCGCACACGTGTCCATTAAATAAATTATGAAAGTCGGACACGACAAAACGACCAAAGTGTCGACGAGCTCCTTTTCAGCACTCCGGATGCTTCATTTATCATTTACGAACACGCGGCGCTAAGGGCCGAAGCCTAGGGCCCGAAACTCGCCACGATAATAACATCCTTTCGAATTATTCAACGTATAAAAACACGGCATTATATGGACGCGTATAATATAATATAATGGCGGTTTTCGATGTGCGTCAGATGCTGACCAACGGTGCTGGAATTAATACAAATTGGGCTATCTCTATGCATCGGTCGGTTCGGTCCGCTTATGGTGGGTGTGGGAGAATATTTTCGGATATGGTTGTCGATTTTGGAAACTGGAATTTCCGTATTCGAAGTAAATTCGGACGCGTTTGGTCTTTATTCGTGCGAAAGGGTTATCTTTATTATGCAACAAAATTCGATAATAAAACGAAATGTGTTGTGCAAAAAATATCTTTTATCTGATGGAAACATATCAATGTATTTATATTAAAGAATTATTTTTATTTAATTAAAATATATTCAATATATTATGTATAATCAAATTTATGAACGGTTTCATAATAAACGTATAAATTCAAATGCTTTTTCCTTGTGAATCATGAGGGCAAACTTCGCGAAAACGTATTGAATTTATCGCCGCTATCACTTTCTAATAAATATTCCTACATTTTCGTACCGGTAAAAAATCTCTACACAGGTAGAATTTTAACGAAATAACGACACAAAGAAAAACGATATACAAAAAAATTATACACAAAGCGAACATGTAACGCAAAAATAATATTAAAGCATCTCGTACACGTTCCGCTGCGAAAAAGATCGCATTTTTTTCTCGAACCGTAATACAATGGTTTTGCTGACTCTGTACGAGGAAATAAAATAAATAATACGAAAAAAAATTGCGTTACATATGCTGAATTTCGCTTACGTTTTTGGCAAATTCGTGGGGTCGAACAAAATGAAAATATCATTCGTTTCGTCGTATTTCATCCGAATAACGGTCGGATAAATGAGCGAAAACTCTAATTTAAACGGACGTCCGTGTTTCAATTCAAAATTTAATTTATATTTATATAAACCGTTTATTTTTATATTCTATATTAAAAATACATAATTTAATTTGCATTTACGTAACATAAGCCTTTGAGTGAGTAATGTTTCATAATAAAACAAATTAACGCATTTTTTCCATTATGCATGATGAGCTATTTGTATCAAAGCAATATTTATTTTGCTGAGTATACTTTTTCGAATCAGGATACAGAAAATGTTTGTAATTACGTTGATAATGTTTTAAAAGGAATTTCATCTCAAATCTTATAAACGTTGCGTAAAAAATGTAAGCGGCGACGAGAAATTTAATCAAAGGAACTGCCGCGAAATTTTCTCACACTGATTGCGGACTCGTTGAGGAATTCCGAGAAAATTTTCGCAAATTATATTCAAAATTAACGTTGAGCAAATTTGTGCTCTGAAATTTTCAACTCTCATTCATGCTTATGTGGTGTTTATTTTTTCATATTTTATTTTTTTGCGCACTTCAACCTAGATATACGATGGCGCTACTTTTAATTAAAATTTCAGAAATATTGCACGCTGCATGTTTTAAATAATACACACCAGTTACGTGGATCGTAAAATTTACAAAAAAGTGCAATAACTGTGCACTAAATTTAAAGAGCCTCCTGTGAACGTACGAATATAAAACAATACAATTGCTCTGTGGCGGTTTTTTTTTATCAAAGCGATGAAAATTTCATAAAGAATAAGCGCAAGGTTTTAATTTAATATTTCATATTTAAATAGTATACAATTGAAATTATATCATATGAAGCGTATATAATATTCATCACAGAACAAAGGATTTCCGATATTAACGAAAGTTCAAAAAAAATTCTTTTTCATGTGTACACGCAACTTTGTAATAAAAGAAAATTTGCTTTCAAAAGTAAAATACTAAAAAACCATTGTTTTTTATAGCCAGAAAACTCAATGATTCTATTTAAATAGTACTCTAAATCATCCTTATTTCAACTTCCCCACTTGTGACTTAACTTCAGTAATCGGTGAAACTTTTGCCTTCGACAAAGCACTATTGACATAAATTTAATTGAAACAATCGCTAAATCATATGTATTTGATAAAATTTTCATCTGAAATGGAGATACATTTAAGAATCAAATATTTATTATATATTATATTAGTACATACATTTAACATAAAAAAACTTTTTAATACATTTTTTTGAATATCAATATCAAATAACTATACCTCAACGACATAAAAATCATATAGCAAAACCGAACACACTTTCGAATTTAATATTCAAAAAAATATATACCAAGTACCCCAAATTACACAAAATAATCGTATTTTCGAAATATAGACACGCATCCGCACACGCAACATAATATATTTAAAGGTACGCCAGGATTCACGTAATATTCCTGGAAAGGTTGTTATCTCGCCAGCGAATAAGACGGTCCTTTCCGGATTTCATCTATTATTCCCTATAGATAAAGTGTTCAGATATCGGGCAGGATACCCTACCGACATTCTGCCGGGTCAGGATCGTAAATATAATAATTTTATACGAAGAGACCGCTACTTTATGGTGGACGTTATGTACGTTTATATACCCTATTGCTATCGCGGTTAATTCGATAATTAACCAATGTCATGCATGAGGTTTCGACTATTATATTATGTATCGATCTAATTCGTTATATGAAATTATAAGTAGATTTGATCTATGATGTTTCGGGCGTGCTCTTAATAGTTTTAAGGTAATGTGGCGCACGTGTCGATGTATAAATTTTGAACTTCCACAAATTGATTGAAGAGTAATTAGCCGCCGAAACGCGATTCATTAAACACCCACACTGATAATGTATACAATTTATATGAAGATTAATCGCTTCGTTGATCAAATCGAAGATTTTCTTTTGTTTTCGTGTCTAAAGCACACATGTATAACAAAGCCACAAGGCATAGAACTAGATTTTAGCATTTACGTTCCCTCGCGTGACTTTCATACCGACCTTCGTTGTCCTATACTGCGCCAACGAAAACAACCACAACATTCGATCCATAAAAAATACACATAAAATAAGCCAAAAGCTTTCGTTTTTGTTAAGTAATGAAATCACTTGAATCTTTATATACGATCAGAAATGGAAATCCCTCTCGGATTGAGCCGGAAAAGATTCACCGAATAAATATTGTACATAAATAGAAACCTTAGTATAATTGTTCGGTAATGTTTTTTTCGCATATTGAATTAGTAATTCGAAGTTTATTGATAGTTACCAATATTTCACGATGTTCATTATTAATTAAGTATCGAAGTATTCCGAACCTCGATAAATTGTTTCGAGTATAATTTATACATTTAACGAAGTCGGATGTGGGCGGATGAGAAACGTAGGGCAGTTTCCTTTCCACCCTAAACTATAAAACCCGATAAAATTATCGTACATATTTCGAGTTTTATTGCGGTCGCAAATTTTCGAAATGTTCCAAAACGCCTTGCTTTAATCGTTCCACGGAAAAGTGAGATTTTACAGTCGATAAATAATACAGAAGATTCAAATTGTTTAGTACTTGGAAGATTTGAATATTTAAATTTCGCTAAGAGTCTTTATATTTTTTATATTCGATTCACGTATTTTTACATTTTATTTTTATTTAAGTAACACATATATTTTTTGTATTTCTATGCGAGTCCCAAGGGATTGACACAATAAAGAAGTTTTTTTTCAACTATCTTTAGTGGTATATCTGAAAATATTCTGTTTTTTTCATAGCACAAATAAGCAAATGTATTGATCGAAAATTTTTGATAAAATTTTTCATTTCACCTTCAAACAAATGTATTGGCGTTTTACCGCATTTGAATTTTCACATTTTCGAATATTTTTCTCACGCGATTTTTATTCACATTGAAATCAAAAATCACAACATCGAATTAGCATATCAACAAACTCCATATCCATAAACATTGACCACACTTCCCTTAACACACATCCCTCCTAAATTACGCTCCCATACCTCGCACGAAAGCTTTCATCAACGCAACCATAAGAAACGGGCATTTGTCACCAACAAAGCCCTCATTGTCAAAGGACCTAATTAGAGATAGAACGTTTGAGGGCCTCACATCACACTAGGGCCGATCCATTCGGCGACATAACGGACGCGTAAATAATCCGAAACGTCTCATTGTTTGCCAGACACAAAAGCATTATCAAAGGAGAGTAATTAATTTGATTGCCACCATCTTTGGAGTGTTTTGTGCGAAGGTTGTAGATGTTGGCGATAAGCGCGTCCAAGTGGTCGTGTGTGTACCCTTTGATTCGTGTTTGCGAAGAACTTGTAGTCTATGGAGTTATCTGATGGTTTTGCAAACAGGTGTTTTCGTTTTGGACTTTTTTTCGATCTGATAAAAGTTCTCGTTTGGTTAATTACAAAGTTGAATGTTCTGCAAGTTTTATCGATGATGGTTGAATCATGTTTCGTTAAATTAATTTCGTATTCAGTGACTAAACTTAGATTCTAATTAACTATTATAGTTCGTTTGTATTATTGTTATATAGAAATATAATATAAAAATTTTCGGAAATTCGGGTCATGCATGATTCTAATAGTTTGATTTTGATTCATATGAAAAATTTTTCAAATAAAAATCTTCGAACTAGTTTATTAAATTTAAAATTGCAGACATGTACAAAACTCGACATTGTAAAAATTTTTGACAGGCACATTTCATTCCCAGTATTTTTCATATTAAGTTTTATTTAAATTCACGTTATTTACCAAAATAAATATTTCATCACTTAATTTATTAAAATTGAAATTCAGCGAATCTCAGAACTTCGCAATGAGCACGCAAAAAATCCCGAAAATTTTCCCGCACGCCCTCGTCGTCCACTATTCAAACGCAGATTTCCAAAAAAATTCCAAATAAAATTTTTAAATAAAATATAATAAAATATTTGGAGAGACTTCCGAATACCTCCCCCATCCAAGGAGCATTTTTTGCGAATTCGGATTTTTCGCAGCAGGCGCGAAAGCGTCGTAGGATATGGAAATTCTTCGATGAAAGCGAGCGATGCCTCGTCCTGGGTGACGGAACTCGTTTTATATTTGACATTTCGAGATTATTATCGGGAAAATATCTGGGAAATGTCACGGGAAAAGCGCGCTCTCGCTTATAAGCGATGGAAATTCGAATGAAATTTTCCAGCTTTTCACATGGGCCTGCCGTAATAAGATACGCTCGCGGTGAATGTACACTATATTTTGTATATCGTTTTCATATGAATCGCCAATCAAATTGTACAAATGTATTCGCAAATATTGGTATCTACTATTTTTTTTATTTCGATCATATTTTCGTATTCGATTTTTTTTATTAGTCAAAAACAATTGCATTATAAAATACATTTTTGTTTTATATTCTCAATTACTTAATCTAAGTTCTATTTGTAAAATTCGAAAAACAAAACAATTCTCTTGAGATTCATAAATTTATACTTAAGAATTTTTTTTTCAGATAAAAGCATATCGTAATAAGACGTATTATATGTACTTGTAATGTTAATTTGAAAAATAAAGTAATTTAAATAAAAAAATTATCTCATGAGACTGAAAGTTTGCCAATCGGTAAAATTCAAAAAGAATAATCTAAATATATTTTTTCATAATTTTAATACCTTCCAAAGTATCTATTGTATAATATTTTTGTGCTTCATAAATTTTCAATTAAATTGATGCATTTATACAAGAGCAATCAAATTAGTTGAAATTTAAAGCAACAAAAAGATGAAAACGATTGTTTTCAATAAGTTAAAAACTTTCATTCCAGTCATTTTTGGACTATGAGAATCCAGAAATGTGTCGTACACAAAATTTAATGCAAATAGCTCGAACTTGAATTTATTTTGGCAAAACTCGGTCCGATCGGAAGGAAATTAATTAATTTCATAAAATTCGACTCTGCTGCCAGAGACGTCTCTGTTTTGTTTTAATCAAAGAAGAAGTCTGGCCGAATCGCGAAAAGCACTTGGAACGGGGCCCACAGCTTCCGTTAATTTGGACCAACTTTGATTTAGTATAATTGCTGTTGGAAAGCGATGGAGGGTGGCGGAATGAAATGTATGTTTTTCCGCATTTTTCCCAGTTTTCCTCTAGCATAAAGTGCAACGGCACACGTATGTTGGAGAGGGAAAGCTTCGGCCATACATCATCACCGCTACACAGGCGAGAGGGAAAAAAATCAGGAAGTTCTTGTATTTTCGTTTTACTTTTTTATATAAAAAAAAAAAAGCATTTTTATGTAATTAAAAATGTTTTTGTGATCATTTTGATTTATAATGAAAATCATAATAAAAATTCCATTACATGACATGATTTTTTTTTCTTTTCTTTTCCATGTACTAGTAATGAAAAGGTAGCTCTGAAATAATTCAATACTTTCCTAAAATTATTATCTTATTATTATATTTTGGCAGCTACATACATAACAATGTAAATTTAATAGAAATAAATAATGTTAAATCATGATTACATAGGAGGGGCAATCGATTTAAAACTGGACAGGAGTTTTATTCTTTAGATAGCAGGTATTGCAAATTATTTTTTCAGTTTTCTATTAAGTTAATCTTCATAAATTAGCTTGCCAAAAATTTTTGTGCAAATACGTTTATTTCTGTTTTATAACCTATTTTTTTAACGCGTATTTTTAACCTCTGATCATCACACATTCTCTAAATAATCGAATAAAAATTCTATCGATATTAAAACATATTAAAACATATAAATACGTACATACCAAAACGTGTCTACGTGTTTACATTCACGCGTTTTCACTCGCTAATTACTCACATTCACGCAAACTATAGAGTTTCACCCCAAATTAAACAATAACCAACGTATTTAACACATTCTTCATATCGACCTTTCTCATTCCTCATCCCTCATATGGCGACTTATGGGTCACAACTCTTAACGCCATCTTGTCCTGTTGATGAGATGATTTAATGATTTAGCCACCATGCCGACTTGGGGTAAAACCTGTTATGTGATGGTGGTGTAGTTGTATTTGTGTGTATGTTACAGTCAAAGTGTATTTGCCAGTTAAAATATATTTTGACTAGTTAAAATATATTTTATCTAACCTACGTAATTATTTCATCTGACACAATGGAAATATAATTTAACTGGTCAGGATCAGACAAAGTGTATTATATGTAGCTAACGAATTGTAAGCCAGTGTTGCCAACGCCACTTGCAAACCGTTTCGAATGACAGCCGCACGTGTTTACTTCGGTTTCTATCATTTATATCACCCTCTCTTCAAGAAACTAATTATCATAGTTAAAGGGAAAGGCACAGAAATTTCGTTTGTCCACTAATATGGGTCACTAAACGTCACTTGTATAGGCTCAAAACTAACGTTTTTGTGATGAATGCATCGTTGAAATTATTGTATTACTAAAATCTTTTCTATATTCAGGTATAGAAGTAAAATATACACGTTATTTAATACAAACATTCATTTGAAAAATCTGAACTGTCAAAACTCATCTGTCAAGTTGAAAATACACTTTAACTAGTGAGCACCAGTTAAATTGTATTTTCGTCTGTTGAAATATATCTGAACTAGACAATGAGTATTCAAATACAAACTATCTAAAACGTCAGACAAAATATATTTTAACTAAAGATACACTTTGACTGTAACATGTACACAAACAAAAAAATAAAGTAAAATATCATTTTTATATCAATAAATAATATAAGATATCATGATCATTGTCGACCAGTTTAGTGTCCACTGCAGGACAAGGTCTCCCCATCAAATATTGGGGGTCTAGCTATATGTAAGATATCAATCGACACAAATTTCACACATTATCCGATCGAATCATCACAAAAACATCACTCGATCGCATCACACTACATTCTTCGACCTCTTAACTTTCCAACGTCACTAAACTTAACCTCACCCCAAATTAAACTTGAAAAAAATATGTATATATGCGACGTCTTAGTTTGTAAACGAGCTAGGCCCACGCCCACTTAGCGCCCTGTTGTTTCAGTGGGTGTGCTAACACAAAAGCAGAAGCAAACAGACGTCAGAATACGGGGCTTAGCGTTTGTTGGATCAGCGGCGTCTTTAATTGGCGAACGGACCGCGTCTCATAAGCTGTGTCTTTCGGGGGTGTGTTTGTGGGGGGTTGTCCAAAGTGTGGGGCGCGAGATGTGGGGGTGTTGTCGGTGGTCGTTTGCAGATGTTCGTTTTGTTTGTTTTTGGTATTTTTTGTTGTTTTCGGGGATGATTGGTTGTTTTTTTTTGTTTCTGTGTATATCGCTTCTCGGTCTGTTGGTTAATATTAAATTATAGTGTCTGTTCTTATCAGCTTAATATCTGTTTCTGTATACATATGTATATCGGAATTGATGTTTTAAATTATTCGTAATAAACAATAAATGGTTGTTTATTTTTTTGGCATTGATTGAATAAATTTTAAGCTAACATATCAAATTATTGAAATTAACTTTTTGTCAATTTACAATAGATTTTTTATTGATTAAATTATGAAGTTGTTTAATTTTTTTATTTACACACTTTGATGATTTGAAATAATGTTATTTTAACTAAAAAAAATTACACAATACTTAAACATTCTTTTCAACGTTTTAAAGACTTGTATAATTCGGAATACAAATTCTTATGCAACATAATTTGAATTTTGATATCTTCACCGTGTATATTTATGCAAAATTTTCTCATTTATAATATCAAGAGAATATTGCATAATATCCATTTTTATATTTTCAACACTCACAAAGTATGTTATTATATCGTTACGAAATATTATAAAATTAACACAACCAACCATTTACATATATTATAATACGAAAAAGGAATCCAAATTAGGGTGATGTCCCACATTGAGCATAAACGTGAGCGTGAACTTATGCATTTTTATAAGACCACCAAAATATGGACTTCTTTTTTATTTCCTTCGTTTCCGCATTTCTTCCTTTTCATGATCTTGACAGTATCAATGGTTAGGTTAAGTTGATTTTTTAGTTTTAAACTCTGATTGTTATCTATAAAGATAAAGTCTCGTTAGATAAAAATAAAAAAGAAGTTCAAATTTCGAGTAATGAAAGCGTTTAGTTTTGAAATACACCCAATCCTTTTTTACACGAGGGATAGGTTCCAAAGACTACCGTGTAAAAAAATATATGATAACCATATAAAAATTGGAGATAGGTTCCATCAGTGTATAATATTTGAGTATAACTTAAGAGCCAAATGTACCTTATAAAAAATGTGTAATGTGAAAAAATTTCACCATTTAAAATCATCAAAAAACATCGAAAATTTATATTTAAAAACTATAATTACATACATATAATTATAATAATATTTGGAATCTTAAATCACTGAATCTTACCATTGTGGCATAATAATACTTTCTTATATACCGTGCAAAGGTGAAAAAACCGTGTAAAAAAAATAATCGGTTCTTCTTCCTTGAACCGGTTATTTCGGAATCGCGTAAAAAAACGTGTAAAAATAGAATTGAATGTGCATCAAAAAACACCATCTCCCTATACTATTCGCATTCGTAAAACTATTTTGCGCCGTACACAAAACAAGCAATCCCACATAACAAATCACATAAAAATCTCTATCCCACAAACCTCATCCTCCACCTCCGACACAATTTAACCAAACCCAACCAAAATCAAAAATTAACAAAACTGACCACCCCCACTTCCTCAAAGCGACGACCCCCCTTCGCATATTCAAGTTCACGAATATGGCCGACATATTCCTGGGCTTATGCAGGTTTGAG
The DNA here is from genome assembly GCA_009617725.1 of Hydropsyche tenuis. Taxonomy (NCBI): domain Eukaryota; kingdom Metazoa; phylum Arthropoda; class Insecta; order Trichoptera; family Hydropsychidae; genus Hydropsyche; species Hydropsyche tenuis. The sequence goes on from VTON01000077.1 coordinate 548,089, forward strand.
GTATTCCCGGTAACAGTGGGTGGTGGGTGGCGTGTGAACCCGGCCAGTGGGTCGACCACCCCAGCATTCGGCATGCCGCGGGGCGCAGGGGGTGGTGGGTGGCGGCCAGGGGGTGGTGGGTGGCAGGCCAGGGGGTGGTGGGTGGCAGGCCAGGGGGTGGTGGGTGGCATGCCAGGGGAGGGTTGAGGGCGTTCGAGGCGGATCGATGCAGCGCCTCCCACGCCGCTTCACCCAGATCTACCCGCATCTCGAGCTTTAACCCTCTCGTTAATGATGGGTTAGGGGTGGGTTTAATTGCGTTTTTTAACGGTTCGATTAGGGGTGGTGGTTTGGATGGGGTTTGGAAGTTTGGGGGGTTTTTTGGGTAAAAGTGTGTGAAGTCGTGTTCGTTGGGATGAAATGTTAATTATGTGTGAGATGTGGTATTGTCGTGTGTAAACGTTTGTTAGAACTAGACGTTTCCGACCGTGGAAGTTTAAATATCTTCCGTGTTATTAAGTAAAAGTTGCTTCTGGAGTTTGAATACTAAAAAACAATGCTTGCTAAATTATTTTAGGTATTCAATCGTATTTATCTATTTGAATTACTTACCTTTTAACTTGTTTGGCTACAACTAAAATATAATAATATATGTATTAAAATCATTGAGAGTAACAAATAATATAATATTATTGTTGACTTTTTTATTACAACTTTAATAATAATAAATAAACGTTGATAATTTTTTTTTCTTTCAACCTATTAAGATATGTTGCAGCATAAAAAACTAGATAGGAATCAGATCTTAATTATGAAGTTAAAAATTCGTTTATACACAACGTTTTAAAGGGGAAAAAAATAATCACTAAAATTGTCATTATACAATAACGAAAATTGAATTTTTACTATTTAAAACTATTAAATACTAAAACTTGGCAGCGAAAAACGATTTCAGTGAAAAAAATTGTAAGAACTCTTTACAGTTCATTATTTAGAATTAATCGGTATGTTTCATTGCATAAAAATTATTTTTATTTTTCACCCACGTTCAATTCGTATTTGAAAAAAAATTGCTTATGATTTTTATAGTATCTTTTATACAAGCGAAATATTTTAAGGCTTTAACTTCTTTATTACAAAATACCTCGTCTCATTGAAAAACACGTCTTATATTGCCATCCCCAGAATTTTCGGTCCTTTGTTTGTTTCTTGTTCTTTTCGTTCCGGTTTCTCGCGTTTCTTATAAATTTTGTTTGTATTTTCGATTTAGGTACTTAATTTGTGCGAAACGCAACCACTTTTTTCTCACCCCTCCCTAAATATATAGATTCTCAAACCCGACACATCCAAAAACTAATAACCATAAACTCGAATCGAAACCTCACTAAAAATTTAACCACTCTCCAAACCGATTCGCGCCCAAAACTTGCACGACCTTCACACCGAAAATAAAACGACCAATAATAACAAAAAAATAAACAACAAAAGCATATTTTCGGACGAACATCGAACGTACATTAGCGGCCTGATAACAGTGAAACGTCGGAAAGTGACACGGTCAAAAGCGGCGTCGCTTTTGGAAAACTCGCCGCCCACCCTTTCGGGAATTTTCCGGCGGGGAAAGCGTGAAGGGAAACTTCCCGTTACAGCGAACCCCTATTATTGGATTTTCCGTCTATTTCTGTTTCGTTCGTACGTACGATTTTCGCGTGTGACCTTTGCGCGAGTTTGTTTTCGCGCGTTTTTTCGTTTTTATTTAACGTTTTGCGGTTGTTCATGTGTGGATGAATTTTGAGCGTCTTTGTTAGAATTTTTTTATGTATAGTAAAAAAATTGTTGTTTTTTCAATACTATCAATTTGCTTGAATACTTTCTAACATATAATCGTGTATTTTTATATTTTTGTTTTAAAAAAATTATAGATATTGACATAAGACTTTTTGTCTAATAACTAACAGAATTTTTTTTTGTTATGACATTTAATTTTAGTATATCGAAAAAGAACTTTGAACATATTCAAGTCTATAAAAACATTAAAAGATTTATCTTTCAATATGTAAATGTGCCATACAACGTTTTTGCATTAATTTTAGAACGTTAATCGATACGTATTTCGATTCAAAATTATTCAAATGATATAATTTCAATAGAAACTTTTAGAATAACTCGTGGCAAACACGTGAATATGTGTACAGGAGAGTTCTCGATAATTTGCATATTTCGTGCCACTAAATCATTGTGGGTCTCTTCTTAACCCTTCACAGTCCCTATAAATCCCATTCGCTGTTGTGACTTTGTGCTCACGTTTGCAATTTTTTTAATATAATTTTCCATCACACGACGATAAATCAAAATAAATAGCATTCTTGTAATATGGTGTTTCAGTGAAGATTTATACCATGTATGACGCCTTGAAAGTTTCCAAACTCGTCGCTGTTTTAAATTTCGAGAATATTTTCATTATTTATTACGTACATGTGATTTGTGTTATTAGTTGTATTTAAAATAATAAGTTAAACAACTTGTTCGTTTTTCATATTGAATAATACATTTTAAAATTTTGATCAGTTGTTCGCATATGTGACAATTGACCTTATGTGAGGAAATTATATATGAATGAAAATCACATTTCATTTTTTTCTCGGAAAAGTGTGTAACCTTATTTCGACCCTGACTTTCGTTTATTGTGAAACATTAAACTGTATCGCGTGGAAAGCTTTCTACGCAACAGACGTATAAATCCTTCGAGCAACTTTTCAAATCAACCTTATCTTTCTCTTTTGTTTATTTTTATTTATGGCAGACCAGCGGAATTAATTCACAATTTCGACGAAAAGGAAAAACGAAACTCTATTAAAATTTATAATGCCATTAATAAATATAACTAAAAGAACATTTGCGGTCGGCTAAATCTCGACTATAGTATTTCTGTTTTTATCTTCCTCCCCACTTGTATAAATAATTCAGCCCCAAGAGGTCTTACACAAATATTTGACTGACCCCTGTCTCAACCTATTATACTAAAATAGCAGCACGTACGATGGAACCCAGAATGGATAATTTTCCGACGGAAAATTTTTGAAAAGCCTCCTGTTGAGAGTAATACAATAAGGAAATATGCGATAAAAACAAAAGTTCTTTATGAAAATCTGCGAGTAATTTCTGAATAGTTAATTAATTTACAACACGTAATAATTATGATACAATACCACATTAAATTTAAAACAATTTATTTTTATAAGATGTGAAATCTTGTTCATGAAAATGGTTCATAACGAACATTATGAGGATTAAAAAATTTGAAAACTTCTAGTACGAAAGTGTTCATTATAATGAAAAAGATTTTTTTTAATAATCGAATCACAATTTAATCATTTTTAGAATATCAGCTTATATATTATAAATATATAATACTTTAATAGATATTTGCACTAGACAAATCCAATACAATATATTTTTTGTGAATGAAAAATTGACGCATATCCACATTAATTTTACCATACAAAATACAATACTAGGATGTGTTTACTTGTTGACTAACAAACATTTTCCTTTGGATTTTTACTTTCGTATTGGATTCGCTCACTGCAAACCAAAAAAAATGATAATTATGCGAAAAATGGGAAGTTGTGGTGAAAAGGAGTGTCCTCTTATTATTAGTCTTGAAACGGAAATGAAAACTGTTATTTTTCAAATATTTATTTAAAAAAAAAATAACCATATAACTTTTTATAAACTTGTTTATTTTCACTGATAACTGTCTCTACATATAGAAATTTTTATAATATCTATTTGAACATATTCTTAAAATTTTTGTGTACATATTAAGAGATCCAATCCCGGGATCCCGGAATCGGAAATTTCCAGTACCGCAATCCCTATACTGAAAAAAACCTTTCGGGATTAGGTTCTTTAAAAAATATCAATATATAAATTTTTTTACATACGAAAAAAATATTAGTTTATATATTAGTAGACTATTAGATGTCCGCGAGACAATTATTCATAATTTATCTTCAAATTTTCTCTAGCTAATTTAATATGAAATGCTTAAATAATTATCAGATTTTTAAGGCTATTTTACTCATCCCTATAAATATTTTAATAAAAAAATGTTATAAAATCCGATATATACTCATATTTTAATGACAGTAAAAAAATTATGTAGATCGAAAACTTTGTTTTACTTATCTGAATCACGCGTGTACTCCGCACGCCGATAAAACAAAAAATCGTCGCAATACATGACTTTACTAGCATCTTTACTATACGCAAACGGTTATCAATAAATTATGTCATCATGAATTCGTGTATATAGTGGCAAACTATTAATAAATATAGTTCTATAAAATACATTGGCGTTATTTAAAAAAATCAACTTTATTCCGATTATTACGGAATTAGACGTGACACGAAATTAGACAAGTCTCCCCTACCTAAAATGTAAGGTTACTAAGTTTGAAAATTTATCACTCGAAGCTGAACCGAAAACCAGAATAAAAAAAAACTTTGAAATATTTAAAAAATGCGCGCTTGAAAAAACCCTAGACGTCTGACAGGTGAGATAGGATGTGACTGTGACTGGTCGTCACACCTACTCGTTCTTTCCGGATATCAGGCGGCGTCTGGGTTACACATAGATCTTGCCCAATCACCTTGTCTCGCAATATTTGACGGGTCACGGCGCGTTTGCTGAAAGCTCACATTGCTTGGTTTGCGAAATGATCCTCACTGTACCTGCGGGGAGATTCAGGACCCGAATCATTTCCTATGGTCTTGTTCTCTGGCAGAAAATGAAAGAAAGGACATGTTTTCCGGGTTTCCCGACCGTTTGCCAACTTCCAATATAATAATAGATTACTGCCACGATTCCCAAATGGGAACTGACAAAACGGTCAATATCTTTGGTTATAATAATTTTTTTTAATAACCGATTACTATCAGTTACTACAACTTATAAACTAGCTATGTACTAATTATCAACTTAAAATTTAAAGAAGCAATGCGAAAAAAAGAGTTTTTATAAACTGCATTTTTCCATTTTACGATTTATCTCAAAATTCTTACTTCTTTGACTTTTATTACTTCGTATTTACAAAATAAACATAGATTATTTTTAGAAACATACTTTAAAGTTTTCTTAACCTAAATATGTTATTATTCGTATAACTTTACATAATGATCTTTTTTTTTATTATATAATATATGGAGTTCAATTCGGGACGCCAACGGCTACACATCGCGCGAACCGTGTTCTAAAACGATAAGACGATATCGAATCCAATTCTGACCTCCCCCCCCGGTTCCCACCCCTAAACTAACCACCCAATAACTAATAATAATATTACATCGAATAGTAACCAATAGTGCATCGACTAATTACCAAAAGTGCGCGCGAAACAATAAACTACTAACTTAATATCAACACCCGCCAACAGAAAAAAAAAAAAAAAAAACCATTAATAATCCGATAAACGAAACGTACGCGATTAAATCCCCAACATTAACAAATTAATACATAATCAAACACATCTGGGTCCGAAAACTCGGAAGAAATAAATCTCTCGAAACGAATGCGAACCTTCTTGCCGTACAAAGCGAAACAACCAAACCGACACTTTTTTTGTCTCCGACTTAGAAAAAATTCCTTTGCGCTGTGCAGAGCCCTTTGTTTATCCACGAAAATATCCAATTTCAAAGCAGGGCACGCAAAACGAATTTATCGCGTACAAATTAAATTAAATAAAAAATAACTGATCGATTCGCGATAAATATCTGCTGACACACCGTCCGGCAAGGAAACACACATACAGACGCACGCGCACCCCGGCGCCCCCGAGCCGACCGCCCAGGCTCCCGGCCTCGAACGGCCGCGAGCGACGCCATCCCCCCCCCAAACGAAACCGCCAAGCGCGACGTGAGTACGGGTTTCCGCGAATACAAACAATTTTAAATCCAGATCTTCAAGATATCCTGTTTGACAAACACTCACCTTACACTCATCTAATAAATACACTAAATAACAACAACAAACTAAAAATATTTATGAGAAGTAAAGTCAAATCCATCGCCCGAACCATTAAATTCCCAACCTTACCTAAACCGTAATCGATCCTAAATCTATCCATAAATAATAACCAACAACAGACCCCGAATAGCATGCATAACACTTCAGAGGAAGGACTGCCTGAGTAAAATACCAAGTAACTAACCGCATGACCAGATAGTACTGCTAAAACAAAAACAAAAATCTTTGGTAAAGGCGAGGACCAATGAGGTGTGCTGTACTGAGGTCTGAACCATGTAGGGCCATCGGGCTAGCCTCAGACGCCAGCCGGAGACCACGCGATCAAAAGCAGGCAGAGAGGACGCAATCTGCTCAGTCTCTGTCTCGTCTGCCTCACTGACTATCATTGCGATATGCTCACTGAGCAGCGACCGGATTCAGACACATAGATACGCGTTCCGATGGTCCGAGAGCCTTCTCTGCTGGCATGGGGAGGAGTTGGCTCTTATGTTCCCTGCCCCTTATCAAAGCGTGGTGGGCACACGTGATAAGGTACCGCCCAGACTGTCAACGCAAGTTGACAAGACTTCATCCTGCATTGGATGTCTATGTTGATAATGATGATGATGATATAATATATGACATTGGCCACGCTTTCCATACGGGAACAGGCTAAAACGTCAATATCTTTGACTATGATGATTTTTTAATAAAAATAAAAATATAATAACCACTTATAATGTTTAGTGGTTACTAAAGCTTATTAACTATCTTTGTACTAAATATCAACTTGTAACCAGCTGATTTCCTCAGTCCAATGCCTCACGTTGGTAAGACACTGAAACCACTCACTCAGCGCTCGGTAGAGGGATTTGGTCAACAGGGAGAAATGGTCCTTTCTCCAGGTCAAATAAAATGCGGGTTCTCACGAGTTAAGAGAAGCAGAATTTATTCAGATTTTACAATAGTTTGATCCAATACAATGGTTTTGTAGGATAGGTGAAATTAATAAGGCAATAAGTCGCGATAGCGATGTCTAATTCCTTAACGGTTCACTGGTTATGAGGTCAACTGTCCACGCTCTACTTTTAGGGATTAATTCACCTCCAAAGGAACTCAAGTTGAATTTCAAGTTCAGATTTCACCGATCTACCCAGGACAACGTTGATTTACCTTCAAGGAGCTCGATCTGACTTCCGAGTTCAGATTTCAACGCTCTACCCAGGGTAAAGCTAATTTACCTCCGAGGAGCTCGATCTGACTTCGTTACAAACTTATAATTTAAAGAAAAAACACAAAAAAGTAGCTTTGAAAAATCGCATTTTTCTATTATATTTTATGACTTTCCTAAAAATTTTCACTTCTTTTGCTTAGAACATTAAATTTACAAAATAAACCTCAATTTTATTTATTTCATAAACACTTTAGAGTTTTCTAAACCTAAATATATTGTCATTTGTTAAATTTTACCAAACACAACCCATTGACAATTGGGCAAGCTCCAAGTGCGCATGTCTCCATTATTTTTAAGTGATTACTTTTAAACAATGTAAATATTTTCCACGGGGAAATTTTTTGGGGCCCGAATAATTTTGAAAAGTGTCGAATAATTTTTTTTTTGAAAATTATAAAATTAAAAAATAGTTTTCTTTCAGCTCCCCCTTGGTAAAAAAGGGGCACCAAATTTTATATTTGCCAAGGGCGTCAAAAATTAAAATTTGACTGAATCGACTGTTCGTAAATGTAGGTACAACTTCAAATTAACATAAAATAGATCTTCCTTTACATTCGAAAAAAAATTATTTATTATTGCGAGGTTCTATCGATATCATAAATCCATTTCGGGATTTTATAAAAAAATTCATCGTCAAATCAATTTTTTTGTAATCTTTAGTCGAAGATATTTTATAATGTCGTAAAATTGTTGCAATGAATACTTTTATAGCCATCATTCCATATCTTTTACCTGAAAAAATAAAACGAACATTCTCAACATGAAACAAAAAAATTGTAATATTGTCGCGAAAAACATTAAAAATGATCACAAATATGAAGCGTTATATTTACCAATACATCCTCTTGAACCTCCACTGAAAGCGAAAAAGGAATTCGGATGACGATTTGTTGAATTTTCTGGTAAAAACCTGTCTGGGTCAAATTCAGTTACATTTTTCCCCCAGATTTTTTCATTTCTATGCATTTTATATATATCTATTGCACACGCACAATCGGCGGGTATTGTATATTTTCCTGAAAAACAAATATTTGAAGAGTTCGATAGTAAATGAAAAATTCTAATTGAATATGTAGCTACCTAATTTCACATCTTTTGTGATTTTTCTCAAAATAATCGGTACAATAGGGAAAAGCCTCAGAGTTTCCAATATAACTCTCTCTATGTATTTCATCTTCGACAAATCTTCTACTGTCACAGAGCGCATTGATTGCCCGTAAATTTCATTTAACCTGAGGGAAAATATTTGCTTGGATTTTTAAAAAATATAAAATTCATGAAATTTGGGATAATTACTCTTCTACGACTTTGTCTTGAACGTGAGTAAGGTAGCCAAAAATTAAAAGCAAGAAACTTTCTGTCGTTGCCGATGTTTCGAATCCACCAACAATTATCGTATTGCATTCATCTCTTAATTCCTTCATTGTGAGTTTATTTTCGTTCTGAGACTCCATCAATCGATCTAGTACGTCTTTCAATTTCGAGTCATCTGGGCATATCAGAATTATGAATAAAAATATTTAAAAATAGACAACAAATAAATTTACCTTCATATTCAATTTGTTCCTTTTTTTCTTTAATTGAAGACATTTTTTTATCCATGACATCTTGAGAATACGATTCTGTAATTTTTATTAAATCTTTTTCAATTTTCGCATACTTTGAAAAGTTGTACAAAAAATCAGGTCGCAACCATATATTTTTCACTCTTTTAACTAGAATTTCTTGTATTTCCATGATAGTATGATAAAACTCACTGTTCTCATCGTTCAAGCTGTTGACAGTCACGCCTACCACGGTTCCTTTTAATATCACAAAAAAAATGCGTATAATTTCTAATTAAAATATTTGGTAAATTAAAAAACAAATTCACTTACGACATGCGGTGTCGAATGAAAACTTTATTAAGTCGTCCAAAACGTCGAACTCCCCTTTTCCAATTTTGTTAGACCATTTTTCAACTAATGTTTCTGAATAATCAGCAAATATTTCAACAAATTCGTTCAGATTTTTTTGACATAAGGCCGGTGACATGATTTTTCTATGTTGTTTCCAAATTGATACTGCATCAGATATAATAAAAAATATATATACTAAACGTGTTAAAAATGATCAAAATTAAACTGAAATTACCTGGAGCTCTAAGAATAGAATTTCCGAGTGATCGTTCCATGACGTCATATGAATATCCATCCTTCTCTAATTCATTATTTATTATAAGCGAAATGTATTCCGGATTCGATATACCTAGGAAATCACAATGTTAAATTTTATTATTTTTAATTAATGCACGAAACTAATTCAATGATTACATAACTCATTTGAATTATCCATTCCAAAAAAATAAATATAAAAACTCACTTACATATAACTAATTTGGATCCAAACCATATTTTATTAATGTCATGTTCTTTAACTAATGATCGAACTTTCTCTATAGACTTCCAAAAATCTATAAAGAATTTTTTTCTTTATTCGAAATACAAATTATGTAATACAAATAATATATATTTTTTGGAAATTTACCTCCTATGTACATTAGTGCATCCCCTATAAATGGCAAGGTACCAGGCAATCCTGGAATCGTTCTCGCACATTTGTATAAATGCCTTCTCGTATACAAATACCTTCCATATAGTATAAATAACACCAAAATCAAACAGTACAATAAAAAAGGAAGAACAACTGCCATTTTTATTTAAATATAAAAATGAATAATTTGTAGACTTTTCACTGATATGTTTAGTTTAGTCGAAAAATTTTAGTCCTTTCAACTGATATTGATTATGAAAATTTCAGATTATTTTATCGAGCAACATGAATTTTGATGATTTCCATACCAAAATTCAAATGCGACTGAAAAATATTTGAAAACAGAAGAATTATTATCGGGTCTAAATCACATCGATAATACAATAACTGCGAACAAAAACAGTCGAACAATAATACTATATAACATTATACAATAATTTATACTTAAAAATATGTTTTTATATGTATGAAGTTGAATATTAATTCGAATTTTGAAACTATATTATATGCTTAATACATACAACGAAACAGGCAAAAAGAAAGAAAATATTCGTTTTTTGAGTATGTATCGAAATGGATAGTTTATTAATGTATTATTTTATTTTAAGCAAAGCGGTTTTTTTAATTCATTTTTATAGCATTTTATCGATACTCTAAATCCCAGAGCTGTGGGGTCGTTAAAAAAACACTACTCCGACTCCGACTCCGACTCCGACTCCGACTCCGACTCCGACTCCGACTCCGACTCCGACTCCGACAAAAAAAAAATGTTATTTTATCAGGCATAAAAATACAACAAGTTGAAACTTTATTTATTTGAATTTATTCTTTAAAATAATATTGCTTCTATTAAATCTGTATTCGTAGAAGTTCTCAAATCAGAATTAAGAATTTTAAGAGCGAAAAATAACCGCTCTACGGATACTTGGGTTTGTGGCAATGCTGTAACGGTCAATACTGACAATAAATCGTTTATGATTTCTGGATACCGCTGTATTGCCATTTTCACATTGTAAGATCAGTCAATTTTTTCAACTATTTTCAATGCATCATAAAATTTATTTTGAAATAGAATCTCCTTCATCTACTGAATTGGAACTCAAATGAGAACCTTTTAATCAACCTTTTAGCTTTTCAACATAAGAAAGAAAGTGTCAAAAACTTTTGCGTAGACTTGTATCAACTTGTATGCATTGGATTTTGGTGACTCACTATTTCAACTCAACTCGTGATACTTACACGTTTAATATTCATACGCTATATATGTACATTAATTATTACGTAATTAAAATTTAATAAATTTCGCTGTTAAAAAAATGTATTTTATATAAGAAATAGTCGGAGTCGCTCATTTTTCACGACTCCGACTCCGACTCCGACTCCACAGCCCTGCTAAATCCGTTTGGGATTTTCTCAAAAAAATCTTTTTAATGTCAAATCAACATTTTTTTGTAACCCAATGATAAAAATATTTGAAAATAAACATCTCATTGAAGCCAATATATACTAGTACGAGGGTTGCCTTTTATATTTCGGGATTTGGCAACCCTGGTGTTGCAATCTGTCAACTGACAGCTCTATCGTAAAGTTAGAAGTTTTTGAGGTTATACGTAGTCAGAATGTTTTGACATACGAGCGCTATTTGCGTTGTTTACAGTAAATTAAAAGATTCATCTGCCCCCAAGAATGGAATTAAATCGTGAACATTTTCGTGCGATTATTTTTTACAACTTTCGACGTGGATTAACTCAGCAGCAGTGCATGAATGAACTTAATTCAACTTTTGGCGATGAAGCTCCATCAAGGACCAGTGTTTATTGATGGTATGGTGAATTCAATCGTGGTCGGAGTTCACTCCAAGACGAATTTCGTGAAGGTCGTCCAAAATCAGTTGTTGTTCCGAAAAACATTGATGCTGTGCGCGAACTGATATTGCAAGATCGTCATGCGACCTATCGTGAGATAGAGACAACCTTAGGCATTAGTGGGACCAGCATACACTCAATATTGCATGAAAAAAATTTGTTCGCGTTGGATCCCACACAATTTGTCAATCGCTCAAAAAAAGGCTCGTGTCGATTGGTCGAAAGAAATGCTTGAAAAATACGATCGCGGTGCTTCAAAACACGTCTATGACATCGTGACAGGTGATGAATCGTGGATTTACGCGTATAAGCCCGAAAGTAAACAGCAGTCGACTGTATGGGTGTTTCAAGATGAGCCAAATCCAACAAAAGTTGTTCGCGCACGAAGCACTTCCAAGCAAATGGTCGCATGTTTTTTCGGAAAAACTGGAATGTCGCAACCGTACCACTAGAACAACGCAGAACAGTCAATTCTGAGTGGTACACAACAATTTGTTTGCCAGTTGTCCTCCAAGAAATCAGGAAAACCAACCGCCGAAGACGGATCACTCTACACCACGACAATGCGAGCTCTCACACATCGGCTCAAACAACTGCATTTTTGAGCACCCAAAACATCGATTTGATGAGTCATCCGTCATATAGTCCTGACCTTTCACCAAATGACTTCTTTTTATTCCCGCACGTAAAAAACAAACTGAGAGGTCAACGTTTTTCGACACCTGAAGAAGCGGTTGCTGCATTCAGAATGCATGTTTTGGAGATACCTCAATCAGAGTGGAAAAAGTGCTTCGACAATTGGTTCAAACGCATGCAAAAGTGTATAGATCTTCATGGGGAATATTTTGAAAAACAATAAAGTGATTTTCGATGATTAATATTTGTTTTTGTTCTCTAATCCCGAAATACAAAAGGCAACCCTCGTATATATACGAGTATTTTTTTTTTATGATGCGATGCGAGTCGGGAGTGATTTTAGTGTCGGAATTTCACGCTATCGATTCCTTGCGTCAATTTACGTAATATTTCGGATGAGAGTGTGATCTTCATCAAAATATAAGAAATTGAATGCGTGAAAAATCAAAATTAACCGCGAAATTTTAGCTTATAACCAGTGGTGTAGTGGGGCTGGACGCGCCGGAACTTTTTTCCGGCACTTTATTTCTTAGCCGGAACGCGTTCCGGTACTTTTTTTTAAATATGAGAAAAATTTTTGTGAAAATATTAGAAAATAAACCAAGGAAAAAAAGTAAATTGATAGTTTTTGGTGATACAATTTGATTAAGCAAAACTTTAAAAAGCTAAAACTAATCGATTTCAAAATAGTTATTTGACAGATTTGGCCTGCAAGCCATAGTTTGCAGAAACCAACGCTAAATAATTAAAATTCATTTAATTTTATATCACTTATTATTCACGATGAAATTTTTACTAATTTTTAAGTCGGTAAATTAGTAGAAAACCCACACCGTTCCATGTGAAAAGGAAAAGTGATATAGTATCGATTGTATGACGTAGATGTACAAGGAAACGTGAGCCCTTTTCAAACAAGCTCTTTCGCCTTCCATCCGAAAAAAATAATGTGTCGATCGTCAGAAAATCCTTACTCAGAAAATACCCTGAGTGCCCTTCCCGTCCTACAGAAAGAAATTTAATATCGTTGAGTGTTAGATGTAATAGATCATTTTCGTAGAACAATGGATTTGTAGGGTGTTCGCTTAACCTTTCGATCTAATGCCGTTTGGCCAAATACGAGTACACAATTTTTTTCTTAGGCAGTTCGTTTTTTATTATATTTCTAATTTAAATTTAACTTTAAATATAAATTACTAGTAATTGTATCTTTAAGCTATTTTAACATATTTAAAATTATTAAAATTTACCATCGTAAATCGTTTAACCGTTCATTAAATTAACTAATCATGCGAAAACAAAACTAAATTGACCATACGAGAAAATTGATGGTTTTCGAACCGATAAATTATAATAAAGTTCAGGCGTCCATAAAAATTAATACGCTACAAATAAAATTCGGAATTGGCTAAGTTTCGGTACAAAAACGCAAATGCGTCTCTTGCAAATTATCATTACGTTTATTACTCTAGTTTATTACTTGCAAGTTTTGCACTAAAAATGATAATAGCGTCGACAATACCGTTTGTTCTTGTAGAAACTAGACCTTTCACTTTTCATCTTGAATCTTGTTTGTGAAATTCATATAAAATTTAGTTTTTTTTTAAATTAAAATGTTTATATAGAAAACGATAAATTTGAATATAAAAATTTCATATATTTTCATCTGAATGTGTTAAAAAAAATTATTAATTTTTCAATTAACATTTTATTATGATTGTTCAAAATTATTATTGCTTATTGAATCAATACATTCACATATTTTTTTATTATTTTTCACTTGATATATTAATAGATCATCATCTTAATTATGAATAAATAATTTTAAAAAATAACATTATAATATACACTCAATATTTTTATAACGAAACTCCATACATTCCCAAATCAAGAAAGCTTTTCGTGTCCATATGATAGACCTTCTCTCGCGCATTCAAATTGTTCTCCGTTGGATAAACATGATGTTTGATTAGCAAAAGCAGCCTGCTGAAATTGGAAACACTGAAGAATTAAAAAAAAATTCTCTTACGATGAAATAAATAAAAAAACTCAAGATAATGGCGGTTTAATTTAATCGACGTCGCCCAACAAGGAAAATGTTTCGTCATGAGCAAAATCGACGTTGCAATTTTTCCGCAATATAAGAAAAATATTTTCCGTGGATTTTGTTTTGGTTCTTTTGCATATTTTTTGCTTCGTATCAAAAATTTTCTTACATTTTTTTGTGTTAGTTTTTTTTGATTATACGAAAAATATGTCGTAAAGTTATTGAATTATAGTGATTTTGAAATAAATTTTTTATTCTAAGAATTATCGATTTTTTGGACATTATCTGTTTCATATTTTTGATACAAAGAATTCATATTCATATTCATATTCATACTTCCTTTTTTATTTATAATATAAAATATGGAAATTTTATATCAAAAAGATAAAGTTAATTACATTATTGTTCAATTTTTTTCCCTAAAACATAATACTTTAAATTGAAAACAACTGGTTTTCGCGTAAATATTTTCAAATATTTAAAATACACATTTTTATATTTAGCATTTCCTAAACATGAAATCATGTAAACTTCAAACATTTTCATATCAAAGTGTCCGTTGTCTTTTAACCAGGGCTGTACATTCGCTTCAAAATTCACCGACTCTGACTCCAAAATTGACTTTCGCCTTAGCTTCGACTTCGACTCCAACTTGAGCAATTTTGGTATGATCAAATTCTCTTGCGAGTAGCTAAAATTTATAGTAGGTAATAGGATACATAATATAATATCTCCGACTCCTTATAAAATACTACAGCCCCTGTACAACCCTGCTTTTTATACACTAAATAAAGACATTGCACGTTGAACAGTTTACACAACAGCATAAATGTTTCATCATCGATTTCGTAATCGGTTTACAAAAGTGCATATCTAACGTATGATATTTTCATTATATTTTCGTATCAATTTTAACGTGTTTGTGTCAATTGTACGTCAAAACGTGATAGATTACGTATCCGAGAGAAAATATATTCGCTGACGGAAAAACTTGGCAAAACTACCCAAATTCTTATTTTATTTTTGTGCTTCGACGTTCCATGTGCATAAATAAGTTTGTTTCTAGCGTAAAATTGCATAATTCGGATAACTATAAAAACGTTTTGAATGTCACACGTAAATGCTGAAATGATAAAACTTTTATTTGGCAAATTAATATTAGCTATCTCGAAATTTCCTACATTTCCTTTCCTGATTTCCTCCAAATCTTCATGAACATATTTCAATTGATAATTGAAAAATATTCATATTAAATTTGACCTACTTTTGCAGTGTTGGACTCTTAATTAAGCGAGATTTCTCTCGAAAACGGTTGACCTTTTCATAATGTGATTCATATTCTATTTCAGCCGAATCGTTTTAACGTGTCAAAAATAATTTATCACAACATTTCATTAAGGTTAATTCATAACGCGTCCAATTGATGCAAGCAGTATAAATTACGAACATAATAAGATTTAAGACAACGACGATTTATAAACGGACGTAGAAAAGATACATTTATTTTGTTAATGGTCTGAAAATGTCAGAGGGTGATCGCTGTAACTCCATTTATCCTAAAACGACACAAAAATGCCTCCGTTTCGAAAATAGTCCAGGAAATAAGATTACTTGAATAAACATCTTCAGATATTTTATAAGATTTTATATAAATACTCAATTGAAGTTGAATAGGTTTAAATCAACTGTGCAATAAATTTGAGTTATTTTTTTTTTAATAAAATGTAGTGCTTTCAAAGATAAGTAAAATTTAGTTTCACAAATAAATTTTAATATGTGAAATAATAAAATGATTAACATATATTAAAAAAAATACTAGAAGAAACTTTTATTAAGTATTGATTATTCGAAATAGAAAATGTTTATAATTTTTTTATCATATTTACACTACTTCATTATAGAAAATTCATACTTACAATAATATACCTATAGATCTACCATAATTTTATACAATATTCACTGGTCTTCAGGCTTTATAGTAACCTTCATAATATTCTTTATGAAGTCAAATAAAATACTATTATATTATATAATGTAGTATTTACATATAAATTTGAGATCGTAAAATTTTATTTTTTCTATACATTTTTTGTATTATGTGCCACTCAATAACTGAAAATATTTCAACATAAAATTGAATCGACTTTGAAAAACTTCTTTCAACACATTTCAACTGCATAAAAAACTTCAACACATTCAACGCCATACAAAATTTTCGACCGAAGATTATCATCATCACCCTATTTTAAAGCACCAACCACTTTAGAGGATCAACCGAAAACACTGACCTTCATTCATAACAAAGCCTGAAAAAGTCGATATATTAGAACACGGCTCGTTCGAGTGTTCCACGACGACCCTCAAACCCGAAAGCCTACTCATACAAGTGAAAAACCTCCGAGATGGTCTTGGGTGGCACACAAGAAGAGGTCGAGGTCTCCCGAACCCTCCCAGAAACCCTCCCTATATCCCACTTCTTTGCTTTTAGCTTTCGTCCCATCATCTTACCCTCGTTCCCGGTTTTGTGCAGACTCAGCTGAAAGCGGGCTCACCTGAACGTACCTCGGCTTCGTTAGCGGGATATTTTTTGCTTCGAAATATATTTTTTTCTCTTGATTATTATTGTACGTTTTCGGGGAGGATCTGTGGACCATTATGTGTCCTTTTAATTGCCTCCATCTGTGGAGTTTCGAACCCTCCGAGGTCCATTTGGGACGCTTATGCTACGACGATAACGTCGTAAAGTGCTGAGGCTTACCGGTATTATTCTTCTCTTGTTCTTGATTAAAGATATCGATTTTTTCTCATCATAAAGTTTGAATTTTATAAAATTCTTGTTCTCATTTTCATTATGAATCAGTGTATTTTTATCAAATAAATGTATACTGGTTTAATACATAAACCAATCTTCTAAAAGATAATAAGTTTTATATACGAAAGAATAAAATATCGTCTGAGACGTTTATATTGAAAATATTAAATTTCCAAATATGTGAAATAATGAACACGTATTAGAAATTAAAAAAACGATTCACATCATTATATTTTATTAACGTTTGATTTCAATTCGGTTTTTTCGAATTGAAAAAAGATTTATCGAGAATAAAATCCTCATTATGAAATCATGATGAATTCAGAAAATTCCAAAAATAAATTTTAGTACTTATATAATCTCAAACAATAATATAATGTATTAAATTATAATTAAATAAATGATGAATACTTCAATAAACTATTCCAACGAATAAGAATTGAATTAACTATATGAATAATCGCTTTTGATTCGAAACTCAATAGCGAAATGCGTGTTCAGGGTTCTACAACTTGCGAATTTCCATCCAAACGAGAAACATCCTTTTCAGCTTTATCACTGAGGGACGTGCATTGTTTGACCAACTACGACATTGTATGGCAAAGGTATTTATGTAAATCAACGTGTGCTCCAAGGAACCCAAAAACCCTTAATCTAGGTCGTATTTCAGCCCTAGGAAAATATCGACTCGAGTCCTTTACCTACAGTAAAATTAAACGACTACTATTATACGGTATACTTTCAAACTGAATAGAATATTTAAAACTAGTTTTTAATATAAATTATTTTATATAATCTACATTATAATCATTTTTCTCAAACGGATAATTGAAAAGATAATAAAAAAATTTTGAAATGTCAACATTATATTTGTTTGAAAAAAATACCAATATACATTTGATCGAATTTTAAAGACTTCATTCAGTCTTGTTATACGTGAAATTTTGCGATATATTTCATTCGTATCGAATTCAACATCAAGCGATATCCACTTCAAAAGAAATCTTTCAAATTTCAATACGCAACACGATCTGTATATTCAATAATACAACTTGACTCGCATAATACAATAATGTACCGAATATTGAAAACTCGAATCGATAACGCGAAATATGATATCGCATCGATATTAAAGCAGACGGGATTCATATTATATTCTGTAATATTCCGACAATGAAATTTGTGTTATTGTTATATTAATCGTCGAACCGAAAGTTTAACAGGACCGACACAATATTAAATCGGCATTATAAAGGATTTCACGTAATAAACGATAATTCTTTCATTATGTCAGATATGCGATCGTTCTATTGTTGCTGCTTTTTTGTTAATACTCCAAAATTAATTCTACAATATACATGTTGTTGTACTTATGTAACGCAATTCCACCCTCGAGTTACTTACGTTTTAAAAAACGTTCTGAAGCTCAACGGTTCCTTTATTTTATTTTTTTCGAGAGTTTTCCTCTCCCATCGACATCTTTAATCCTCTTTTCGGCAAAATTTCGACGTTTCCTCGGTTTTCTCTCTCGAGGGAAACTTGCGAAAAGAGAGTATTTTGAATATTCCATTTACCCATCGCTCAAATTGGATTGTCCTAATTGAATGAGCGAACTCGTTGTGTTCGATTCTTCCATTTATCTCTCCCTAAATAGACGAAACATTTAATACTAATTTTAATGTGTGTGCTTTACGAATTCGTCATTATTAATACTATCGGGCTTTCATCATAATATTTTCAACCGTACATTCCATCAAAATCCAATAACAGCCCGGTCAAACACATCGATACACGTCTCAAAAACCATCAACGCGCAAATACATTTTTGTACATCATTCCGCGCTTCATTGAACCGTCCAGCGCGTAAACCTAATTGCGTCAGGCTTCATCGCAACGGCAATTAGCGTCACCGGGAAAAATGGCTGTAAAACGGCTGAAAATTCCCCGTTTCCTGTACCGATAATCCTTGTATTCCGAGCATGCGCCGAGGCCCCACGGGACGGGGGCTCCTGACCTCAAGGGGGCGCAGCCCTAGCCTCGTGGGCCAAGGTTCAACCCTGAACTAGGTCGTGGACAGCCCTGAACTCAGGGTTGGCTCATGGCCGATATCGTGTCCTTTGGTTGTGTAATTTTACGTGAATTCGTTTGTTGTTATGTTGGTGAGTTGTTTGTTTGAGAAATGTTATATTATTGATTGTGTTGAATGTGTACATGTTGTATTGGATATACATACATATATATTTTATTGTGCGTACATTTCTGTATTGAAAATAATTTTGCATATTTTTTTTAAAGTTTGGATTTGCCAAATTATAGTTTATTATTTATAACAAGAGCTAAGCGATATGTAGCTTGGTCAGTATATGAAAGAAATGGCATTCTGTTGCCTGAAACTATTTTTTTAATTGTTTTCGTATCGTTTTTTTTATTTTAAATACAAAACTTCTTGGTTATTAAAAAAGTGAATTTGCTAATGAATGTTTTAAAACTGCAAATAATATAATAATAACGGTGATGACGATGATTTTCTTCTCAATATTTTTTAGACTTTATTTCTTTGATATTTCCAAATTATGAAAAAAAATATAAATATAAAAAAATCAATAAACCACAAAAATCAAACAAAAAATCCACAGAGCGCATAATTCACTCCGACATATAAATTATACACAGCCTTCACCCGATTCATCGACAAAAAAACGCACAATAGATTATCCGAAAAACTTTATTTTTTAACATTTTGATACGACTATAAATATGATACATGCGATCGAAGCTCCATAAATTCAACCCGGTTGTATTGATTCGGAACGGTATTTGGCTCTTTCTGGCCCGCGCGGTGAAAAAGGACGGCCCTAGCTGAAAAAATATAACGTTTCTATATCTGTGGAGCGAGTTTCGGGATGGGCAAATCCCCGCATTTTTCATAACACCCTCGTTTTGGGTGTGTTCTATGTATTCAATTGTCAAAGCCGGGTATGAAGTGAGCGCTTAAACGTAATGCGCGTATAGCACAACAACCCATATCTTATTCATTATTCAGGGATTTTTAAAGTGTGAGAAAGTATTTTATATTTCGAATCAAGAGAATGAAAAATGAATATTTGTTTACTAAAAAAATTTATATTTCATAGTATGATATAATAATAACATGTTTTTAAAGAACGTTTATACATTATATGTAGTATTATATGTTTTGTGAACAAAGTTCACAGAAAAAGTAATTCATTGTAAAAACGTAATATAAAATTTTTTATAACGGGGCCCAAAGATCATTTTTTTTTTCATTTACATAATATTGTAAAAATATATTTTTTAATAAAAATTTACGTTTATAAAAATTAAATGTTCATTATTCATGTTTCGAAAATGTCAACAGGTTACTTTTGGATACAATCAAAGCAATTATTGTCACTTTGAAATCACACACATCTTACAATTAGTATTAAACTATTTGCGTAAAGCGCGTATCAAAGTAGCTATTATATATTTGCAAATTAAAGCAATGTGAATTATTCATGCAAATTGTTTTTGTTTGTTTCGGTCCGTTGTTTGGCAACTTAACTAAACGCCTATTGATCCTAAACAGTTCACACTTTGTGTGTTTTGCAATAATGATACGAAATTGTTGAATATGCATCGGTCGCCGAAAACTTTGATTTTGCCTTATTAATATAACGGTTAATATGTATTTGTATTCTGAAAAATTTATAAAGTTGTATTGCAAACGTTGGGGGCGTGTAATTAGCATTTTCCGAACGGCACTCTTTAATATTTAAAATGGTTAAATGTTTGATTTACTGTTCGCTTTATTTGAAAATATAAATGAGTAACTTTCATCAATATTATATTAAATTATATACTGTACGATATTGTGATTTTTCTTGTTTTGTTCTTTTCTTGTCTTGTTTCGTTTTAGGGTAGCGAAATTTAGTTTTCCGCCATTTTTCAACACTTCATACTATTTGTTTACAAACAAGAGATTTTATCACCCAGTAATAAAAAGTTATTTTAAATATGCTCTACAATTTATATTTACTGCTCAATAAAAACGAAGTTCTATTACGTCTAGCATTTTATATCACAATATTACATTAACTTTTTTTTTCAGAAGTAATATTGCTTCGAACAGTTTTCGGCATTGAAGTAATGGCGGTATTTTAAAAACGGGAACGAACTCTTTATTGAGAATCGTAGACGATAAAGGGAAAAAGGTAAAAGATACGAATTTCTATGGAACTACTTTGAGTTTCCGTTTGACTTAGTTCTCTTTTGTACCTTTCGGTGAAAAATGTAGGAAAGTTGTGCGACACTTGTGTCACATCTTGAACCAAAATATCATTCGTATTATAAAAATCTACATGAAATATTTGCAAAGAATACCATTAATTTCACTTAACAAATTTCATTTTGTAAAAAAAAAACGAAGTAGTATCAGAGCATGAAATTACTTGAAATTATTACGAAATACTATTTCGTTTATACTATATTTAGGTTCATGAGGAGCGGTCTGGAACAATACAGAAAATTGGAATTTGATTAAAGCCCATTTCCAATTACCTCACAAACGTGAAAACGTAAATATTATATATATTCTCAGAATTATTTCAATCAATAAAAAGACGATCCTGAAAAAAAACACATTCAGTATTATAATTAATATCATTTTATTACATACAAACCATTTTTTCGCAACGTTTCAACAAAGAAAAAAATATTAACGAAAATACCTTTTTAGTATTTCCTGGAAAAAAAATGAGAGTCTCTAGAACCTCAAATTTGAACCATTTCTAATGAATAAATATATAATACAACGAAGTTTGATTTTACAAAAAAATTTTCAGTAAATTTTCAAAAAAATAATTTTATAGAAAAAATTTTCAAACGTTCATTATGTTCGTATTTGATGTAATTAAATACACTTTAAAATCACAATATATTTTTAAATATTATGAGAAATTGTATACATTCTATTAATAAAATGATCAAAGTTAATTGAGTAACTTCATAATTTTGAAACATGTTAACAACACCTATTGGAAAATTTTCGAAATTCGAAACGTTATTAGTGGCCACGCTTCTATTGACATGCAACATTCTGGCCGCAGAATGCTATTCGGTGAACACGGCAGGAAACTGCATATAAACCACAACTTTGCCGTTATATTGAAAGGTTAAAGTTGACGCTTTCGAGTTAACTAACTGCACGTTCCGGTTCCGATGCGTTCGTTAAATCGATATACGGTCGACATGCGCGAATGGGAAATTCTAACGTGTCCAATACATGAAGGATGTTCTGGTTTTTATTTTTTGGGGTTTGATTTTAAAATGCTGATTTTTTTACATTTCCTACTAATTTTTGATTGTTTATATTATGGTATGAAAACAAATGGGCATGTGATTTTCTTATAATAGTATGATGAATAAACGAAAGTGTAAAAATTTTAGTTAACTTACATAGATTCTTTTTGTAATATAAATATAATAATTTCGTTAACATTCAATGATTTTTTTGTGTATTCTACAAGAATCTGTATTTTTACTCTAAAGAATCTGTACAGAAATAAATATTTCCTTGCGGAAATTCATTGTATCTATCTTTATAAAAAACCTAAATCAACTAAACCTTTGTTTATGAAGAATAAAAATAAAGATTCATTTACGTATAATGCACTTTACTGTTAAATACATATAGTATGTATATGAAGAAAACTAAATCATCTTTTTACAAAAAATGTATAATAAAACCAGCCTTTTCGATATATATATAAATTTCGAACCTAAATATACCTATATAATTATATAAAAATTTACACCGGTAATAACATTTTTTTTTATACACCGGTATTTCTCGTTGATTATAAATGGAGTGATTTTCGCCTTTTTCTCCTTAGCTCGAGGGATTACGCCCTACCCTTAATAATCTTCGGCGTATTAATATTCACGTCCAAGGGTAATTTTCGCTGTCAATTAGGATTGTGACCTTGTGACCTTACGGCTCCATGATTCCGGTCACGGAACCTGAAAAGAGTCGTATTTTTAGCGGAACTTTCACAAGTTTCGGTCGATACCTGACGTTATATTTTCATTTTTTTTCCTTTTTGCGCCTAAGTGCCTTCAATGGTTTCTTTCGTTTATTATTTATTTCTTCTTGTATTCGTAGTACGACAGGCATCCGACAACACGTATAATATACGATATGATTTGAGACCTCGGACTGAAAATAAACGTTTCTCTTTCCGCGGCACCATTAATAAAAGTCATGTTTTGTATCGTGAATAATGTTCTTTGGTTTTCATGTGTGATTTGATCGAAACGCAAATATAATTTGAGTTTGTGTACACGCCTCGATTTTTCGCCCGTAATTACTCCTCGTACCTTTTTCATTATTCAAAAGGATTTTCATTCGAATTAACTTCGAAATTTATTTGTGAATATTTCTGAACTTTTCATTACATGAAAAAAAAATCAATCTTTCTTTACTTTTGAATATTTTTATTTCATATACATTTTGATAATAAAATATCGAATGAACTTTCACTTTATCGTGCTGTTATATAATTTACTAATAACTTCATTTCAATTGATTTTTCATGTTCTAATACAATATATAACATTTCTTCGCTCTTTTATTTGATTTATGTAGCATATATGAACTTGTATGGTATTCAAATATACGTAATAAAAACACAATCAAATTTTTCCATTGGACCGAAAACACGTCTAAGCATATTCTCAATTTATTCAGGAATATTTTCGTGCGTTTCCGTATGTATTATTTTCGAGGTTGTGTGTATTTGTTATCGAATTCATCAGCGGTGGGCTTTTGGGTATTCTCGAGTTAACTTTTTTTCCCTTCCATAGATGCTTTATCGCAACAAGTACCAAAAGTCATTTTCGCAAGCCTTGATTATTAAAGAGAGGCCCGCAACCATAACTCGAGTCCCGAATTTTTTAGCAAACGGGCCGAAACGGCTCCGATTAAACTTTAAGGAATTATCCCGGAATTCGGTAGGATTACCATAGAAAATAATTGGATATCCATTATTAAAACCTTTATATTCAATAAAAAATATGTGTAATTTATTAAATCGACTCTAATTACAGAGTTTGTTTACCCTAGACGTAATTACATCATGAATGTTTACGAACATCAAAAGTAGACTGAAATTGCAACATTCGTCTAATTCCATTCGATTCATCGAAATGAATGAATAGCTTTTGATTACTCGAACGATTTCACGAGAACTCAACATGCACAAATCGAAAAGTCTTCGTCAAAACATCCATTGAATAAGTCACGATTCGAATTTCGCGCCACTTTGGACACATTTTGAAAATACTTAAGCGATTGTTCGCGTGACGGGGGCTCAAGAAGGCAAAAATCGTCATATGACCCACATAATAAAAGACATTAAGACATTCCGTGCAAAACATACGTGTGATTTATTATTCGTGCGGCTCTTGCCAAATGGGTCGAACGAAGGTTTCCCCTGTGTGACGCAATTCGCGAAATGACCCGACGTTTGTATGCCAGAAAATAGGTTGTCTGTAAAGTTGGGTATAATTTTTATCGCATTAGGGTGGTTCGATTGGAAAATTTGGGATTGATTGAATTTTTATATGAATGGGTGTATTCCTGATTTGTAATTAATTTGTGTTTTGTAATGGGTTTTTGATGAATTAAGTATTGATAATCCCTTCATTCTCGTTCTCTTTTACTTCCTTTTTACTCGATTTCTTATATTAAGGTTCTTTAAATAGAATTCTGTGATGGTTTAATAATTCAAATATTTCTTTATCTTTTTTGCTGTTGGGTTAGGTTAGGTTAGGTTAGGTTATAAACAAATTTAGGTTAATAACAAATAGGAAATTTTATGATCACTAAAATATATTTTTAAAAATCTTCTAATAAATTTACTTTTGCATATTTAACATTATTTAAAATTAGCAATAACTATATAGTAACTTTTATGTTGGGCGTATTTTGAAAGATTTTTTAAAATAAATCGACGAATAGAGCCTAAATTATTAACGGTTCGCTTTTATCGTATCGATCGTTATCATAGTAAACGAATATTTCTATGAGCATTGTCACAAACAGAAATCGACCATTATATATTTAAGTATGTTCAGTTTTTTTTTTTTTGATAAATGTTGAAGTTATAATTAATTTTTCTATTATAGATCCATCTCCAGCATAATAACTTCAATTTTCAGATCGATATTCTGTGAGATTAAAATACAATATTACATTTTTTTTAAATAATACACATCTTCGTATCTGATTTATATTATTACGTTAAAACATTCATATAAAATAAAATCTTTAGTTTTTCAATGAAAAGTTTTAGTTTTTCATTCATCACAAAATTTCAATATTTCATCAAGCCTTTCCTAATGAAAAATACAAAAACGCATTTAAAAAAAATATATCTTCTTTCAATCAAACCTACAAAAATCATAAATTTTCACAATTCATCAAATCAAATGTCAAACTATACAAAAAAATGACACATCTCATCCCACAAACTC
The DNA here is from genome assembly GCA_009617725.1 of Hydropsyche tenuis. Taxonomy (NCBI): domain Eukaryota; kingdom Metazoa; phylum Arthropoda; class Insecta; order Trichoptera; family Hydropsychidae; genus Hydropsyche; species Hydropsyche tenuis. The sequence goes on from VTON01000077.1 coordinate 573,733, forward strand.
ATCCCCTCATCCCCCCAAAACCTCCCACCCAAGATTCATCACAGCCAAACATTTTAAAAGATCCATAACAAAGGCCACCATCCAAAACTCGTCGCGTTTATCGCGGGATCGCAAACGCCCCGACATAATACGTACATAATTCTCCCGAAGTATACGCATGCGGAATACGACCGCGGATGTAAAACGGGAGTTAACAGCCGTCCTCTAAATGGCAAATGTCACTCGGAAGGTTCAAGGTGCCCCGACCAGGCGGGGGGCGGGGGGAGGGGGAGGGCGGGAAATCCCGCCCACTCTGCCATCCCGCCCACGCTTCCTCTGCTCTTTATATAGAGTGCATTTCGGGTGGGTGTGGGTAACTTTTGTGAAAATATGCACGGTTGTGCTTCCAGTTCGGGGATGCTTTGCATTCGCAGTGGCGTAACTGTGGTTGGGTGATTTAATCATTCGAGGGTGGGAGGAGTTACGAATGTTTTTTTGTTGTTTTTTTTAAACAATGGGGTTTTGTTTATTGTGTGTGGGGCTTTTGTTAAGTCGTTTTATGTGTTCGAATAATCTTCGCGTTGATTTATAATATTATACATTTATTTTTAATTGTGAGTTTTTATTTGAAAACAATTGGGTTTTTTTTATTTTTGAGTTCATATAGTTGGAATGTTTATTTTAAGTTATTATTTGTAGAAATAAAATGGTTCTATAATATTTACTCAAAATAATTTTATTATTTTAGGATATTATATTTACTCTTGAGTAGTTGTCTTATTTAAAAGTGGAAAACTCGTGCATTTGAAAGTATTTTTTTTGTCATTAAATTAGCTTTTTTTAACTCTTAAAATATTTTAAAATTATTATTGATACTTTTTTAATGTTCAAATAAAAAAGCAATAAAAATATAATAAATCTCAACTTTGAAACAATCAAAAACTATAAAAACCATAAATTGCACATTGACAAAAAAATTTTATTATAAATTATCAAAAAACTTACACATCAATAACAACGATTATATTCACTATACAAAAATACACAAAATCGTTTTAAATTTTCTATCAATTCCGAGCAAATTTACACTGCCGCAAAATAAGAAGCTTCCACTTCGAAAATTCTTATTACGTCTTCGCACAATAGGATCAAAATATGTAGAATCGAATAATACGACCGATCTGGAACATAATTTAAAAATGCACAGTGTCTGGGTATTCTCGTCGTGGAAAAGTCACGCCCCTGTACAAAGTGCATTCCTAGTGCAGCCGGAGTGCATCCAGGAGAGCTTTGCACTTTTGATGCGAGCGCTTACAGCGGCGAACTTTTTAAAATCGGTTGCATTCACGCGAACGAAACTTTACTGTTATCCGCTAAACGTCAGAATATTCGTTAATATTTAACGGGATAATCGGCTGAATATTCGAGTCAGATCGGAAGTTATCGGGTTTTGAAGGTGATGATGGGTTAATTAATTATTCAAGATGATTTTTCAATTTGAAAGTTTAAGTAGTTTTATTTGTGTGCTAATGTTTTCAGAAATGTTGAAATGAATTTCAGTTGGTTTGAAAAGAATGAGCAATATAAAATTTTAAAATAACCATTTGTTCTCAATTTCGAAATACAACATCACTATTAAAAGTTCGAATTGTATAGCGAGAAATGTTTTGAACTTGTAAATAAGTACATCTGTTGTATAAATATTTCAACGCTACTAACTTTTTTTTAATCTCCCAACAAATTTTATTAGCGAAACTCGCCACACTTTATCTACTTTTCATAAACATAAAACTATAGCTTTTAATATTCTTTCAATTCTGAGAATATTTTCAAATAGAAAAAGAAAATTCTAAAAAAGAAGAGTTTCAAGAAAATTTACTACTTTTCAACCATAAATCAAAATCTCACTTCAGCGCAACGAAAGAGCCGAATATAGAGATTATTACGAACTTACGACAGTAAATCACCTGGCTTGAATAACTCATTACATCGGCACATCAAGAAGAAGCGTAATTTCTTGAAAATTTCGCAAACAGCGATGACCTTTCCTACGTTTCGCTCGCCGTTTAAAAACGGCCATCATGCAACGTTACATGTTAGAGCACACTTTTCTCAGAGGGCTGATTGCTTTTGTTCAGAAGGCTTCGTGTTTTGGGGTCATAAATCGACTTTCTACCGACCGCATATTGATCAGATGCCGATGGATGATTTGTACTTATTATATTTTTCGTTCTGCGTGGATGAATTTATTTTTTTCGACGGGTTCCGTAATTGCGTCCATCAGTTGTGTAATGTTTTCGGGTGTTTTTGATGCTTCAAGATTTTGTTGATACAGAATGAATAAAAAAAAATATATTTTATAATATATTAATATATATTTACAAATTTTATCAATTGATCTGTAATAAATTAATGATAATAAAAATTCTCAGAAATATGCTTACTTTTTTCTTTCATGAAATTCTTTTTATATACTCAATATTTTAATCTGATTCGATTGACTCATCATATTATGTAAATTCATATAAAAATATAAATTCGAAGAAAATATGGTATTTCTAAGGCATTCTGTACGTTACATAGCCGTCGAATGCAATTGACAAAGGAGCTCTATACATTTTATATTCAATGCGTATACATTAAGGGAACATTGTTCGTTACATACGTAGGTCTTCTTCGATTGCGTAAATATGCTTCGGGGCCGATTACATTTGGGCAATTTCCCGGGGAAACAAAGACATGATAAATAAACAGCCTCATTTGGCTACGAGGCGGCTTACATTAGGCCGGCCCGCCATTTTCCCGACCCCGCTTTTCCGACTCAGACTTTTCCTCAGCTCCTTATCTCTTTCACCCTCTGTCTATTTGTATATCCCTCTCTCAGGCTGTTTTCATACAAATACACCAGGGGATGCCGAATCAAAATCAACAATATCCACCTGAGCGAATACGTATTTCAGATACAACGAATTTTCGACCATGCTATTCGAAATTATACCAGAATTTTATAAATAAATATTTTTATATATATTTTATTAAGCTTATATTATTTTAGCTATTTGTTTAATTAAATTGGACACAAATATAAAATATTGACAAATATATACAAACGTAATATAATTTATTGACATACAATAATGCACTGTATCATACATAACGCAATAACAAACAAATAATACATTAACGATTTCAAAACAAAAAATCTTATTTACGAAACCCATCAAAGTCAATCGCCACATTACATATACATATAACACAAAGTACATATCCCATCAGCGTCTACTCAAATATTTGAAATTTTTTTATCAAAATTATATTATTTTAGCAATTAATTATGTCGGTTCTTATCGATAAAAAAGCTATTAATTATATAATATTTTATAATTAAAAATTATTAAAAAATTATTAGAAGAAAATTTGAAACAATCATTAATGAAAAATTGACTTTTATTGTCTATTGAATCGAATATGATTTTCATATCAATAAAACTTGAAAAATCAAAAATAAATTTATTATATCAATAAAAAATATCCTAAAGAAGGTTTTTTCATTAATTTTCCATCAAAAAATGTGACTTTCGAATCTGTATGCCTCGTATTATAAAACGTATCCGTCGCTGTCTTTGTATACACACAAACCCTCTCGCGACTTCGAAAGGTCGTGACCGAACGACCCCCGCTTTTCCGCCGTTCCTCCCACCCCCGACGAAGGTTTAAGGGTGCTAAAAAAGAGAAACTGGTGCAAATAAATAATTCGTCTATTAATCACAAAGTTTCGCGTCGTCGAAATTAGATCGGCTTGTTTGCTGCGCCTTTTGTTTTCGAGCGCAAACACGCCGATGTCGATTCGATCCTTGTTACTTCGAACTCGAACAGAATCCTTAAACTGTGCTATTTATTTTGTTTATATAATTTCAATCGGATTAGTCGTTGAGCATTCGAAAGCGCATACCGTTAATTACGTAATAGAATTCTAACAATGGGCAATTATCTAAAATTGAGCGACACAAAAGTAATTTGATTAAAAAAGATAGGATTCATTATTTTAATGCGGCTCTATTCCGCCTATTAATTTCGTTTCGTATGTAAAAGCGAATAGGTGGATAATATAACACGCACGTGTTTATATTTAATACATAAACTGATATGGGAACTCGATGAAACGTAATAATTTGATTATGTGCGAAGTGTTCGCGCACGTGAAAGCCGGCTTGCGTTAAAGTTCAACTCGAGCGAAAACTTTTGAACCGTGCTATTCAACTTTTCCTTGTAAAAGGTGAAGGAAACGCGAAGATATTCGATTCTGATATTAAGCTTGGTGTTTGTTCTTTTTTTAAATTCAGTTTTGCGTGTTTATAATTGTACAAGATTGATTTTTAATCATTCAAATTACGGCCAATTTTTTTATAAAATTTATTAGTTAGAAATATATATAAAACCATTAAAATTTATGTTATCTATATTAATTTTGTCATTAATATCAATAAATAAAAACACTTTGATCGAATTCATATTAAATTATTTATGATTTAACATTTTCTGTAAACGTTATAAAAATAATATTCTGCCCCATTTATTTATTTTTTAATATATTATGTATTTAATATTTGCTGAAATGATATAATTTAAAATAAATATGTGAATGGAAAAATAATGTAATATATGTACGTATTCCAAACGAGAAAATATTATACCATATTTCCAGGTTATTGAAAAATTTCAAACTTCTTTAATATCAATTCAATATCCACAGAACTGAATAGGATTCCATAATTCTTTTATGCAAAATATTGCATTTTCCACGAAGCCTGATTTTATTACATCGAAAAGAAACCCAATATGTGTACATTCAACATTGAAATATCTCAACACGACCACTACAAAACAGTTTAATATTTCCATATCGTACATTCATTCAAAAATCATCCAAATATTATATTATTTTAAATACAAAAAATCCCATTTTTATATTTTCGAAGAGACCAAAAAAACATTATTAGAGAAAAAACATAGATTGGGATATAAAATTAAAAATTAATCCTTCTTAATTTTCATTCATAATTAAAATTCCTTAAAATCCTCACATTCGACCTTTATCCAACAATTAACCCTACACCATTTCAACCATTTCACATTTCCACCCACAATCAAAACATCTTCAACCCATCAACACAACCACACACCCACAATCAATTTCACCCCTTTCACGAAAATCCCGATACCACTCACAAATCAATACCCCCCCCTCAACCATCACCAACCACCCACCAACTCCACATCCAGCGCCCGCTCTATAATTAGAGCGACCCAGCACAGAAGCCAGGGGCGCATCAGGGCCCCGGGGGATGGGGCCCCGGCCCCAGATGCGGCCCGGCCGGCTGCTGCACCCGGCCGGGAAACGGGGCCAAGGTCCCCTCGGTGCACAGGTGCCGGGCCCTGGAGCGCCTGTCCCGGGGCTGCGCCCCCTTGCGCTGCACGCCGGTGACCCGGTATTCCCGTGAATGGTGATTATTTTTAGGTCGGTGGATTTGATTATTTTTAGGTTTGGTGGTTTTGATGGTTGTTTTGTGTTGAATTTATTTTTGGGTTTTGAGGGTGTTGAATTGTTGTATTTTTGGGGAGGTTAGAAGGTTGTTGTTGTTGTTACGCGTCGTTGAGTTGGGATTTTTCGATGAAGGGTAAAAGACATAGGGTGGTAAAGGTAAAGGATGGCTTCAGGACTTGGCTTTTGGAGAGGCTTGGCTTATTTTTTCATTAAATATGGATTAACTCTTAAACTTTTTATGGTGTATGACAGTCTTTGTTTTGTAGTGAATGATAATTATTTTTAGGTTGGTGGTTGTTTGGTGTTGAATTTATTTTTAGGTTTTGAGGGAGTTGAATTGTTGTATTTTTGGAGAGGTTAGAAGGTTGTTGTTGTTGTTGTTGTTGTTGTTGTTGTTACGCGTCGTTGAGTTGGGATTTTTCGATGAAGGGTAAAAGACATAGGGTGGTAAACGTAAAGGATGGCTTCAGGACTTGGCTTCTGGAGAGGCTTGACTTATTTTTTTCATTAAATATGGATTAACTCTTAAACTTTTTATGGTGTATGAGAGTCTTTGTTTTGTAGTGAATGATGATTATTTTTAGGTCGGTGGTTGTTTGGTGTTGAATTTATTTTTAGGTTTTGAGGGTGTTGATTTGTTGTATTTTTGGGGAAGTTAGAAGGTTGTTGTTGTTGTTACGCGTCGTTGAGTTGGGATTTTTCGATGAAGGGTAAAAGACATAGGGTGGTAAACATAAAGGATGGCTTCAGGACTTGGCTTTTGGAGAGGCTTGGCTTATTTTTTTCATTAAATATGGATTAACTCTTAAACTTTTTATGGTGTATGAGAGTCTTTGTTTTGTAGTGAATGATGATTATTTTTAGGTTGGTGGTTTTGGTGGTTTTTTGGTGTTAAATTTATTTTTGGGTTTTGAGGGTGTTGAATTGTTGTATTTTTGGGGAGGTTAGAAGGTTGTTGTTGTTGTTGTTGTTGTTGTTGTTGTTGTTGTTGTTACGCGTCGTTGAGTTGGGATTTTTCGATGAAGGGTAAAAACATAGGGTGGTAAACGTAAAGGATGGCTTCAGGACTTGGCTTCTGGAGAGGCTTGGCTTATTTTTTTCATTAAATATGGATTAACTCTTAAACTTTTTATGGTGTATGAGAGTCTTTGTTTTGTAGTGAATGATCATTATTTTTAGGTTGGTGGTTTTGATGGTTGTTTTGTGTTGAATTTATTTTTGGGTTTTGAGGGTGTTGAATTGTTGTATTTTTGGGGAGGTTAGAAGGTTGTTGTTGTTGTTGTTACGCGTCGTTGAGTTGGGATTTTTCGATGAAGGTTAAAAGACATAGGGTGGTAAACGTAAAAGATGGCTTCAGGACTTGGCTTTTGGAGAGGCTTGGCTTATTTTTTTCATTAAATATGGATTAACTCTTAAACTTTTTATGGTGTATGAGAGTCTTTGTTTTGTAGTGAATGATCATTATTTTTAGGTTGGTGGTTTTGATGGTTGTTTGGTGTTGAATTTATTTTTGGGTTTTGAGGGTGTTGATTTGTTGTATTTTTGGGAAGGTAGGAAGGTTGTTGTTGTTGTTGTTGTTGTTGTTGTTGTTGTTGTTGTTGTTGTTGTTGTTGTTGTTGTTGTTGTTGTTGTTGTTGTTGTTGTTGTTGTTGTTACGTGTCGTTAGATTGAGATTGTTTTATAATGGATGAAAGATATAGAATGGTAAACGTAAAGGATGGTTTTAGGGCTTAGCTCCATGAGAGGTTTTGTTTATTTTTTTTCATTAAATATGGATAAACTCCTAAACTTTCTATGTTATATGAGAATTTTTGTTTTGTACCCAATGTTATGTAGGTATTGTTGTTATAATAAGATATTTTTGATATTGTATTGAACCAAAAATATTGAGAATTTTTGCTCTCTTTTATGACTTTTAATCATAAGTTTGATATCCAGATAGTAATTCATTTATTTTCACAATTAAAATCCGTCTTAAATAATTCCAGTTTTTTATTCAAAATTACTACTAAATGAAGCTGAAAATAATTTCTCTAATTGATTTTTTAAAATAAATTTAATAGTATCGAATCTGAGCTTTACGATCAAAATAGTTGTTGATTTTAATTACGTAACTGATTTAAAATTTCAAAAGATTTTATTATGAAATGAAATCAGTTAGAAAAATTAATTTTTATTTAACACCAAAAAATTTTCACAGATTCGATTGATTAACTACTATAATACTACTATAGGCCATTTTTAAAAATTTCACTAAATATTACGTTTGTAAATTTGAATAATTTTTACTACCATCGACAATTTTGAAAAATAATCTACCAGTGACCACTTAAAATAAAATTACTACCAGAGACCATTTTGAAAAAAAAATCGATTTTAAAATAGAATTAATTTAATCTACTCGTTAGTACCGTTTTAAAATAGATGCTATTTTCAGTTTCGCGATAAAATGTTTAATATTCATTATCGATCAAGCGATATCAAAAGTAATGAAAAAGAAAAACGCCGATAGATTATTTCTATTTTTGAATATTCCATTCATACGTCCGGCCGTTGATTCCACATAGATATTGATCGACCTATTAAAAGATTGTATCAACAGTAGTCCACAAATATCCATTCAAATATTCCGGATCAACCCGAAACTAATCAAAACTAACTGTAAGTGTATCTCCGAATCAACATTCAATCGATAAACTTCCTTGTTTATTTGCACATATAATGAGCAAATTTGTTTAACATTTGTATCCATTTTACATGACAATTATATTATTTTCAATTGTTCAAATACAAACATATCAATTTTTTATGAATAACAATATTATATTTTCATTGCAAACGCGCACATATTATTCAATTTTTTCAAAATGCATATGATAATTTTTATTATATTTGAACCATCTATTTTACATATGTATTATAAAAATTATACTATATTGTATAATTCAAACACAAACCTATCGAATATTTATAAGTAAACAAAATATTCTCATTCAAAACACGTCCATATTATTCTGTTTTCTCAAAATACATATGATAATTTGATATGTGAAACTCGACCCGAAAACGGGAAAACCGCCATGCCGAAATGGCCCACTATTCAATTCTTGCTCCATTTTCGAATAACGACTGCTGAAACGAATATAGAACGGAGTCTGAACCTCTTTGTTTCCAGCCCTCCTAGGGCTCAGTGCCCTAATTTTCGAAACGTGACCCACATACGACCAACGACTGGGGCCTGCGAGTGCAACAAGCTACCCTTAACGCAACTGACGTCATCACAACGATCTTGCTAACCTCATTCGAGGAAATATTTCGTATTTTTTTAGGCATTCTATTTAGAATTTAAAAATAATAATGATGTGATTTTATTTATATGAAATTCTTTCATAGATATAAATTTTTATTTGCTTAAAATTTGTTATTATTTATCATTTGATATGAGTATTTCTGAAGTGTATGTATTGATGTTTTTCGGCACAACGAGATTTTTATTAGCATTCTATTTATATTTTCAAACAAAATAAATTTTTAATACGGGTAAGTTTTTTTTAAACATATATTTATAAATTTTTCATTTAATAATTTCAATTCTTTATCGTTTTATATAAAATTTTCTAGAGCACTTCTTTCAATAGTTATCAAAACTAAATATTTTTAATTTGTAATTTTTTTCAGACAATCATTCTGTTTTTTCAAATTAATTTCTAATATATTTTCAAACATGTAAGCTTTATTTGTTTACTTATATTTTTATTTTTATATTAATCATGATTATCAATCACTTTGTACGACTTTTAGTGGAATTCTTTTCATAATGACGCTATTTGACACTGTCCCTTTTTCAGAATACTTGTTCCTCTTTTAACTGTTGGAATCCGAATTAATTAATATATTTTAGTAATAAATTCAAACTCATCCATAAGCAATGTATCCCACACCAAATTTATGAGTATTTTAAACGCGCCCCTTCGATTGTATAATTCGCCAGCTTCCTTCGGACCACCGAGAAATTATTTCGCCTAAGGGCTCCGGCAAAAAAATCTTTCTTTTCAATATAAAAATAAATCGCACACGAGATATACGGTAGCAAGCTTTTGCTCGGACGCATTTCGATTTCTTTTTTCTATTAAAGAATATTTAGCTACCGCGCCCGCCCATTAGCATTTCAAAAGCACCCGGAAAAAAATGTGTTCGAAAGTATTCCCTTTGACATGTAAAAAAGACCGAAACTCTCTCTCCTTCCAAAGAAAGCCCTTACGGTCCTAAAACCTAAATTGTACAATATATACATTCAAGTATTTTTTTCATTTTCAGATTTTAATGCGCTAAATTTGAGCGGTGAAATTATTTGGGCTAAAATTTTTCTTTAATTAATTAGTCGCGACCATGTTGCGAAAAGCTTTTCATTACGTAAATGAAAACTTGGCGTCTATTGATTCTGTCGCTTTTCTTTTTTCGCGAGAATTTCTGTGTAAACTTGGCAAAAAATATACGTGTAGAAGGAAAAAAGACTCGGAAAGCAAATTGCCGTGGGTTTTCTTCAATTTTACTTCTTGGCCAACCTAAAACTGCTTCACTACTAATTAAAACGATTCGTTTACAAATTAAAAAATAATGCGGTCCTTGTAAAAATCAAAACCTTAAAAAGACGTAGCATTATTGTTCAAAACGATATTGTTTTTTTATTATTATTTCGTTTGATGAATAGAAATTTTAACAAAGAGCGCGCTCATGAACGGTTAATCGGCTTTGCGCCATTGTAATTTACGTTTTCGTCAATAATGTATATTTAATTTGCTTTGTGGGGCAAAACGCTAATTTTCAATTCATATTTCGAGCCATAAAGCCCCAGCAAAGTTTCCAAATCATAATTACAGGTGAAAGTTCATGCCACTTTTCTATTCTTCAATACTACAAAATGAGTGAGCTGATTTTAGTATTTTTTATCTAATATAATATATGTTACGTATAATATATATTTCACAATAACATATTACGCATTCACATACGATAAAGAATATTACAGCTTTTGAAAGATTATTATTTCTTTGGGATAATCGAATTTTATAACGCAAATGCATATTGCAATTCTGCTATGTATAATTACTTTTGATGTGTTTGTTTTATAGGAATTCGTGCTTTAAAATAGTAAAATTTCAAGATGACATGAATTATTATAATATATGTAAGACATGAAGTCGTAAAATACAGATCGCAATGTGCACTTAAAATTGACAATCTTTATTCCCGGCTATGAAACATGGAGTATATTATTATATCGTTCAAAAAATATAAAACAAACTATAAGGAAAAAAAAATAATGGAATCAGCTTTCGTTTCCACGTAGTTTTCGGGAGGTCGTAAAAGCAAAAACCCTCCACTGATAATAATCGATTTTCGCTAATATAATTTTTCGCTAGAACGAACATTGTTCTAGCACGAAAAAGGTGTTTCGTTTATAATGTTTTGTACGACGGTGGGTTTTCGCAATAAAATTTTCCCTTTATTTACATATAAAAATTATGTGCGTAGAAAATTGAACGCGCTCTTCCGTATTTGATTTTTGTTCTTCCTAAAAGTCATAAAATGATAATAAAACTCGTATACTATAATATAATAACATTTATTCGTTCAATTTTCAGAAACACGTTTTTACTGTTATGTCAATATGTTTTAATGTCTAGTGGATTCAGTTACAAAAAATTTTAATATAAAATATTTTTCAAGCTCTCAATCAAGTACTCCGACTACCAAGAAACTTTTAAAAACTGAATAAATCTTTTGTTAAAATTTATGTTAATATTAATGCGATAAATTTAAAAGTTTTAAACCGAAAAGTTTCCAACTTACATTGAATCCCGGTACAGGACTGAAAGGATACGTGAAGTTTTTCTTTTCATTGAAAATGGAGAAAAACACTCGACCGAGTTCCCAAACCCACATAAGTAACTAACAACCCGTTTTCCATTCAATTTTTCCATTCATTATTCCGATTTATATAACATTCACAAAACGTGCCGACACAAAGCGGAAAACCGATTATTTCCGAACATTTAAACGAATTCATATCGCGCAAACTCTATTTCAGACCCGAAACGTCTATTTTTCATCGAAATATTTCACCGACGCAATATTTCAGCGCGCCGGCCGATCAATAAAGCAAACACTTTTCATCCAACGTTTTACTCACATACGCAAACAAAGCTGAGAGCTTTCACAGAAAGCCAAATCGAAAAAAATCCATTTTTTCCCGACCTCCGATAAGGCCTTCGTCGATTTTCCATTCGGAGACATTGATCCAGGTTCGAGCACGCTCTCCGTCCATTATTTATATTATTATCGCGGTCGATTCTCGCGGGCTTTTGTGTGGTCCTCGGCAAAGGGGGGCGATTTTCCACATTTTCTTTTGACTGAGCTGTACAAATTGTACGAACAATGCAAAGGAAAAGCGCTCCCGTGCGATTTTCACGCTTCAGATGACCCACCGGGCCCGTGTTTCGAATATTTCTACTGGATACACACAAAACGTGTTTTCAGGCTTTCAGTGGGTCGGTCCTTATGCTTACGTTTCACGTGTGTGCTTTTGAATCATTTAATTATTAACGGGCAATGTGTTTTGGCAATTTTTGCGATAATTATATTGAAAATTTCGTCAGGTAATCGCAAATCCATTATTTCGCAACACTATTATGTTACAAAAGATTTGAATGATATGATAAATAATGTACACATCAATTTTTTTTTAAACATAAATGAAATATTTATATAATATAATGTTTTTTCTCAGAAAATTTCTGTGCCACACAATAAATTGGAGTTCTGCGAATATTCCATTTTCATTCATGATTTTACGGAAAAGTTCTCGCCAAATATTGGTTCGCCGCTTCAGCATAAGACGTTCTACGTTAAAAAAGCGATATTGTCGAGCTTCCCGTCCTTTTGGGTGCGATTTTGCGAAAATTCGAAACGAAAATATATCGGTACATAATGTAAAAGAAACTTGAAAAGACGGAAGTGACTGGAATATCGAGGAAATTTAATATCCTGCGAACGATAATTAGATTTTTCTTGGAAAAAATTTCAAACTAATTGCAATTCGTTGCTTCTTGTTTTTTATTGCATAATTTTATAAATTAAAGGGTAAAAATAGCTTGAATATTATAATGTATAACTTATTACTTTGTTTTAATGAAAACACTTTATCATAAAATATATTTTTCATGTGAAAATAATACGAGATATTCTTTGTATCATATTTCTTTTAATTTGACAAGTTTTATCACGTTTTTTTATATCCTCATATCTACATATCCGAAATAATTCATTAAAAAAAAATTCTTAGACAAAACGAATCTATCAAATATTCAATTTATAAAATAGAAACAAGTTTATATATCTATCCGGACATTTTCAATGCTCATCTAAACCCGATTCCTTATGACTGTATTTTTTTACGGCAAACGAACGTTCTTCGATACTTCGAACCAATCTAAAAGTTTGACACGGGCCTTTGTGCGCCATAGAGCGAAACGAAATCCACGTCAATTTCGGTGACACAATTTCGGGGCAGGGAGAAAAACGGGATCCGGCAGGAGAGCTCATCATCAGCTCCAGAATCCTGTCCCAGTGACCTGGCCCTGTTTGGCCCTTTGTGCCCCCACTTCGTGTACACGTCCCAGAACCGATCGGGACTCCAACTTGACCCATTTCCCCGAAGCAACTGGGAGGTCCTAGGAAAATTCGACAATTTACATAATATGTAGGTTAACAATATCCTTTTTCATTTTGTGAAGTTTTTGTAACTATTTTATCCTCAACTCGTTATTGAATTTATAACTAGTTTATAGGATCATCCTTTTTTCTAAAAATAGTCTCTTTCTAGTTTATATTTGTCGAATACGTGGATTATGGAAATTAAATGACATTTAAAATAATCCGTAGATCAGGCGTCGGCAAACATTTTTTGGTGGATCAATATCAGCCAAAAGTTTTATTAAGAAAACATTTCGGTCAGTAGATGATTTTCATTTTAAAATAATCTTAATGAATAATATGATAAATTTCATTTAAAAAATAATATAATTATCAAGTTATCAATGGCACCCTTAGTGCTGAATTTTTGACATCAACCTAATTACTTTTGGTTTAGTTAGTCATCTTAAGACGAATACAAACGTCTGAATCTTCGATAGTTAATCGTCTTCTGCTCTCAAAATAAATTTCATGTATAAAAATATTTGTTCACATTTACAAGTATAATAGAACTGAACTCAAACAAAATAACAAAGCCAATTTTTTTTAAAGATGAAAACTTCATAGGAAGCGATGCCCAACACGTTGATATTATGAAAAAATTATTATCTTCCATTTTTTCTAAATCTTTCCACAATGTCTTGAATTTATTCACAACCTTTATTTGCAGAACTAAAGTGGGTAACTTTAAATTATCAAATGGATCACTCGGTGACCCACTGGTCATAGGTTGCCAATAACTTCAGTAGATAGATTTTTCTCATATTGTATGTATAATATATTTCACACTTTCCCTTTGAAAATAAAAATAAAATATTGTATAAATTGCATATGCTGATTATCATATTTAAGATAAGCAATGGCAAGAATGCTTGTAAGACTTTAATATATAAAAATGGCGAAATCATACATCACGTTCGTGGCGGCGAAAAAAGATCTTCCCCATTCTAGTCCGACGGCGCGAAACGTATATTTTGAAGATTCAAAGAGCGAAACACTTTTTTTGGTCGTCGACAAAAAACTAACGCATTTACACGAGAGTACACATTCTCGCAGACATTCTGTGGAATCTCCAAATTGTCGGAAATTGTGAAAAAAGCGACGTCGTCGCGTGCTATTCGCTTTCAAAGAAAAAATTCGCGGAAAAGGAAACCTAGTCAAGTGTGTCGAGCTTTGATGTAATCCACAAGCGGGAGCTATCTGCTTCTGGTGGAATGTTTGCGGAAGTTATACATAAAATTGAATATCGAATGTGCCGATATGAAGACAAATTTATATAAAAGTATATATAATACACGTTTTCGTGTGTAAATATAAGGATGTAATGCATAATTTTAACGTGTAGACCGAGTTTCGCGCAGGTAAGCGAAAATACGATACGGTTTTCCGGATATCGGATTTTCGTTGTTCGAAAATAGATGGGCTTATTTTATATATCCATTCTAGCGAACGTTGAATACGAGTTTATGTAATGGATGTGATTATTCTATTGTGTGCGAACAGTTTTGTCGAAAGTGGTTATTATTGTTAGACGTAGACCGTGTGTGTTTGAGATAATTCGAGAAATTTGATAGGCTTTTATGCGGACGATAGACGATGTCCCTTTTTTGTTTGCACATCTACCAATATAACTTATATCGTTTTTAATCCCATCTTTCAATGACTTCCTGATATTTCATCTGAAGTTTGAGCTCTTTTTTTATTAAAATGATCTAGAAAAAATAAAGATGATCTCTCGGCAACATATGAAGTAATATCGACCATATAATACTTCTTGTTACTTAACTTTAATGATCGTTGAAAAAAAAGATTATACCGTTAATTTAAATTTTCATCATGAGCAAACTATGTTTAACTAACGCCCACTGCAGGACAAAGCCTTTTCAATATAATATTACAAGTTTCAGCTTTTTTTCTTATCACATGTGCTCACTATGCAAAGTAACTTTTAATGAGTTTGAATACTAAAAGAATTGTTTTTTTTTATTTTATTTATTCACAAACAATCATCTACTAATCAATGTAATCAAAACCAAATCATCAACTTTAATTATACAAATCATATGTAATAACCTTTATCAATCTTCAATCTCTATACAATAATATATGATTCAAGCCAGCCTGTAGTGCAGCGGTATGTTGCATGGATTATCAATATGGAATCGTAATGATGTTGGTTCAAGCCGCGGATATGGCAAGAGTAGGACTCCGTTTTTAACACCTACTCGATCGTCTCAAATTGAGTATTTAACCCAAAAATGAGAGTTTAATCTTTCATTGATGAGACGATTCCAATAACGACGTTCCGATTTCTCACTCAATCGACCGCCGTACAAATTATATGTTCCAACATGGCGATTAATTGTAACAACAATTGCCAGTTCGCGAGTTTGAATCGGTCCTCCTTCCTATCCCAGTCTTATACATAATAATCAGGACTGTAAACAATCCTTAAAAAATATAAACAGTTCATGCTCATAGCATATCAGATTATTATAAAAACCCACAATACAACAAAAGTAATACTATTACAGTAAAGTTTTACCCCATTACTCGCGACGAGGTAATAGACATATAAGTTTGTAGCTGAATTTTTGACTATAAATCAGTGGCGGCTCGTCCTAATGGGCTGCGAGGCTGCAGCCCTCCCTGTATAAAGTTTTTTTTTTTTTTATTCTTATATTCGTCTTGTATAGGTGTATAAATGCAATACATATTTTGTTTCTTGTATGTATTGATGATGACGTTTTCGTATTTCTTACATGAAAACATGTGTACTATTTTCAATTTCATTATTGCAGCCCCTCCACCACAAATTTTCACGAGCCACCACTGCTATAAATATGTAAAAATACATAATATTCCTTATAGTTTTATTTAAATTCCGATCTTTCACTCTACAAATTTTTCGACTATAACCAATCGACATCAAAACAGACCACCCATAACAACACCCCTCATAAAAAAACGAAACCCAAGCACGTCCCACCCTCCCCGAGACATGGACATCCTCAATCATCAGCCCAGCACCCCCGTCCCGATTGTGTTGGTCATGGGTGGCCACACCGCGCATGTCCCGACCCCGTGACGTCACTCACCATCCACCATGACGTCACGGGGCGTCGGCAACCGTTTATATCGACCGGCGAAACTGTACTGTGCCACGCCGGGTCACCAACACGCGACCCGGGAAACACGAAAGCCTTCCTGGACGTTCGGATTTTCAATCAATATGGGATGGTGGGGCTTTTGGTTGGTTGTGCTGGAATTTTTCGGGGTGAAAGGGTGTGTAGTTGGCGGTTTTGATGTCGGGTTTTGGGGTTGATGGCGATTGTTGGGGGCTTGTTGTTGTGAATGTATGAAGGTTGGTTGGTTTTCGGTTTAGGTATTGTGAAGTGGTGAAAGTTTTAAAAATTAGAAAATTTTTCCGTTTCTGTCTATTGTCAAAATAATTCGATAAAATTTTGACTTAAATATATAAAAAAATATTTTTTATTATATTATACTTTGAGAATAAGAGTTTTAGAATATTCTATCGTTTATCTTACATATGTTAATTTTATGGTTAAGATGACTTTATTTTGGTTATTAATATACATTGAATTCATATTTTGATACATATTGAATTAATATTTTTAGTGATCATTTTTGATTGAAAATAGATTCGTATACAATGCTTTTATTCTAGAAATAATAATATATTCAATCCTTTCCAGAAATTTTCCACCTCAACAATGAATACCAAAATTCACCACCAAAACCTAATATTTACCGTTCCTTAAAATTTCACATTAACATATTATATACATATATCTAAATAAACAAACATTATGCTTTCCAGGAAGTCGATTCAATTATTTATCTTTCACCGTCTTTATTATTCTATATTCTGATTTCGCGGAAACTTCATGTACAATTTCTAACAGCGTTTAATTTCTATTCACACTTACATGCATATAATATTTATACACGTTATATCGCGTCGAAACTTTCTCTTTTAACGTTGTTTTATGTGTTTTTATTGTGTTGCATAGTATTAGACAGTTTCTATTCAAGTTCAAATCCGCACCCGCCACACAAAGACCCTTTTGATATGTAATAATATTATACAAAGTAAGGGCAAAGGTTGTATATGCCAGGGGAATTCAAACTGTGTTCAATATAGTTATCAAAGTTGTTTTGTAATGCTCGATAAGCGGATTTCATAACGTTCGATTCAATAAGAATACGGGCGGGCGTACACGTTTTAAATCCGTATTGAAAGTTTCATCTGCGGATTTATTCGTTTCCAATGGATGAAAGATCTTTGTTTAAATTCTATTCAAAATAAATATATTTTGAATATTTTAATGTAAATATTTATTTTCTGTATCATATTTTATATACTTTTTACTATTTTAGTGCTACCGTATTTCATGTAACAATGATATAAAACCCATCACTAGTTTTCGGGAATCTGGGTTATCTATCAAAGGTTAATACTTCTGGGAAAAAAGCATATTAAGGTTTTTCCCTGTTGCTTCCTTTCAGAAGAAAATATGAAACGAAAATAGGCACCTTAAATTTTCATCCGGATATATATTTATTGACCGACTTATCAGAGATACAATTTACCATAATTGTCTGTGTAATTTTTCACTTAGAATGTTTATTTTTTGGATAATAAGATCAAATCTTACGAAATTTTAGTAAATATTATTGAAAGTTTAAAGACCAGTTATTTAGGAACATTACTCACTTTTGTACTGGTTTCCTCGACAAGAGAGCGACATTTGAATTATCCCGCGCGTTATTCATATCGGTTTCCTCGTCAATCGCATGCCAATCGAACACTCACCTAGAACACATCTATAAAGGAAACCCTCATTCCTCGTTCAAAATAACAAAATATACATAACCATAGTTATAACATTGAATTTAATATATTTTAACTTTGTCAAACGCGAAGATTGCCGTGGCTAAGCGATCAATAGCCATTATGTATGTATGTTATATAATTTTTTTTTCGAAAATATTCAAATTTTTGCGATACTAGAATTCAGTGATTAACTTTATTCGTGCCATACCTCACTTCAACGCTTTGAAAATCTCCATGCCCTCATCAAAATTTTAAAGTACATACAAAACTAAGTAAACTAAGTAAAAATTTAAGTAAAAAATTAACTATTTTACTCAAATGATCCACAATAACAAATACAACTGAATTAGTTACCACAGATAGTCAATAGAATATCTCAAAATAATGGTTAGAAACGTTTTTTTTTTTACACAAATGTTTGTGTTGATATATATTTTTAGAAATTCAGGATTGCAATATCAAAAAAATATTTTCAAAAACGCATTTTTTAATTTAAAAAAAAAACGTTAATAATTTGAGCATTGCTATCCAAAAACATTCAAATTGCCTTCCGATGGTGCATAAGCCCCAACATTGGGAAACACTGTACTAGATTCCTTTTAAAATATTTATCTTTCTTTTATAAGATTGATTATATATTTTTTTAAGATTTTCTGATTGTTGATACAAATCAAGAATGTATTCCGAATTTTATTAAAAAAAATTAATTAAATAGAATAATAATAATATTTAATTAAATAACCCAATCAAGTTTATTCTATCAATCACAAATCACACAAAAACCATCAAAAATACATTATGAAAAAACTTCAAAAGAAACCAATAATCGACCATCCCCTTCCCCAACCCCTCATCAATAAACAAAAACGCCAAAATCCAACAAACAAAACTCGTCGCCATTTCCAACAATACATTATATAATACATCTCACCGTCGAAATACGCGTCATTGCGTTTTTCACTTTCGCAATACCGTGTTTCGTAATTATTCACCGGGCGTCCGCTGCCCGTGAAGGCTTTGTGCTTTCGGCTTTTTGTCGCCGAGCTTTTGTGCGTTTAGGCCTCGCCAACGAAAAGAACCGAGTCCTTTGTTTTTCGAGATGACGAAGAAACGGGAGGGCGAAACTGGTGGGCGTAATGAATTCGGGTTAACGTAAATCAATATTCGGGTGGTTGCCCCTCCCTAGAGTGTTTCGGTTAAAATGTGTCCTCTGTCTTTGTTCTGTATTTTTTATTTTTTTTAGAGAGTGGAATATTTGTTTTTTGTTGGGTTTTGGATTATTTGTTTAAATTTTTAATGTGTTTGAGATGTTTTGTTTCGGAAAATGCGTAACGTTTACGCCACAATATTAATCAAGTCTAAAATGTATTGCGTAACTCAATTAAATTTGTTTCTGAAATTAATTTTCGACGCTTTCAATTTAATCTTATTAAATATTTTAATACATCAAATACATCCGTATAGTGAAAATAAATATTCAAACTTTCAAAACCGAGATAAAGAATGACATTTCTTATTCCCCAAATAAAAGACATAAGTGACACTCGGAAGATGTTAGCGGACAAACGTCAATACTTCATAAAAAAAAATCCCATTCATCCAACTACACACAACAGCAACAAAAAAAACGTCAATCATTATAAAGAATCCGCATTATTCCTTAACGAAATCGGACACAGAAAACATGCAAAGCAGCCTCCCCCCTCAAATGCGGACATCAGATTTATTTTCGTATTACCACATGAATAAATCCGCAATTTTTCTTCGGCCGCTTAACGACACAGATTATAATAATTCAAATAAACATCACCATCAATCATATGGGGGCCGGGGGCTGTACCGCACGCCCCAAAAGCAGATCGATAGCCGGGAAAGCCTTTTGTTCCGCGGATCTTTCCATACTTTCGGGCCCCGAAATGGAAAATTGCGCGGATGTGTGTATGTGCGAAATTTTGCGGGAGGATGTGCGTGAAAAATGATCGCGGAGTGGATTGAATTGTTCGCGTGAAAAATGTAAATGGTGTTTTTTTTCGATTTATTTAACTTTTTGTGTTTTTTCATTTTGTTTTGTGCTGAAAATTTAAGGACGCTCTCTGTGACGTGTATAAAAGAAAGTGTGCGTAAAGAATTCAGGGGAAAAAGCTCTTTTCCTTATCGAGGAGCGACACGTGTAAGGCTTTTTTATTCTATCCGTATCTTATAGAAATACTAAGCAAAATTTATGCTTGAAACTATATATAAATTTTGTCTCAAACTAACAACACTAAGAATAACTTTTTTATTTATATCCTGAAAAAACTAATTTTCAAAATGCGAAACACACGGCGTTCATTCGATATTATGAAAACGGTTTTTCATAGTTATATTTTATGCAAAAAAACATCAAGCGGTACTACCACTTTGTATTCTTATATAATTATTTTGTAATTTTTAAATTTCGAATAAATTTGAATTTTAAAAATTATATTCAATTCTTTCCTTAATGTTATTAAAAAATATGAATAATTAAATTTATGCAATGAAAATAATTACTTTACTAAAAAATATACGAGTATGTACTTTTTTACGGGTTTCACGCTCCAAATTCAATCTTTTTAATTTCAAATTCAACTTTTTAAACTACAAATTAAACCTTTTAAAATTCAAATTCAACCATCATAGAGTATTATTAACAATAAGACCGTTATTATCGTGGTCAATTATATTTCATTTAATTGAATTTGAAGTGAATATTTATAACAACTCCAATTTTCTTACTACAAGGATTCAAATCAAAAACCGTCATAAACCTTGAACTTCTTCAAACAAAATGAAATCAAACCATCGAAAACCTATCAAAATTCATATAATTATACAAAAAATTAACACAAACGCAAATCCTTAATCGTCGGTCCAAAACGCAGGACCAAAGTAACCGCTTAGCAACGCGCAGCAGCAACCCGCCTTGAATAATTCAAGAGACCTCCAGAACGAGGGTTTCAAGTTTTGAATTATTCGAACCGACATTAAAATTCGGACGAGTCTCGGTGTCGCTTAATTTGAAAATTAATTTGGCGCGTAGCGACGCAGAGTGGTCACCCTACAGGTCTTTCCCGTATAAATTGCGCGTTACGAGGTACCCAGAATGTTACGTGAAATCTCTACTTTTACATTTTTTTAGATTTGGAAATCAGCGTTTCTCTGCGTTTTTGAATATGAAAATGTTTGTATTAATAAAATATACATATTACACAACGTTTGTGTAATTGCATTTTTCATAAAAATCGTAAAAAAAATATTGCGTTTTTTGTGAAATTGATTGTCTTTAAATTTTAGTAGAAAATAATGGTTTTGTATTTTGAAATTGAATCAGTTTAAAAATATCGATTTTTTTTGTTATCTGAATATTGAAATTAGATCGTTTCTTTATCCTTATAAATTATTCAATAGAAGATTAGTTGGTAAATTGAAATTGTAACAATGTTGAAATTCTTTACTTCGGGAAATTGGAGATAAGAAAATGAAACAAATAATTTTATTTAAAAAGTGATTACTTCCATTTTTATCAATATTTGTTTGATTTAGCTTCGATCTATTTAATGTAAATTCTATGTTTTCATTCAAATAATCAAGTTCATTAAGTTTTTCGAAAAAATATTCATGAATATTATATTTCTTTAACAGTTTGTTGCTTTTATACTAATTAGTAATTCAAAATTTAATTACACGATACCTTGTTATTAACTATGTATGTTCCATTCACCGTTTTTTCTATTTATAAATGTTTTGAAAAGCACTGCTTTAAGCCGCTTGCAAACGAATTTCTATACACACAGCAAATACCAGAATTCTTTCAAAGCCGCTTGTGGTTATGTTAAGAATGTTTTACTGTTTCGAATTAAGCCTGAAATTGAGATGCGAACAAACGAAAGCATTTCAAAAATATAATAAAAAACAACGTCCCTTTACGCGTACATAAATTTTAATACAAAATTTAATGGCTTCAATTTTTTTCACGACGATATAAAATCGAATCGCTATATTCTCGCCGAAGGAAATCGTATAAATTTCGTGCTTATCTCTACGGGTGCTGAAAATGGTATGAAAAAAATTGAAAGTTTCGTGTAGACACGTACAAAAGGACCTCAGAAACCTGTGTGCTCTATTACAATGGTATCTAAATGGAACATCGTTCATTTTTCACGCTACTTAGTATGTGGACTCGAAATGGGTCAAATGCCAAAACGTTGACCTAGTTGAGGTGAGAGGTCGCATTGAATCTTTATGTAAATTTTATATATATTGTATACGAAATTATCTCGAATGTTTTTCCAAGATAAAGAAAATGGAATGATAATATGTGTAATTTCCATAATATTAGTTTATTGGAAATATTTTTGTATTTTAACCTTCAAAATTAAATTTAAATGTATCTTTTTTTTATTTAAATAAATTTTGTTCATATGAATAAAATTTTCAGTGTTTGTTTTGAACATTGTTGTTGTAAACTATTAGACAAATTTATCGCGAGTTTATGTATGACATCGTTTAAAATTTCAACGCAGTTTTGAATTTTAATTGCAGCATAATGGTTCATTTTAACTACTGCATCCGGTCCAATTTATGCGTTAATTTTACATAAAATAATAATATTCAAGCTATTATAGTATGTGTATTTTGATACATTTTATTATGCACCGCAGTTGGCTCATTTGAATACGATCGTATCATACGACGACCATTTTTCACTACTTATCACAATGCAAAAATACATGTTTTTGGCTTATTTGGTGTTAAAAACACTATTTATCACTGGAAAAACTTATAATGTGATCAAACGATAAATTTTTATGTTGTATTTTTTTTATTTATAAACAATATAAGTTAACTAAGAAAATACGCATAAGTACAGAGCAAATTCGAGATGCAAATTGAAAAATACTAGCATTTTTAATATAAAGAGGTTCAAAATTAACACTCTTTAAATTCGAAAAAAAATACATTAAAAATTCTTCAAGAGAGGGAATTTTTTATTTTTTTATTTCATCGGAGCCGGCAAGTAAAATTTAGGTAGAATTTCGCTCTAAATGTTTAATCATATTCTTTTTTCAGAATGCGACCGTCTTTTAACTTAATTTTTTTCATTACATAGATACATATTTATACAATTTCGTTTCACTACTTCAAACATTTACATAATCCGTTTTTAAAGCGCTCCTTTGTTTTGAATCTTAATTGACTTCGTAGCGATAGAATAATTCTATAATGCTTATTTAATAACAATTAGAGATCAAGCACTACGACTCATAAATAATGGATAATTTACGAATACGTATTGCATTTTGAATTTTGAAACATAAAACTGGATAAATCCCCAAAGCATAGTTGATACCATATCAAAACTTCTCATGAATACGTTTTATTTGTAAATAATATATAAATATATTATCTATATTATTATTATTATCAATCATCTTCACACATTTGGGATTTGAGTAATAATCCGCCATAGTTGTCCTACGTATTTATAGTGATTTCGATACACAGGAGATGAATATCCTTCCATTCTTAGGAACAAATAGACGACAATGCTTCATTAATTATCTATTAAACAGCCTCCGTAGGGAAAATTCAAGATTTGCAGATCGATACAACGACGAAAGAAAATTCTTTGGGAAATGTGAAGATTAACTTCGTTAGCCAAGAGCGATCTCGTTTCGATAGATAAATATCTCGTTTATTTAAAATAACATATTATCGCAAAAAAAAAAAATCTTATCATCGCAAAAGTTGAAGCAAATACGATTTTTTTAGCTAAATAAGCTTCTTCAATATACACAGCTGAAACGTCTGCGAATCCATACTAACGACTTTGTTAGACGATTATTATTTTTTTACATACAGACTACACCCGAATTTAATCATTCATACTTCAACTATTAAAGCAACATATCTTAATTATAAGTTTTCTCCATACACTCCCCGTTCACACGAATACAGGAGCATTACTTACCCTTGTTACTTCGTGTTTATGCCACTGACACGTGGCCTGACACTAATATAATCCCCCGATTTAATACACATATGATACCTAGAATACATTATTGAACGACATCTATTCAACATCACACAAAAGCGATACAAGCAGACGTCACGGCGAATAAAAACATTTCCAATAACTTAAACCTATGTATACACCAACTCAAAACCAGGTCAAGATACACACAAATTCACGAGCGACGTCTCCGACATAATCAGTATAGAATCGATGTCAATAGATTTCAATTAAGTTGATGTTTTCGATCAACATTCGCGATCTTGACACGCAGTTATCATAGATGGGCATCAAGGTTCTCCTTATGTACCTCTCGGTTTAGAATTTCACGTGTTTGCCTAATTGGATCGAACGATAATGCCAATGCTGAGTATGGCGTTTTAGAATGGCACCATAATATAGTACAATGGTGGTATGTTATGTATCAGAAGTCGGGCTCGCCGATAACCCAGTTTGTATAGTTTTGTTCTAATCTAAACTGCTGTGTGTTGAATGAATATGCAAATCGAAGGCGTGTGTTAGTGCTTTGATGTGTTTGGAATATGCATTTATGTAGTGGTTTTTCGTAAAAACTCTGAATGTACTTGTGTTTGACATAATTATTTGTCATTTCAAGGTATTCATTTTTTATGATTTTATGAAGGTCTGAATGTTTGTGTACTTTGAATATCAAGCGGGTTCAAAAAATACATACATAGATGTGTTTCAAAAATACTTATTTAAAGTATCTATTGTTGAATCACGATCTCTTTGATGAGTTTCAAATTAAAAAACAAATAAGAAACTAGTTTAAATCTTCTCATGTTTTCATAAAAAATATTTTATCTTCACCTATCAATAGTATTGAAGGTTCAAATAGTCACGGAAATCTCGTTCTCGTATTTATTTATTTATCACCAATGACATTTTTAAATTCCACTATTTTGTTATGAGGAAGCCCTAAAAATTTCTTTTGTAAGCATTAAATGTAAACAACGCAAAATTATCAAATCCATGATTATAGTATTTACATAACAAACGCGATTTACTAAATTTTCTCTACAAAAAACAAAATTAACTAATTACTCGAAAATTTTACTGCACAAAATCGAACACAACACACCGATTAACATTCATGTTTGACTTCAACATAACAAACAATCGATCCAACATATTTATATTTAAATCTTAAAATAATTGAATTGGCATATATGTTGCTTTTGCTCGTAACCATTTAATGCTTCAAATATTTTAAAATCGGCTTTCAACTCAAACTACACACCGCAAAACACAAGCCAGACCGGCCAGTATTCCTTTGATATACGATTCCGTTCAAACATACACATTTTCACCTGAAAAAAAACTTCATTCATTCCATTCCATTGTCTTTGTTTGAGCGTCAACACTACTTTGACAATTCATCGCTAGATGGCATCGGTTTACTTGAAAACTTTTCACGAATTAAACATTCCATTTCGAAATAACGTTTGTCTCATTTATTTTTCACACCCAAAATCCTCCGGTTTGATTCGTATATGGTCCAGTAATAATTAATTGCGAATGTCGAGTCGAATTTGTGCCTTTTGTCTGCTAAAACGGACTGTATTTAATGCGGTGGTCGAATAGGTGAGCTTACCTGGCGATTCAACCCCTTTCATATTATACATCACAATCTATGAGATATATGTTTTTAAAATGAACAATATTGATTGTGTGAATGGGAATTTTTATTTTAATGTATAGTGTAAAAATATACATTTTTATGCATCCGTATAATACATTGTTATAAAATTTATTTGAAAGTGATGTATATATCTTCATTTTTGTTTATTTTGAGATGCTTAACGTATTGCGTTTTTCAATATTTAGAAATATTGTTAAACTTTAATGAACTTATTATTCTTTTCTGATATTCAGAAATATCTAAATAATTTAAAAGTAGTAAATAAAATTTTGGATTAAGTTTAACTAAAACAGTGGCGTAAATACCAATTTTGAAAGAAAAAAATAGTTAAACCTAGATTTAAGTTAACTTGGATATTCTCTTTGTGTATTTATAACAAACAAAGTCAACACAGTATAAAATCCTCATGAAATTAACGAAAAATATATTATTTA